>JAHRHZ010000267.1:23221514-23342600 GCA_024137785.1 Ginglymostoma cirratum | reverse complement strand
GACCTGCTGTGTTCATCCAGCCCCATGCTTGTTACCAAGGCAGAAATGTTTTATTTCAATGTATGACAGTCCTTTTGTTCTTGAATGTAACAGCTGAGCATCCGTGTAATTCCCTCTGATTTTTATAGAATACCACAGAACAAAACGAGGAATACATTTTAAAGTTGGAAAAATCAAATTGGACATGCTTTCTCAATCCTCCAAAATTGCAATGCCTCGATCAGTACTGTACTCTATTCCTGTTGCTGTTGCTATTGTTGGTTTCCTCTGCTTTATCACGTAAGTAATATATGTTAACCTTTTATAGTTTAACCTGTTGAGTGTAAGATATTTTATTTAGTTATATGATATTTGATCTCCAGTGACATTACTATGTTAAGTTACACCTCTAGGGTAACAGCAAATGTGCTTATCAGAATACATAAGATGGGACTATAACAAGGGGAATGTTTGTGCCTTAGTAGATCACTTCCACTGTGGATAAAGACTTGTTTGAGGAAAGCCATCTCAAGGAAATTTGTACTTATAAGCTTCCTTAATGTAACAAAATGTTCCAAAGTCTTTCTCTGGACAATTATAAATCAAAATGTCACATCTAAGCAAGGTAGGAGATATAGGGAAAGTGGCTGAAAATTTTGATCAAAGCAACAGGTTTTAAAAAGCATCTTAAAAGGAATCCAGATGTTAAGTACAGGGGAGCTGAAAGCATTTCTGAAGAAAGCAAGCATTTCTGAAAGAAAGAAGGCTCCATTTCTGAAGAAGGGTCCTGACCCGAGGATGTCAGCTTTCCTGCTCCTCTGATGCTGCCTGGCCTGCTGTGTTCCTCCAGCTCTGCACTGTGTTATCTCTGACTCCAGCATCAGCAGTTCTTACTATCTCTGGAGCTGAAAGCATGGCTTCCAATGATGGAGCAGCTGAAATTGAGGTTGGTCAGGTGGTTACAGATATTTCAAAGAGTCCTAGGCCCAGAGAATGTTGCAGGGATAAGGCCCCAGAAGAAAGCCAGGATGAGAGTTTTAAATTGAGGCATTGGTTAAGTGCTAGATTGGGAGCCAATTTAGGTAAATGTCCGAAGAATCACGTTGTTGGGGGTGAGACAATGGATGGGTGAAGCAATTTTGTGGCATGAGGAAGGGAGGAGAACTCTGTTAAGGGGGGGTAATGGGGTGGTGGTGGTGGAAAGGTTATCACTTCAGGGGGCAAGGGCTAGTGAAGTGGGTATTCACACTGATCAACGTAATACCAGTAATTGTATAATGAGCAATCATACATGTATAGCCTTGGGACATTTAAACTTAACAGGATACAGCACCTACTGTGGAAAAGGGGCATAGTTTGACTTGCCCTGACTATGAGGCAATAGTTGGATTTCACATGCGCTCCGCATTCCTGAAGGAGCCAGGACTGGAATTGCCAGTGACAATTGCAGGGCTCAGTCCTAATGCAAAAGGTAGGAGCAAATGCCAATAATGTCCACGGCTGATTGTTGGAAGGATTCAGAAGTGAAGTCATTCAAGGCCACAGTGATTTGAGAGCCACTGTCAGGGCAAGCTGATCAGTGCTGCAAGATACAGGGTCTTCAACAATGAAGGAACAGTTGTCTGTGACCATATGTCTGGAGATATGCAGTCTTCCGTTGCGCCGTGACTTAGTCATCTCCAGCAAGCTTCATTTTTGGCAGTAGATACTGTGTCAGGAGTTTGGTGTCCACTGCTTTCTTGCCCTTCTTTCCTCTTCCAACCCCTCCTAATGGTCAGAGGTCTTCCCTTTCTAAGGACAGTGTTGTTTCTTGACACCACGAGACCAATATCTGACAGTTGTGCCCCTATCACCAGCTGGGCCTTCCATCTGGGCAGGTGACCAACAACTATCCCTCGCAGCTTTGCCCCCTACTGTTCCACCCTTGTAATACCAAAGGAATGCTGACCCTTGTGTTGTGCCCAGTCTCTGCCACCTATGTAATGCCAAGGGGACATCCTTACTAAGCTCAACGGACTTTGGCCCATTGACAACACTCTTATGGAGTTGGTGTGATGCCCGCGAGCAGCCATTATTCATTCCCCACTCCTTGCCCACCTCTCTCCAGCTGGTCAGTTTGTGAAGATGAGGATAGCTATGTGGACCTTTAAAACTTTAATCCTAAAATCTTGACAAGTTCTCAACACTTCTTGTGCATATCTTCAAATTTGTACAGCTGGGAAGAGAATAGGACTGTTGTTGCATACTGGTAATTACTCCCACTACCCATGACAAAGCATCTGTATCTGTTCTATTGTGCATCTTGTCCCAATTATAATTGTGAAATTCACGAAGTTAACATCTGTAACAATTTAATTTTGACTCATTATTTAACTTGCTCAGTTCCTTTTAAAGAAACTTTGTTTTTGTTTGCAGATTTTATTGTGATGTTCCCCATCGATGAGCAGAAATCTTCATCAGTTAATTACCACCTGTGACAGTTGTCAAATGTATCACTCCTAAACTTGCAAATGTAAATAGGGATTCCCTTTGTCTGTTGTAAGTGTCTAAAATGACATGTAGCTTCAGCCAGGTGACACTGACCAAATAGCTTCACTGGTATTCGGGGAAACTTGCAGCACATCTCGTTTCTAGCAAAAAGTAATCCAATGTGCTGAAGAAGATCAGAACTTCTGTGAATTTTGTAAAAGGACAAAATAAATGTGCATGAAAATCTGTCATTCAATAAAAAATTATTTTGGAAATGATTTATTACTGTTATTTTTAGCATTTTCACAATCAAACATCATGGGCTAGATTTTCATGGTTAAGACAAGTATCAGGAGCAGGAAGTGTCCTGACCCTGCAATCCTGTCTTCACCTTGAAGGAGCTTGCCCTGTTTTCATGTTAGAGGCAGAGGCAGGTCAATTCTGATGCATCCTGGCTAGGAGATCTGTCTGTATAGATGAGGGTGAAAGTCACACAATACCAGGTATAGTCGATCAGGTTTATTTGAACTCACGAGCTTTCGAAGCGCTACCTCTTTATCAAGTGATGCTGCTCTATAGATGACTGCCTCAAAACAAAAAAAAAATGCACACCAGTTTTATAGCCCCTCAGTTCCCTCCGCCTTCAGCCCCATACCTATCTCCTTAACTGCACTTGCATCTCACCCTCAGTTGTCCACCTCCCTTCACACTGTCCACCTTTCCCCTTATCATAACTTTAATTCTTTGAAATGTCCATTGATCTGTCGAAATATAAAACATTGACCAAATAAACCATTGCAGAAACACTCCCTCCTGGAGTATGTATGTCTTTCAAAATAACCATATCATTTGATAACCACTTCAAAGAACGATTAGCCTTTTGAAGAGGTCATTGAACTGTCAGTCAATTTGATTGTTTGTTACATTTTGCATCCAAAATCCAGCCAATTCTAAGTAAGAGTGAGACACTCCTACCTCCAGGTCACAGTTCACAAGCTCACCGTTAAAACAGTGCTGGCTGTTTTAAACATAAGGCAGCCCAGGGGCCCTGACATGCCTCCATTCACTGTGCTGGTGAGAATAGCTGGTGTTGGGAACAGAAAGAGATAACTGGCTTAACAATCGAGGCACTATTTCTTCTCAGCACTGACTCCACTTCAGCCCCAACTGGGACCATAAAAATTCAGTCATTATTATCTGGATGTACACTGTCACTGAGACAGCACCATGCACTATTATCAAAACACATAATTACATGCATTGTGGTACAAGTGAGGTTCCACAATTTATTATGGTTCCAGATGGGATACAACAAATTGGCAAGCTCTCAACTCTTTATTAAGCCACCCTCTCTGTTGATCACAACAAGGTTAATTTCATTTGTGGATACCATTCTCCCGTACCCAAATAAATTCGTGTTTAAAAGCAGCCAATTTAACCAGACTTTCAAAGAGTTAACTAAGAGTGAGTTTATTAGTTATCTCAAGAAGAATAGTAGACCACACATAGGTTAGAAATGATAAGTGAGTCCAGAAAAAAAAAGTTGAGTAGGTAGTGGAACAGTTGATTCTAGGATTCTTGAATTTGCAGATTAATTGAAATCCTTTGTCATACTTCCTTCTGAATTGATTACTGCCTAACTGGCTTCTGGCATTCGGAATGAGTGATACCTTTCCCTGAATTCGGGGTGGTTCTTTGACTCTGACCTTCACTGCATACTGTTGCTTGAACCCAGGTTAGTACACGAGTACCTCATCTCACAGCACACATGAACACCTCCGCTCACTTGCAGGTGTTCTTCCACCAGCACACACAGATTTCCAGCATTAATGACTTTTAGCCTCTTTTCTTGTGTATTTTTGAAAGGGAACGAAACAAAACATGTCTCTCACCCCCACTGCTGCCTTTTCTTCCATCATGTTCATGGCTTTATCAATCCTTTTTCAAAAGACACAGGTTGGTATTAAAGTGCAATGTTTCTATAAATGATTGGGGATTATGATCTATGGACATGGCACTTGCCCTGCACATGAGTTACGTCTCTGATGCTTGTTAGTTTCTGAGACAAGTGCCCGACTGGACTCTATTTCAGATGTGCCTTTCTGAGGGAGTACAGCCCATACACCAATGTCACTTGCATTGACGATACGGAGGTGACAGTGTTGGACTGGGGTGGACAAAGTCAGAAGTCACATGACACCAGGTTATCGTCCAGCACAAACCACAAGCTTTCGGAGCATAAACCCTTTGTCAGGTGAAGTGAGACAGAAGCACACAGAACACAGGATTTACGGGCAGAGAGAGATCAAGGGCAGAGAGATCAAAGGGCCATAAAAGTTGTGAGTGGAGTGCCAAATAATAAGTCCCTGCAGATGATCTGAAATGTTAGACGGTGTGAAGGAAGTGTCAACAACTGAATATCAAGCAAAGGGATGACCTATAATCCGATTAAATGAGGCAGAGATAATTACAAAAAAAAATCAAAATAAGGTGGTGCTGGAGACAAACCAAATGATTGGGATAACGATAGGTATAAGAGTTGCATGCCATGGATCTAACCAGTCATAAGTAATCCAAAACTGTACAAACTAATTAAGGTAGAGAGATCATAACAATTTATCCAGATGATGGTGACAAAGCAGAACAGTAAGGAAGATTTTACAGACACAGAACAGTGTGGTGGGGTCACATGTAGTGCGACATGAGCCCAAGATCACGGTTGAGGCTGTCTTTGTGGATACAGAACTTGGCTATCAGTTTCTGCTCGGCAATTCTGCATTGTTGTGTATCTTGAAGGCCGCCTTGGAGGATGCTGACCTGAAGATCTGAGACTGAATATCCTTGAATGCTGAAATGTTCCCTGACTGGGAGGGAACATTCCTGTCTGGCAATTGTTGCACGGTGTCCATTCATCTGTTGTCGTGGCGTCTGCATGGTTTTGCCAATATACCATGCCTTAGGGCATCCTTTCCTGCAGCAAATGAGATGGACAACATTGGCCAAGTCATATGAGTATCTGCCATGTGCATGATGGGTGGTGTTCCCACATGTGATAGTAGTATCCATGTTGATGATCTGACATGTATTGCAGAGATTGCTCTGATAGGGTTTTGTGGTGTTTGGTTGATGTTGTCCTGAAGGCTGGGTAGTTTGCTGCGAATGATGGTCTGTTAAAGGTTTGGTGGTTGTTTGAGGGCAAGAAGTGGAGGCCTGGGGATGATCTTGGTGAGATGCTCATTGTCATTGATGACATGTTGAAGACTGCGAAGAATATGGCATAGTCTCTCTGTTCCAGGGAAGTACTGGACGACAAAGGGTACTTTATCGGCCGTATCCTGTGTCTGTCTGCTAACAAGGTCGTTGCGGTTTTCCACTGCAGCACATCAGAACTGGTGATTGATGAGGTGAGCGTAATATCCAATTCTTATGAGGGCATCCTTCAAAATTTTAGGTGTGCGTCACGTGCCTCCTCATCTGAGCAGTTCGTGTGTATGTGCTTGGGGCTTGTCCATAGGGGATGGCTTCTTTAACATGTTTAGGGTGGAAGCTAGAGAAATGCAGCATCATGATGTTATCTGTGGGCTTGCAGTAGAGTGAGGTAACTGAGGTGTTTGTCCTTGATGCAGATGCATGTGTCCAAGAATGAAACTGATTCTGAAGAGTAGTCCGTGGTAAGTCTGATGGTGGGATGAAACTTGTCAATATTGCTATGTAGTCGTTTCAGTGATTCCTCACCTTGAGTCCAAAGGAAGAAAATGTCATCGATGTATCTGGTGTATGGCATTGGTCAGAGGTCCTGCTCAGCAAAAGAAGTCTTGCTTGAACTTGTGCATGGAAGTGTTGGAATACTGGGGTGCAGATTTGGTCCTCATGGCTGATCCATGTGTTTGGAGAAAGAACTGATTGTCAAAGGTGAAGAAGTTGTGGTCGAAGATGAAGCGGATGAGTTGTAGGATGGTGTCTGGAAATTGGCAGTTGGTGGTATTGAGTACTGAGGCTGTTGCAGCAATGCCATTGATGTGGGGGATGCTGCTGTAGAGTGCCAAAATGTCCATTGTGATGAGGAATGTTCCTGGTTCAACTGGTCCATGGGTGATGAGTTTCTGTAAGAAATCTGTAGCATTGCGACAGAAGCTGGGGGTTTCCTGTACAATGAGTTTCAAGATGCCCTTGACATAGCCAGAGAGATTCTCACACAAGGTTCCAATGCTTGATACAATGAGATATTCAGGTGTGACCCATGAAGACAGCCTCAACCGTGATCTGTGATCTTGGGTTCATGTCGCACTACATATGACCCGACCATATTGTTCTGCGTCTCTAAATTCTTCCTTACTGTGCTGTTGTGTCACCAGCACTTGGATCAATTGTAATGATCTCTCTACTTTAATTAGTTTGTACTGTTTTGGATCACTTATGACTGGTTAGACCCTTGGAATACGACTCTTATACCTATCATGTTATTTCCAGTCATTTGGTTTGTCTTCAGCAACACCTTATTTTTAATTTTTTGTAATTATCTGTCTGCTTCATTTAATCGGATTATAGGTCATCCCTTCACTTGTTATTTAGCTGTTGACACTTTACTCACACCGTCTGACACTTCAGATCACCTGCAGAGACTTATTTAGCATTCCACTCACACCATTTGTATGTTCGTTTGATCTCTATGCCCTTGATCTCTCTCTTCCTGTAAATTCTGCGTTCTGTGTGCTTCTCTCTCACTTCACCTGATGAAAGGGCTACGCTCCGAAAGCTTGTGATTTCAAAACACCTCTTGAACTATAACCTGGTGTTGTGTGACTCCTGACTTGCAGCAATGGCAACTTTAAATGCCTGGTTAAAGCTTGGAGCTACAAGCACAGGCTCATTTGTTACATTAGCCTTCAGCTTGTCAAAATGCTGTGGCGTTTCTCAGTTTTGCTGTTTTCTGAAGTTGGTCTGTCAAGGGGAATGGCTACTGTAATGAAGTTTGGAACAAAGATTCAATACAACTCACACATTGCCAAACACTTCATGATAGCCTGTTTGTTGGAGGAATGTGGACCCAAACTAGTTGTAGTATTGTTTTAGCCCTTAGACAGTACTCATCCTTGCCCCACTATGTGTCCTAGGTAGATCAATCACATTTCGCGAACTTGCTCTTAGTGAGGGTGACCACTAGGTCTACTGACTGTATTTTCTGGAAAAGGGCTTCCAATTACACAAAGTGCATTTTCCATGTTTTACATTAGGTACACTACATAATTGATAAACCTCATACTTTGGGCTTGTCAGCTTTTGAAAAATGGCTGGGATATTTTTGGAGCTCAAATGGCATGCCTCAGCACAGCCTGTTTGGAGTTATGAGGGCAAAGATGTCCTTTAT
The DNA here is from genome assembly GCA_024137785.1 of Ginglymostoma cirratum. NCBI lineage: Eukaryota > Metazoa > Chordata > Chondrichthyes > Orectolobiformes > Ginglymostomatidae > Ginglymostoma > Ginglymostoma cirratum. The sequence goes on along the minus strand of JAHRHZ010000267.1, from coordinate 23,334,784 downwards.
GCGAGCAGTCAGGCGAACCTGCCAGCAGCATTTCATTTGAATCTTTTTTTCTTTTGCGTAAACTTCCAGCATCCATGTGCGGCAGTAACTTCCAGAACTGGTTGTCAACGCTGTGATCCACATCAGCAAACCGTTCACCGTGCAAGAAACTTCGGAGTGGCACGCGCACAGCCTGGAGGGAACAATGCCTGCCAGTATCTATGGCATAAATCTCACTTGATAATGTAGATGGCTTTATTTACTCTATCTCAGCAGCTTCCAGTTGAGTTATCAGGTAACAGTCGGCTCCGTCATCACATTAACTTTTCAGTAGTCAATGCAGAGCCAGTGGAACTGTCTGGTTTGGGCCTGAGCATAACTGCAGAGCTCCAGTCACTGAAGCTAGACTTTTAGCCAGCTTTCCTGGGCCTAGTTAATAGGGACTTTATCTTATGGAAGGACTTCTTCCAATTCCACCTCATTAGAGCTAGCTGCATAAACCATGAAGGGTAGTGAGCAACCTCGTTAAGTTTGTTCACTGTTCTGCACTTAGGGGAGCAAGTAAGGGGTCAAAATTCGTTTTGGCCAGCCAGGTAGTAGGGAGTTCAATGTGGACATCACCCACGTCTCCTTTCAACTATTTCCTGCTGCCACCCTTGTCCTCTAGGTCTGTAGCAATGGGATAGAACATTAACTGATTTCAGCAGGTCTGGCAGCATCAGTGAAGGAGAAAACAGAGTTAACGTTTTGGGACGTCAGTTCTGAGGAAGGGTCACCGGACCCGAAACGTTAACTCTGTTTTCTCCTTCACAGATGCTGCCAGACCAGCTGGGCTTTTCCTGCAACTTTGTTTTTGTTCCTGATTTACAGCATCCGCAGTTCTTTTGGTCTTTATTACCTGATTTCAGCTTTTCTGTGCAGTTATGGCTTGTGCGCAGTTATGGCATGCCATTGATTCTTTCCATGATCTGGGGGTTTCAATTAAATAATCCTTTTCCTGAGCTTCTTGGCTACTCTGTACGTGTCACTCAACTGGCTTTTTCTGATATTTGGTAGGAGTACCAGTAAGTACTGTTCTGGTTGAATTGTTGGGGTACTGGTATTTTTAGTTGCCTGTTTCTTCATTACTGTGTGGGAGATTTTCAAATGTTTTCAGGACATTGTTGCAAACTCACAGAAGTCACCCTGGTGACTCTGTTGCATAATCTAACATGGACTCTTCCTCTTTCTGTTTGAAAAATCTCACCTTGATTAGTTTCACACTTGATGTCCATAAACTAACTCCAATTGAGTGAAACTGGTGGACTCATAGGGCAAGTCCCTGGTGGTGAACAGAGGAAAACCTAATCTTTTATCCTGGTCATGGGGTTACTCATGACAATATGCCCTAATCATAGTTTTTTGTCTGGTGCTACTGTTCTAGCACCGCCCTGTGGCTGTAGGAGATGCTGAAGACATCTGCTGGGTCATGTTTAGGTTACCCATGATTTCCTGAAATATTTTGGTCATGAAATTTGAGCCCTGGTCTAACTGGATCTAGGTGGGCAGACTAGACTGGATGAAGAATAGGGTCAATTTCCTCACCACTGTTTTTTGTAGAACACCCTACAGTACAGAAGGAGGCCATTCAACCTCAAGTCAGCACCAACCTTCTGAAGAACATCCCACCTAGACTTAGCCCCCTACCAAAATCCTGTAACCACACAGTTCCCATGGCTAATCCACCTAGCCTGCACGTCCCTGAGCACTACGGCCAATTTAGCATGGCCAACCCTCTAAACCTGCACATTTTTGGACTGTGGGAGGAAACTGGAGCACCTAGAGGAAACCCACATAAACTCCACACAGACAGTCACCCATGGCTGGAATCGAATGCAGGGCTGTGGCACCGTGAGGCAGCAGTGCTAACCACTGAGCCACCCACCATTGGTGGATGTGGGTCTCAAAGGAACAGGAAAATGGATAGCCACATCCGTAACGGTGAGGATAGACTGGTAGCCCCCATATGTTTTGAGCAGGGGCCCCATAAAGTCCACTAACACCTTACTAAATAATTCCCCAAAAAGTAGCATGGGAATCATACGTGCAGCTGGTATTCCAGGTTTGGGTTTTCCCACAACCTGACAGGTGTGGCAGGTTTACAAAACATTATTGGATCCTTGTGAAGCTACGGACAGGAAAAGTGCTGGCTGAGGCAGCCTTGTATACCAACACTCTCCGTCATTGGATTTTTATGACTTAGCCACAATAATTCCCAAAAGTCCTTTGGCTGCACCACTACCTGGTGAATCACTGTCCACTTCTTATTTGTATGTTTGTGAGAGAGCCTTCATTTCCTCATCAGCACTTAAATTTTAAGATAACAGCATTTGGGGACTGCTTCTGCTGCACCGTTAGCTGTGAGTAAGCTGAGCTGGTGTTAGTTTTACAGTAGGTCAGCTTGTTGGGCTGCTACCAAAGAAGTTCTATTTATTACCTCCTTGGGATCTTTGACTGTCCCAAAAAAGAGTTCAGATAATCAGACCAGAGGGCCTTTTGTTTGTAGTATCACCCTAGTCTCCACTGGCTGAGCTTATTTGGCCAAGAACCATGTGACCATAGGTAAAATGCCAGGTACTCACAGCTTGCAGCTGATCGGTCTCCCTTGAACTCGAAGTGAACATCTGGGAGACCACTGGAGATGCTAATATCTTTGAACATTCCAAGTCAGTGCTGTGGAGCACGTTGACTCCACCCACAGAGAGAATGGGAATGACCCCCATAGTCACTGGTCCCGACACAAGGTTGCACTTCAATTGTATCCAGCAAAGAAGGACGTGTACCATCCTTCAATCTCTTTTAGGAGCATCTTGGCACATACTGCGCTCTGGTGGAAAGGGCCTTCTTTTTTCACAGCAGTAGAATTTGGCTGGCTCAGACTATCCCTAAGTATTATGACAGGCTCACTTTGTCATCCTGGGAAAATGAGAGAAGACGGACAGGTCAAGGAGGCAAGAACGGAGCGACTAGGACTACACTTCCCAGTCGCGAACCACTTCAACTCCCCCTCCCATTCCTTGGACAACATGTCCATCCTAGGCCTCCTCCAGTGCCACAACGATGCCACCTGAAGGCTGGAGGAACAGCACCTCATACTCCACTTGGGAACCCTGCAGCACAATGTTCTCAGTGTGGACTTCACAAGCTTCAAAACCTCTCCACCCCTGACCTCATCCCAAGACCAGCCCAGCTCATCCCCACCTCCTTGACCTGTCCATCTTTTCTCCCACCTATCCGCTCCTCCCACCTCACTGACCAACCCCCACCCCCACTTCCTACTTACTAGCCTCATCCCCGCCTCCTTGACCTGTCCATCCTCCCTCCCACCTACCCGCCCCTCCCTCCCAACTGACCAACCCCCATCCCAACTCCCTACCTACACTCACTTTTACTGGCTCCATCCCCACCTCCTTGATCTGTCTGTCTTCTGTCCACCTATCTGCTCCTCTATCCATTTTCCATCATCGCCTCCCCCCGTCTCTATTTATTTCAGAGTCCCCTTCCCCTCCCCCATTTCTGAAGAAGGGTCCAGACCTGAAATGTCAGCTTTCCTGCTCCTCTGATGCTGCCTGGCCTGCTGTGTTCATCCAGCTCTACATCTCGTTATCACTAATCTTTATCACGTGCCTTCTCAATTAGATGCAACAAAATTAATTTATAAAAGATCCCCTCTCTTTCGCCTAGACCAAATAAATTTCATTTTAAAAGTAATCATTTAACCAGGCTTCCTTGCGTTCACAACAAATGAGTTTACTAGTTATTAAACAGGAGAAGAAATAATAACGCTACCACAGTGACACAGATTAAGAAAAAGTGCGTCTAAAAATAAGACAAAGTTAAAAGATATGGTTTAGTCTTTGGGTTTGTTCCTGAAGTATAGGCAATGTTGACAGTCAAGCAATCAATTTCAGGATTCTTGGCTTTGCAGGTTAATTGAAATCCTTTTGTCTTATTTCCTGTTGATTGGATTGCTCACTTTTAGCATTCAGAGCAAGAGATTCCTTTACATACAATACAGGATGTAGCTATAGCTACAACATCTAAAAGACATTTGATACCTATATGAATAGGAAAAGTTCAGAGGAATACAGGCCACTTGCAGGTAAGTGGGACTAGTTGAGTTTGGGATCATGGTCAGCGTGGACTAGTTAGCTGAAGCGTCTGTTTCCATGCTGTATGATTCTGACTCTGGTGGATGTTTCTTTAACTGTGATCTCCAGAGCACACCATAAGTCTAACCCAGGCTCATGCACAAAAGTCATGAATCCAACAGCACAGATGACACCTCAGCTCACTTGCACATCTTTTTCCACTAGCACACACAGACCGGTGTATTCTGAAAGGAGAAGACATAAAACACATATCCCACCCAAACTGCTGTCTTGTGTTCCATCACATAAACAGTCTGAGGTAACTCCCAGGAAATCACAATTCAGCATATAGCACATTTCTTCCTTTTAAATCAGTCCCTTTGAAGGTTCTTTGAACCTTTTCTCTCCAGACAGCCAATGAATTTGCATGGAGATAGTAAGAACGGCCAATGCTGGAGTCAGAAATAACACAGTGTGGAGATGGAGGAACACAGCAGACCAGGCAGCATCAGAGGAGCAGGAAAGTTGACATTTTGGATCGGGACCCTTCTTCAGAAATTTTCAGCCCATTTCTGAAGAAGGGTCCCGACCTGAAACATCAACTTTCCTGCTCCTCTGATGCTGCCTGGCCTGCTGTGTTCCTCCAACTCCACGCTGTGTTTTCAATAAATTTGCATTCCCACTCTCTCAAAAACACATGCTGGAATTAAATTTTGATATGTCCAAAAGAACCCAAGGGTTATGATGCACATGGTCCTGTTTCCCATGTAACTTGTGCCTCACAGTTGGTGTATTGAAGTATCTCTAATACCAAGATTCCATATTTTGTTTTTCTCTGAATCTTTTCCTCCTTGAGTTCAAGAGAATTATTTTTAACATCTTCTTGGATGATAACGTAAATAATTTGTCTGTGTAGATACTGGAGAATAATAGTAAATAATTGATGAATTTTAAATCTGAGGTTGATTTTTGTTCACTAAAGATATTCAGGGATATGGGCTAAAGGCAGGTATGTAGAGTCATAGAGTCATACAACACGGAAACAGACCCTTCGGTCCAACTCATCTGCACCGACCAGATATCCCAAGATGACCTATTTCCATTTGCCAGCATTTGGCCCATAACTGTCTAAACCCTTCCTATCCATATACCCATCCAGATACCTTTTAAAAGTTGTAATTGTACCAGCCTCCACCACGCGCTGTGGCAGCTTGTTCCATACTTGCACCACCCCGTGTGTGAAAACAATACCCCCCAGTTCCTTTTATAAATCTTTCCCCTCTTACCTTAAACCTATGCCCCTCTAGTTCTGAACTCCCCTCACAGATCATCCACAATCTCATTGGACATCAAAATTGGGCCAAGGGACTAAGTTATCTATTTGTCTTCCTACTCAGGAACTCTAGCAGGCATTTCACCTGAGGAGCTAAGTTTGAAAGGGAGCTACACAAGCGGAGCTCATGTAATTTTCCGTGACTAGTAAATATCTACTGTCCGGTCTGCTGAGAACTAGGTATTTTGACAGCTAATGATGCAGTCTAATGCAACCCTCATAATAGTAAATTCAATTATAACTGACAGTCATAGAGACAGGTAAGGTTGGGTGTGGTAGGTTACTGCACTTTGAAGTGTCTGTTTTTCCATCGAAGGTATTTTGCCTGAAACCCTAAAACACAGATAATATTCCAAACTAAATTTTCCATGATTGACATGAAAATTGCTGGCAGCAAGTCTGTAATTTTCAGTACGAGTATTGTGAATGTTGGACATTTACCCCTTACAGTGAATTTTTAAAGATTGATACAATCTAATATTCACACCCAGACTACATACAACACAGTCATTGATTATCTCAGTCAATATATCTTTTCAGAATAGACTTCTCATAAGTTACGAATGAATTTAGAAGCACGATCACTTTACATCCAACAGTAATTTTTAACAGGAAATGTATCAATGGGAATTCCACAAATCAGACAATCACTTCATAGCCCAGAGTTTTTATTGTGGATCATCTATGAACTTTAAACATTGTACATAGTCATTCGTTGCTGCCAAAATTGGCTGATGATGTGTGAAATACCAGTATGAATTAGAGAGGAGAAAGAAGCAAGACATTTTGTTAGTTTAGATATTTATTAGATAACTACAAATGCATGGATTACATTCTACTTGTGAATTGGTGAAACCGAACTTTGAGACAGCAGTTCTGTGAATGTCGATTTAACAAATTTTGTGTGGACTAAGAAATGCTTTTTTAAAATCCAATCAGCAGCTTCAAGGAAAACAATTAAAACAACAAAGAGTCTCCCAGATAACCTAACAGCCCCGAGGTCCCCAGCAGTGCAACCACCATCATGTGGGCTGAAAAGAAGGGGCAGTCAATAGAATCCCTGCAGTGTGGAAGGAGGCCATTCAACCCATTGCGCTCACACTGATCCTCCAAAGAGAATCCCACCCAGACCAATCCCTGCTGTTGCATCCCATCACCCCACATTTACCATGACTAATCCATCTAACTTACACGTCCCTGAACACTATAGACAATTTCAGTATGGCAAATCCACATAATCTGCACATCATTGGACTGTGGGAGGAAACCAGAGCATCTAGAGGAAACCCATACAGACACAGGGAGAATGTGCAAACTCCACAGAGACAATTTGCCCGCGGCTTGAACCCAGGACCCTGGCGCTATGAAGCACAGTGGTAACCACTGAGCCACCCTACCACCTTCTTCTCCCATTTCAGATTAAGATGCAAGTACCAACAGTCAAGTGGATTAGTCTACCAAATACTGCTCTGTATCTGTAGTGCATGAAGCAAAGTGGTTTTATATTGTGAAAAAGTAAGTTTTCCAGGATCAGACCTGAGCAAATGTGGAGTCCATTATTACGTGGAATGAAGATTTGCTAAGAATTGATTGCAAATGTATGGATGACTGTTGGCAAAGAACCAAATCTAAATGTCTGTTGTGAATCTAAATTTATATTTAGGAAACATCTTCAGTGAGCAAAGTGTCTCATTAAAAGCAGCAGGAGGAAGCTCCCTTCATAAATGTCAGGTTTTTTTTAAACATTCCAAAGCCCTTAGTTAATAACCACATTTAGTAATGAACCACAAAAACCCAGACACTACAGACAAGCAAACGCTTTCATCATTCACTGGTCACGCACAAATTCCAGAGAGGCACACTGGAAAATCCTGATAAGCACAAACACCAATTGTCGCAGTAATGCTCTCCTGCCCCCAGGTAACATGAGATGATTCAGGAGAAAGCGCGCAACATGGTTGTATTCAAAGTATGTGAGTCACCTGTGCACCCAATGGAATTTAACCCTTGGAACAAATCATATTCATATTCATTGATTACTTTTTAAAGTTTTTACTGATGACCACAGAGAAAACATTTCTGGTCCTTGCAGCAGACCCTCTCCACACAGCGCAAATCAAATTTTAATGAGGTAGCGAGAGCTCCCTGGCATCATTTCACCCAATCCCAACAATATGGAAGCTCTAAAACTAGAAGTCTCGTCACCCCCCGTTTATGGCCATTTATGAACTAATTAATGCAAATTATTTAATGGTGGACACACAGGCTGCTTGAAAGGGGTGGTGGATCACAGCAAGGTGCTGGTGACTGTTTGAAGACAAATAAAACCACACAGGAGCAGGGTGCAGTGAGGAGAGTTTGGAAGTATTTGGTCTTGTGAAATGGAATTGGTAATCTGTCAGAAGCTCAGTGATTACAGGGACTTCGGTCAAGGTGGCTCTTCCAAATCAGGCTACCTCAGATTAACTATGAACGTGCCATTGGGATTGTCCTCTCAACTGGAGTCTTATCCACCAACAGGGGAGGAGGAGGAGGAGGAGGAAGCAGAGGGAGGTTGCTGGACAAGGTCAGCAGCAACCAGCCTATCATCTGCATGTGTATCTAGGAAACAGCAGGAGGCTGAAACCCAGCAAGTTGAGAATGAGTCAGGACACCAATAGAGATGCTAGTACCCTGTGGTAGAGTCCATGGACAGCACTCCAGCTATCTGGACATAAGTGAGCAGCAGTGTCAAATAATTGTCATCAGTGTTTTGTTGAAGAGAGGCAGTAACTTCTATAATGTAATCTGATTGCTAGGAAGATCACACCAAATTGTGTGGGGGACACCAGTGCTAGAGGTCATCCTGAATTTCTATGCTTCAGATACTTGTCAAGAGTCAGGAGGAAATCTGTGCAGAATACTCAAATCCTCTGCTAACCGCAGTCCAAAAGTGATTATGATGCTTCGTGCAGGACAGTATAGCCACTCATTAACTTCACCAATGGCAAATTGCCAAGCGGCAAGAGGGGAGGCCTCCCTGGAGAATCTGTCTAGTGCATCTCTTGTGCTGTTAATATCTTATTGAGATAATTGCTGATGTGAGGGCTTCTAGGTCTGTATGTATACCCAAAGAGCCTTTGATTGAACTTTGGGGTCTGGCTCCCTGACAGTTACCTATTTCAAGATGGATGAAGTCATCTGTTCCAAATAAATGATCACAGTGCTCAGGTCCTGTAGGGACTCCACTGTCTTCTGGCAGAGCTCACATATTGTCTGGAAGCTTTTCCAAGTCTCTTCACTCTTTCGATTGAACATCCAACAATCTGCTGCTCGACAGATGACTTCAAAAGCTTGACATCTGCCTAGGGCTCAGCATTGACTTGATCTCCCTCTGAGTGTCAGTCTCAGTCTCCAGCAGATGCATTGGCAATTGTGTAGTATTCAACTCCATGGGTTCAACTGTCTTGCCTAATTCAGTGAATGTTTCCAAGGTGCCAATTTCTGAGTTGATGCTAGAGGCAGAACAAGGATAGAACAATGCATTCTCTGAGGTTCCTTCTTGTTCTTTTTTACAGATAGAAGTCAGACCCTTGGCATCAAAGGATAGTGAGGTCCTGAGTGACCCCTTGGAGGAATGAGATCAGCGAGTCCACAATGTTGAGGAACTCTGAGTGAAATAGCTTCCTTTCACACACGGACATGTCTAACACATGGTGATCTCATTCTATTTCCAGACACAACCATCCCAGCCCCTGCTGCTGCAATTCCCTTACCCACAATGTTGAGAGAGAGAGCGCCTACAATCCTCACCAGTCCCAGCACTATCTCCTCTACTAACTGGTCAGATCTGGAAAGCTTTTCATCCAGGTTAACAGTGCCAAGTTAGGCACTTCAGCACCTGGCATGGATCTTTCATGGGCATTTTGGGCCCTTTTCTGTGAAACAATACTGTAGTAGATTAATCCATCCTAAATTGGGTAGGATCAGTCATTTAAGCGAGTCTACAATACCTTAGGTGCTTCTGGACTTGTCATCATGGAACTTCTCTGCTTGTAGGTGACCATCCCATTTCTGCAGAATACTGCAAAGTGCCAAAACCTCACTTAGCATTGTGGGCGTGTGGGGACTATTCAGCAATACTGTGGGCAGACATCTCCTACCACATGATATCTTCCTGTATCTAAATGAATACATTGACAGTTAGCTTCCTCACATCTTAGCTGGAGGCGATTCTCCTGTTTTTCTTCATTGTAGCCAATTCCTATGCATGATCCCATGATTACTGACTGTCTCCGTCGCCTCCATCAGAGTTTTTTTCGTTAAATGGGGAGATCTCCTCTTGCCAACCAAGAAGAGGAGGAGGAGAACTTTGCTGTTTCCTGACAGCTTGTCGGTGACAAAGTAGGACATTATTATTAAACATTGGAGCTATCTGTCCCTGTTTCTCTACCACTGCTGAGGGATGCAACTTGTGGTTGACTCTGTGCAATTCATTGAGGATCTTTCCTTGATCTCAAGGGCTATGAACTCCCTCAGGTGCAGTAAAACAACTGCCCTGTCTCACTTACAGCTTATCCACACTTCCTTTATTCCTCACCTCATCTCTGTATTCCCACTGACTTTCCCCTCTTCCAGGTCCTCAACCTTAGTGCAGATTGCCACTGCCACTGTCTCTTTAAAATGTCTGTTGGCAATGATACCCATCCCCTGGGCCAGTCCCTGTTACGGCATCCAGATCTGTCTTCAGCCTCTCTTCAGACACGTTCCTGCTGGCTGGCTATTAATTGTCCTGCCAGGATGTGACTGCTGTCAGCAGGCAGGCCCACTTGCTTCTGCCCATGGCTCCTGCATGCCAAGCAATCAGTTCACAGCAAGGAGTGAGAGGTTACACAGTGTGGAGCTGGAGGAACACAGCAGGCCAGGCAGCATCAGAGGGGCAGGAAAGTTGATGTTTCGGGTCGGGACCCTTCTTCAGAAATGGGGGACGGGGAAGGGAGCTCTGAAATAAAGAGAGAGAGGAGGGGTGGGGCTGGGGAAAGTAGGTGGGACGGTGGTAGGTAAGTGCAGGTAGGGAGTGGTGGGGATTGGTCAATGTGGTGGGAGGAGCGGATAGGTGGGAGAGAAGATGGAAGATGGACAGGTTGTTTCAGGTCAAGGAGGTGGGGCTGAGAGGGAGGGTTGAACATGGGATGACGCTGGGGGTAGGGAGATTCTGAAACTGGCAAAGTCCACATTTAGGCAATTGGGCTGTAGGCTCTCAAGGCAGAATATGAGGCGCTGCAACTTTCCTGCTCCTCTGATGCTGCCTGGCCTGCTGTGTTCCCCCAGCTCCACACTATGTCATTTCTGATTCCAGCATCGGCAGTTCTTACTATCTCACTGCAAGGAGTGAATTGTTCAATGCAATCTGATTCCAAACATTTGTGCAGGAATGACAAAGTATTGTAAAACTAAAAGCGCGTGGAATGGCAGAAAACAGCTTGTGTCCTCAGCCAAGGCTTACAATGGGTTAGCCTGTGATAAAAGTCAGCAAAACAAAAGTATTTTCATGTTAGAGGTTGAGTTCAACTGCTCAGTGACAATTAGACATGGGGAGAAAATTTCCTCATGACATCTTCTTTACACTATTAATGCAGAACCCTGTCTATGAGAGGCATAAATAGAGTGGATAGACAGAGACTTTTTCCCAGGGCGGAAATGACTATTATGAGGGGACATAATCTTAAGGTGATTGGAGGAACGTATAAGGGAGATGTCAGAGGTAGGTTTTTTATATAGAGAGTGATGGGTGCATGGAATGCAATGTCAGCGGTGGTAGTGGAATCAGATACATTAGGGACATTTAAGCGACTCTTCGATAGGCACATAGATGATAGCAAAATGTAGGGTATGCAGGGTAGTTTGATCTTAGAGTAGGATAATAGGTCAGGACAACATCATGGGCCGAAGGGCCTGTACTGTTCTGTACTGTTCTATGTTCTACGTAATGTTCTGAGGACCTGTGCTCGATTTCCTTCATACCAGATTGAGGAATTTGAATTCAATAAAAGAAATCTGGAATTAAGAGTCCAATAATGACCTTGTAATTGGAATGTTGGAAAACCCATCCGGTTCCCTTATGCAATTGTGGTTGACTCTTAACTGCACTCTGGGCATTTAGGGATGGGAATTAAATGTCCACACTCTTGTGAATGAATAAAATAAAAATAGTTCCTGATTGGTGCTAACTGCAAAGGCCAAATTCCTGAATAATAAAATTGATCCTACAGAGGGGAAAGAATTTCCACTCCAACTATAAAGTAGGGGAATTTCCCACTGGTATGTAAGTCCTGACATCAGTTCAGATGATGACCACATGGAAATATACCTATGAAAAGAAACTAGGATTCCCTTTCCTGGAATAACATTCTAGCCACCAGTGCAGAGGATTTAGAAAGCCTATAATATTATTGCAGAAGATTCATAAATTGTTGCAGCTATCTACTGTACTCACTGAATTTAATCGACAGCAACTAGTCATTACAAAGTACATTTCAGTATCTACATTTCAGAAGTGAGGCAATCGGCCTGTCTGTGTTTATACTGTGTGCAAGTAAGGACAGGAAATCAATCGTATATGTCTACTGCTGTCACTGATTTACACCCCAACACCACATCTGTTTGACTAGTTAGAATGGTTTCTCTATGAGCTGCCAGGATTTTACGCTTCATTTGATGATTGGCTTCATTGAGTTTTGTTTAAAAGACAGTTGCTCAAATGACTAAAATTCAAGTAAGCTGAATCTGAATGAAACTTAAACTTGTCCTTGTGCAATTGAGGGCTTTACGGATTCTGTTGCATAATCAAGAATTTTAATGTAATAACTAACAAGATTATAATTATTAACAGGGCTTGACACACAAACACAGAATGACACACAACTCAGAATGACACACAAACTCAGAACGACACACAACTTTGAATGACAAACTTGAAAAAAACTTCTCAAATACAACAGAATGGAAAGTCTGAGTAAATACCCATTAAACCCAGCTTTTCAAACACCATGTACAATCTATCCACTGTTTAACTATACCTAACTAATTTCTTAAGGGAATATTCTGCAAAGCTTTTCTCTGTCTTTTGGCAAGCCATGAAGCAGAAATTCTAAAATGTTACACTAATTGCATCATTTCTTGTGCATTCTTGACTGATCGCTTTGCTCGATGTGACTTTTCATGGTTTTAGAACCTAAATATGAGTCTGCTTCATAGAGGAATCTTTGTTCACGGAAAGAACACTGGAACTAGGAAAACACTCAGCAGAAAACAGTAACACGCCTCCTGATTCCCAACGTTTGCAAGGCACAACTCAGGATTGATGGAATATTCTCCACTTGCCTGCGTGAGTGCAGCAACTCATCAATGATCCATCAAAAGCACCTTCAAAGGTTATAACAAGAAGACAAGGGCTACTGAGATGTAGCTCAGTAAACTTTACAATGTCAAAAAGATATTTATCACTTTAAGAAATTGTTTGATTGATATTGTGTAGTGAGAAGTTGAGGAATGAGAAGACAATTTTTAAAGTGTATGTAAAAATCCCTGATTCCTTGACATAGCAGCCTCCCTGTTGTAGGTGTGCTGTGCTGAGAAGGCACTGACTAAAAGTTGGAAACTTCCTTATGGGAAGGGAGAGAAATATTAGAGTGAATATCAGTCACACGCTCTCACACTTCCTTAAAATATCACAGCATTTTTCTTGTGCGTGTTTCCTATTGTAGCACAGCTGCTACCCATTGTAGATGTAAAGATTAAAATAAACAGGGAAACAAAAAACAAATGAACAGAACTGTCCCGTACAGATATTTCAGCAACACCGTGTATAAATTGTATCCAATACAGTATTTGATCATCTCAGTCTACGCTTACCATCCAATGATCTATTCCAAACAGATATTAATCCAAGAGCAAAATACTTTTGTTTCTGAAAATCTGAAACAAAAAGCAGATCATTTGGCAACAGATCAGGCAGCATCACAAGTCCACATATAATTTCAAGTGAGCACAGAAATAGGGGAAGACAGATGGTGGCTGGAGAGATGACCCCAGAGGGAGGGTTCCTTGGACACTAGAACTGGTTGTGGAGGAGATGGCACATATCCAACACCTGACCAGTGCAAAGACAGAGTACCTGGCAGGGTATTTTGCTAGTACTGTTGGGAGAGTTTTAAACTAACTTGGCAGAAATTTGGGAAGCAAGAGGGATTAATACTCAAGAATGCTATGTGTGCAAAATATTTGCAGAGGCAAGTAGCTCTAGCAGAGAGTAAAATGTCAGTTTGTGAAGTCGGAGAAAGGGAGAAAATGATGAAATCTAAATCGTGGTTACTGTTAATTTATGTGAATGCATGGAATATAGTAAGTAAGATTAGGAAGTTACAAGTGCAGATTAGCATGGGAAAAGTATGATGTTGTGACGAAAACTGAGACGCAGCTCAAGCAAGGGCAGGACTGGGTGTTCAGTTTTTACTGGTTACAAGGTGTTCAGATTTCAAACCTTTTGTTTTGAAACAGCTGATCAATAAAGTAATATTTCTTTAAGATATGATCTCCTTTACTCACACAGTGTTAAAAGGTTTGTGCTGGTTTTGACTAATGCTATATTACCGCCTCTCTCCTACAGCCACACAATAGAGTTTGATGCTGCGTTCAGGTCTGTCAGTATTTGTGAGGTGTATGGTTTAATGCATTATTGCTGATATAGACTCCATGAGCAGATGTGGGAGGATAATGAGCAGTACTCCTCTAAGCATGTAATTATATCTTCAAATAATGCCCTTTCAAACTTTTAGAAGCAATTTAATAGCAATTAGTTGAAAGATTGTGCGCAACACATTTACCTGAAACCTGTGATAACAAGCATGGGGCTGGATGAACACAGCAGGTCAAGCAGCATCATAGGAGCAAGAAAACTTGACGTTTCGGGCCTAAACCCTTCATCAGAAATGGGGGAGGGGAAGAGGGTTCTGAAGTAAATAGGGAGAGAGGGGGAGGCGGATAGAGGATGGATAGAGGAGAGGATAGGTGGAGAGGAGGCAGACAAGTCGAAGAGGCAGGGATGGAGCCAGTATAGGTGAGTGTAGGTAGGGGGGTAGGGAGGAGATAGGTCAGTCCAGGGAGGACGGACAGGTCAAGGGGGCGGGATGATGTTAGTAGATAGGAGATGGGGGTGTGGCTTGGGGTGAGAGGAAAAACAGGTTAGGGAGGTGGAGATGAGCTGGGCTGGTTTTGAGATGCGGTTGGGGGAGGGGAGATTTTGAAGCTTGTGAAATCCACATTGATGCCATTGTGCTGCAGAGTTCCCAGGCTGAATATGATTTGCTGTTCCTGCAGCCTTCGGGTGGCATCACTGTGGCATTGCAGGAGGCCAAGGATGGACATGTCATCTGAGGAATGGGAGGGGGAGTTGAAATGGTTCGCGACTGGGAGGTGCAGTTGTTTGTTGCGAACTGAGCGCAGGTGTTCTGCAAAGCGGTCTCCAAGCCTCCGCTTGGTTTCCCCAATGTAGAGGAAGCCACAATGGGTACAGCGGATGCAGTATACCACATTGGCAGATGTGCAGGTGAACATCTGCCTGATGTGGAAAGTCTTCTTGGGGCCTGGGATTGGGGTGAGGGAGGAGGTGTGGGGGCAGGTGTAGCACTTCCTGCGGTTACAAGGAAAAGTGCCGGGTGTGGTGGGGCTGGAGGGGAGTGTGGAGCGGACAAGGGAGTTGCGGAGGGAGTGGTCCCTCCGGAAGGCAGATAAGGGTGGGGAGGGAAAAATATCTTTGGTGGTGGGGTCTGATTGCAGATGGCGGAAGTGTCGGAGGATGATGCGTTGGATCCGGAGGTTGGTGGGGTGGTATGTGAGGACGAGGGGGATTCTTTTTTGGTTATTGTTGCAGGGACGGGGCGTGAGGGATGTGTTCCAGGACCTGTAATAATTTTTCAATTGAAGATTGTCAAACAGAGAGACCTAGGGGTGCAGATACATAGTTCCTTCATCACAGGTAAGCAGAGCTGTGAAGAAAGCATTTGGCACACTTGTCTTCATTGGTCAAAGCACTGAATACAGGAATTGGTATGTCATGTTACATCAGTACAGGATGTTGGTAAGGCCACATTTGGAGTACTGTGTACAATTCTGGTTGCCCGCTAAAAAAAGGATATTGTTAAATTGGAAAGGGAGCAAAAAAGATTTACAAGGATGTTACCAAGACTGGAGAGTTTGATTTATAAGGAAAGGTTGATAGGCTGGGACAATGTTCCTTGAAGCGTAGAAGGCTGAGGGGTGACCTTATGGATGGTTATTAAATCGTGAGGGGCATAGATAAGGTGAATAGCAAAGGTCTTTTCACCAGGGTAGGGGAGTCCAAAACTCGGTTTAAGGAAGAGAGGAAAGATTTATAGGAACCTGAGGGACAACATTTTCACACAGAGGGTGGTGTGAATGTGGAAGGAACTGCCAAAAGATGTTTTAGAGGTGAGTACAGTTACAACATTTAAAAGACATTTGCTCAGGTACACGAATAAAAAAAGATTTAGAGGGATATGGACCAGACGCAGGCAAACAGGGCTAGTTCAGTTTAGGAAACCTGATTGGCATGGGTGAATTGGGCCGAGGGCCTGTTTCCATGCTGACTGAATCTATGACTCTATGCAAAGTCATTTCATTTCAGGCTACCATGATTGTAAAGTCATTGCATTTTTGTAAAGCAGTGGAAAAAGGTCAGCAGTGGATGCCATTCAGCTGCAGGTAAGCACTCATTTGCAAACTATCTGATCCTAAAATCCAAAAAACACACAGTCAACTGAAAAGGAGTGTTGAATGCCTGTCAAGCATAAAATTATTTTCAAGCTTTCAAACAGCATAGTGTGAGATTGTAACCAATGAGTCATAATAAGTGGGAAAGCCCCAGGTGTGAGCTGAACTCAGTAAGCACTAACAAAAACAAAGAGCAAAGTACTGGTGAGATTTTATCAACCTGAAATTTTGGGCTGAGTTAACCAGCCCTCTGGAGATGGGTTGCAAATTAGCAGCTGATGACTTTGGGAGAGGAGCCTGATATTTTCCTGTCACTATAGATACCCACCAGAACAGAAATGTCAGCAGAAGCAGGAAACTAATTGAAGCAATCAACTGAACAATTATCAGCCACTTCCTGCCCTCACTGGCATCTTCCCCAATGATTGGAAGGCTCTCGGATCACAATCGTGGTGTTCCAACTTCTCAGCCAGAAGCTTTGTGTTCAATCTTACCTGCTCCGGAGATATGTCATAACATGTCCAAAATGGGTGAGTAACAATACTATCCCTGTGACTGGCCTCTGTCACGTGGGGAGACTGCCAGGTAAACCAAGGTTGCCTTCCTGAATAGCTGATCCATCAGGGGCCCCTGTGACCCTGAAGCTGTAGCTGGAGGGCTCACTCCTGGCTAGTTTGGTAATTTAAACTAACTTGGTCTTGAGAACTCTCTTCCCCCTCCTCCCACCGTCACTTACAGCACCCTCAGCAGTTGCCACTTCAAACCAGAGTTTGTTCTCTGATTGTCTCAGAGCAACTGGCTCAGTCTTTTAGTGGATGGCAGTCCTGGCAGGGGCCTCTGCATTGATTGGCACTGGTAAAATCCTGGTTAGGATTTTCCCAACCATCATGCAGGCTCAGGATCCACTTTCAGTCCTGATGGTGGAATTTCTACATACTTGCAAGGTTTTAGCTGCGAAATCTATTTCTCCCTACAGAAGCTGCCTGGTCTGCTGTGTGTACTTCTCCTTTCTTTATTTCACTCAAAGAAACCAATAGATTTGGAATAGGAAATTCAGTGGGAGTTTCTGTTTTTAATTTCTGACCAGCAATGTCTGCTGTATAAGCTGTATTGAGGCCAGATTTGGACAGGATTCAGTTGGAGAAGCCACCTTGCAGTAGAACACCATAATAAAAATCAGTGAGTTCTATCAAGGGAGGTTCAGCTCATTTTCATATTTTGTCACCAAACACCGTGTCTTAGCCCTTGTTAGTATACCTTAAATGACTGGACAGTGCAAAGGCATCTTACCCCCAGATCCAACAGGACCAATTCAGCTTCTCAGTACTGGTGAGGAACTAGATTCAGGGTCGGAGAATATTGATGGTGAAAAGGAATTGAGAAGTTGGCACTGTGAATCTTTTGAATAGCTGAGGAGCTGGGAGGAACAGGTCCACTTCACATAAGCAAAGGTTTTAACATCAGTTCCAGATGTCGTCCCTGGATGCCTTTGCAGCATGCTTCATTATTATGGAGATGGCAACTTCTGGCACTCATTAAAACTGCGAACCAACCTGCCAGACTGGGCACGGCAAAATAAAATTCTAGACCAATAAGAAATTCTGCGCACAGATACGGCTCAGTTGCCTCTAAATTTTCAACACCTCCTTCAGATTTTGAGCACAAACAACAAAGTTGATGACACTCTAATGAAGTACTGAGGGTGTGTTGCACTGCTGGAGATGCTGCCTTTCACATGGAATTTTAAACTATGGCCTTATCCACCTACCCAAGAGGAAGTGAAAGATCCCATGGCACTACTTTGAAGAGTTGCAGGGGAATCTTCTATGGTGTCCTGGCCAATATATTTCCCTCAATCAACATCACAGAAATAGATTACTTGGTTAATGTCACATTGCTGTTGACTGTGCACAAATTGGCTTTTCCATTTACTCTGTTACAACAGTGACCATTGGCTGTAAAGTGCTTTAAGAAATCTGGCAGTCAGGAAAAAAAAATATAAATGGAAGTCTTTCTACCTTATAGCAAAGGTTATTACTTGTGACATGCTTTGAGAATTTTTCATGTGACAGGCTCCACTTAAAACACACACCATAACATTTCCTGAATGAGATCATGTGGAATACAAGAATAGATAAATGGACAAGAAGGAAGATTAGTTTTTGCCAGAAACTTAAGAACTACTTCCTTGAAGTTTGACTTCGTCAACGCCCTTCCCCACCCCTTCGGGTAGGTATAAATCACAAGGTAATTTAACTTTATCACCAGTTGATTAACAGGAGTCTAGCAACCATGAGCAATTGGGTTATTAATCATGGGCTGTCTGCTTTGGTTATTGTAAGGAGAACATTTAAGCTGCAGCACTCTTGAATCTTTTAACTTCAATTACAATGGCCAGAGATGATTTTGCTGCTGACAGATGAATTAATCTCCACAATTCTTTGCTTCCAGGTGGTGTGGCTGGGAATCAATATCTTTCTGTTTGTCTATTATTACATGTTTTATGAGTACAACCCAGAATTTTTCTACACAAGGGCAATTCTTGGAGTAAGTATACACTTTGGTACTTTCTTGAAGTTTAGTTTCACATTCGTAATGTTTTCTTCAGTACTGTGCAATTAAACTAATCTTGGTGTTTTCCTAAAAGTGTTAATAGAATTATTAACTCCACTAATTACTGAAATATGTGATTCATATGTCAGTATAGAACGCATGCACTGAGTTAATCACACATAGTTTGAAATGACATAAAAGTGTTGCACTGTGAAACACTAGGATACGGAGTAGGTGCCCTATGGGGCAGTGGGTTACGGAGAGATTATGCTGTAGGATAGTGGAATATAGACGGGGTAGGGCAGCGAGAGATTGCCCTGTGGGGCAGTGGAATATGGAGTGTGTACTCAGTGCCACAGTGGGATACAGCGAGAATGTCTGTGAGGCACTAAATCTAGCATTTTCCCTGCTTCTGTTTTGCTTGTATCAGCATCACAGACTAATATCTGTTTATCACAAACATTTATATGGGTAGTTCTAGCTAAACCAGGCAGGCCCTGCTGAAGTCATATTCTCAATAATGAAAACTTTAAAGTAAAATAGTCTAAAGATGGGTCTTGAACATTGTGGGGGTGATAAAGCAGTAACTACTTACTTTGTTCCATTGTGGGACTATCCTGAGGAAGATAGATTGTTATAAACTGTCTTGGAAACAAACGGTCTTTGTAGGTGATATGGTTGGCTTCCTCATGTTTTGTAATTGCCAGAGGGTGCAGATGATTGTTTCTTTCAATTTCCACTAGCCCCTTCCATATTTTACAGTAACGGGATATAAAGAGGATTAATTGGCTGCCATGAGGTAAACCACTGGTTTCATAGTTGTACCTTTTATTTTTCAAATTCAATTTTATTCAGCAATATTAGTGTCATTAAGAAAGTGATTTTTTTAAAAAATCAAATACGGTAGACTCTCTTGAATGGTGTCTTTGGGACCGTACAAAAAGCTTAAAGATAGTGATAGGTCTCCATACGCGGAGCCAGAAACCAATAGATAATGAGAACACTGATTGAATGAAGCAATAATGAATAGTACATTATTGCACTATTAACTTGGCCATGTTTTCACTTGTGTTTGCTGATGTGGATACTTTTGTTTAGTATTTTTTAGAAGATAGTAAATAATTAGAATTCGTATAAGATAGCTGGGCATGGCTGTACCGTTCAAGAGGGTCTAGAGTCTTAGTTAGACGTTATTATTCTTTCATGGTTTTCCACAGGCAAAATTTCCCATTGTAAATATTTCCCTATCTAAAAATAATGCTATCTAAAAATCCATATGAGAACTCCAGGGATTTGTTTAAACCTGAAAGATCATATCTCAGGGAAACGTCAGGCCATTGATCTCTTAGGTTTAATCATGTAAATGCCAGCCAACACTTCTGACTTTTCAACTGTGCCTGCCTTGAATACTTGGAAGGAATTAATCTCATCAAGAATTTTAACACAAATACAATATGAAGGGGAATTAGACTCTTTGCCTGTGGTATCAAGATATCCTTTTCAAAGCCTGAGCTGTATGTCTTTAGCAAGTGGGGAATCTGATGTTAAATCCTGCTTAATCTTTTTTAAGGAAAATTCATGGTAGAACAACCGAATAGGACTCGCCACCTGGACATGTCTATATTGCATGTACCGTAGTATTCTTAGCAATTACATTGTTCAGATTTCTTCACCTTAAATGGCTAAACATTACAATACAAAATGGTGCCTTTGGGTGAAAAGGTGAATTGAACATTCACCATAAGTAACTGTGCTGTATGACATGTGTGATATAATGCACACTATAGACAGTGTAGAACATTTTTGTAGAAAGTGTGTACCCCAACTGGAGCATATGAATGTTAAATTTAAATTACATAACAGCACACACTGTGTTATACACAGCTGAACACTCCTGTAGATAGGCAACATACTCAATACTACCAATAGGAGTAATAATCCTGTCCGGTTTATTACGTAAAAGTATTGTACGGGGCTGTGCACACTTTAAACATCAAGAATGTCATCTTAAGAATGCTGAACACTGAAGAGGTGATTCTACAACCCCATTCTGCCAGCAGGAAACTCGCACAAGGTGGGTCAGGAAATTAAATCTTGAAGATTATAATCAAAGCTCACATATAACTACCCTATTGCTGGGATCAAGGATTCAAAAATCACAACTTGTCTTTTTTTCGCAGTACCATGCAATATTTATTGACTAGCACAACAATACATTTTTCTTGCCTCATACAATCTCGTCAAATATTTATCTCTGGAATATTTGTAAAAGCTTCCCCATCCAGAGAATTTTAAAAATCACTGCTTATGTTACCGCTTATACACTGATATGTATATTACATAGTTTGTAAAGCATAACATTTGTATAAATTATCACTGTTTTTTTTTATTGAACCTGGGGAGCACAAAAGGTCTGAAAAGTTAGGAATGAAACAGGGCTGATTTCAACTTTTGGTGATGGTGGGATGGAGACCAGTTGAACACACCACCCAGTTCAGAGTGTATAACAGGTGGCCCATACATTAATTTCCCTTGACTGCCACCACTGAAAGTTGAAACCGACCCTTAAATTCTCACAATGACGTTAACCTGTGCAATGAGAATGAAAGGGCTTACTAGCAATTTTCCTGATTTTGTTTGCAGTCTGCACTAGCCTGGGCACGAGCGCCTGCTGCTTGTCTCAACTTTAACTGCTTGTTGATCTTGCTGCCTGTATGCCGGAATCTACTATCCTTCCTCAGAGGATCATGCTCAGTAAGAAATATTCCTTTCTTTCCTCAATACTATGAGAGTACCCATGATATAGACTAAGATACTCAGAGATAGCTCCATTTGTGGTAAAATTAGGGGTTTTTTTAACCAAATATAACAAATAACACATCACCCGTGGAGAAAATGATTAGCAGCATCACAGGTTTTTTCACCCCCTGCACCATTATAACTCTGTTTGTGTACACGAATGAGATTTCTGTCGAAATTTACCCAGGATCTGGTGACAGAGAGGAAGAACTCCATGGAAATTCTGACTGCATCAATACTCCACACTGTTATATTTTCATTCAAACATACTTCACAAGACAGGCAACCTGTCCACATTAACCAAGTATCAGGATTTAAGAGATAGTAGGAACTTCAGATGCTGGAGAATCTTAGATAACAAGGGTCTAGGCCCGAAACGTCAGCCTTCCTGCTCCTCTGATGCTGCTTGGCCTGCTGTGTTCATCCAGCTCTACACTTTGTTATCAGGATTTAACCTGACCTCTTCGTAAGAGAAAAGGCTTCAAAATGATTTAAGAGACACAAAATCACCTAGATTTCTCCATATTTGGAAAGAACACAACAGCATTGCACGGGCAATCTCCCATCCAGATATGGTGCCACTTATCTTCACTAAATACGGTGAAGATTAGCCATCCCATCTGAAGAATGCCAAAACAGATTATTTAGGAGTCAAGAAATAAAGTACTCTGCAACCATTCCCTTTATTGTTACATGAAAATTTTCTAAATTAAAGGGATTAAAACTTGTATATTTTTATGAAGTATGGCCGCACTAACCAGTCAGGTCCTGGAATTAAAACAGGAAGTGCTGGAAATACTCCGCATCTGTTGGAGATAGGACAGCATTATCTTTCAGGTCAATGGTTTTTTATCAGTTCTGTCAATGCTGGTCTCAGCACCTCTGACTATTATCCAGTGACCCCCTATAAACACTATTAGAAATTATTTGAAGCTAGGATTGAGTACAGCTCTGATGTTGTCCAATAGCTATAAGCCGCTAGCGTTTGTTCCATGGGCTCACGTATGGTTGAGGCGCTCCACTTACTGCCATATTCTAAAAGAATTCAACATCACCAGGTAAGGAAGTGAGAGAAATAGATAAAGGAAAGAAAAAAAGCAGGAGTGTGAGTGGGCCGGATTTAACTGGCCTGAAGGGACTCTTGGCCCACTTGTCAGAGAACTGTCAGGGAACTCCAATCTGGTCCATTCGGGTAGCCTGATGGTATTTAATGTCCTTCAGACACCCGCTGTGTCTGGGAATATCTGCTGTGGTGTTCTTTTTAGATTTAACATTTTTATCATTGAAATCTAATCGTCTGTAGATATATTTGTGACTTGTACTAAGATGTGCATGCATCTTTATTGCTGCCAGATAATCCCCGAAGGAGGAAGTTGTGTTTTTAAATTAGGCTTTGTTACTAGGCTACGGGCCAAAAGTTGTAAAATTGGATGAGAATACATAGATATTTGATGACAGGCGTGAATACGATAGGACAAACGTTATTATCTGCTGTAAAAATTCCAAGACTCTACATGACCGAATCCATATTCTATTTTATAATTTTACAAGTTGAGGACAAATATTGACACGTAATGTGGGAATGTTTATGTGTGTAGCTTTTGCACTGATGTATCAAATGCAAAAATTACAGAGACATTGATTGCAGCTTATGGAAAAATGCTTGTAACACAGACAGACATAAAAACACTGACAGAATATCACATAGAATCTGGAAATCAGATAGGATTACAAAACAATATTATTGAATTACACAGTAATCACACATGAGGAAGACCAACTAGTGACATTGCATTTCATCTATCCAGTAGGCTCTTCAGTTCTCCCATTCCACTTTCCAACTGTTCACTAAATATTTCAGGGTTTTCATCTTCGCTACTCTTCCAGAAGTCCATTTCATTCAATTACCTCTCTTTGGGAGTAATTTTAACTTTTGTTGATAATGTAGGGCAAAGACGGGGATCATGCCACTCCACTTGTAACCCAGAGACCCTGGCTAATGCACTGGGGACATGGAATCAAACCCCACCACAGTAGATGGTGGAATTTAAATTCAATTAGGAAATCTGGAATATCTCAGTAATTGTGATCATTAGTTATTTTTATCATTAATTATTTTAAAAACAGATCTAGTTCACCAATGTCCTTAGGAAAATAAATCTTCCATCCTTTCATGGTTTGATCTATATTTAGCTCCAGGTTCAGAACAATGTGGTTTTAACTGCCCTCTGAAATGGCCTAGTAAGCATCTTCATCCAAGAGCAAACAAGCATGGGGCTGGATGAACACAGCAGGTCAAGCAGCATCATAGGAGCAGGAAAACTTGACGTTTCAGGCCTAAACCCTTCATCAGAAATGGGGGAGGGGAAGAGGGTTCTGAAATAAATAGGGAGAGAGGGGGAGGCAGATAGAGGATGGATAGAGGAGAGGATAGGTGGAGAGGAGGCAGACAAGTCGAAGAGGCGGGGATGGAGCCAGTGAAGGTGAGTGGAGGTAGAGGGGTAGGGAGGAGATAGGTCAGTCCAGGGAGGACGGACAGGTCAAGGGGGCGGGATGATGTTAGTAGATAGGAGATGGGGGTGTGGCTTGAGGTGAGAGGAAAAACAGGTTAGGGAGGTGGAGATGAGCTGGGCTGGTTTTGGGATGCGGTTGGGGGAGGGGAGATTTTGAAGCTTGTGAAATCCACATTGATGCCATTGGGCTGCAGGGTTCCCAGGCTGAATATGATTTGCTGTTCCTGCAGCCTTCGGTTGGCATCACTGTGGCATTGCAGGAGGCCAAGGATGGACATGTCATCTGAGGAATGGGAGGGGGAGTTGAAATGGTTCGCGACTGGGAGGTGCAGTTGTTTGTTGCGAACTGAGCGCAGGTGTTCTGCAAAGCGGTCCCCAAGCCTCCGCTTGGTTTCCCCGAACATCTGCCTGATGTGGAAAGTCTTCTTGGGGCCTGGGATTGGGGTGAGGGAGGAGGTGTGGGGGCAGGTGTAGCACTTCCTGCGGTTACAAGGAAAAGTGCCGGGTGTGGTGGGGCTGGAGGGGAGTGTGGAGCGGACAAGGGAGTCGCGGAGGGAGTGGTCCCTCCGGAAGGCAGATAAGGGTGGGGAGGGAAAAATGTCTTTGGTGGTGGGGTCTGATTGCAGATGACGGAAGTGTCGGAGGATGATGCGTTGGATCCGGAGGTTGGTGGGGTGGTATGTGAGGACGAGGGGGATTCTTTTTTGGTTATTGTTGCGGGGACGGGGCGTGAGGGATGTGTTCCGGGAAATGCGGGAGACACGGTCGAGGGCGTTCTCAACCGCTGTGGGGAGGAAGTTGCGGTCCTTGAAGAATGAGGACATTTGAGATGTGCAGGATTGGAATGTCTCATCCTGGGAGCAGATGCGGCAGAGGCGAAGGAATTGGGAATAGGGGATGGCATTTTTGCAGGAGGGTGGGTGGGAGGAGGTGTATTCCAGGTAGCTGTGGGAGTCAGTGGGCTTGAAATGGACTTCTGTTTCTAGGTGGTTGCCCGAGATGGAGACAGAGAGGTCCAGGAAGGAGAGAGAAGTGTTGGAGATGGTCCAGGTGAACTTCAGGTTGGGGTGGAAGGTGTTGGTGAATTGGATGAACTGTTCGAGCTCCTCGTGGGAGCACGAGGCGGCGCCGATGCAGTCATCAATGTAACGGAGGAAGAGGTGGGGTTTAGGGCCAGTGTAGGTACGGAAGAGGGATTGTTCCACATAACCTACAAAGAGGCAGACATAGCTTGGGCCTATGCGGGTACCCATGGCCACCCCCTTTGTCTGTAGGAAGTGGGAAAGAAAAGTTGTTGAGGGTGAGGACGAGTTCGGCTAGGCGGATGAGGGTGTCGGTGGAGGGGGATTGGTCCGTTCTGCGGGACAGGAAGAAGCGGAGGGCCTTTAAGCCATCAGCATGGGGAATACAGATGTATAGGGACTGGACGTCCATAGTAAAAATGAGGTGTTGGGGACCTGGGAATTGGAAGTTCTGGAGGAAGTGGAGGGCGTGGGTGGTGTCACGGACGTAGGTAGGGAGTTCCTGGACCAAGGGGGTGAAAATGGAGTCTAGGTAGGTGGAGATGAGTTCGGTGGGGCAGGAGCAGGCGGAGACAATGGGTCGACCAGGGCATTCAGGTTTGTGGATTTTGGGGAGGAGATAGAAGCGGGCGGTGCGGGGTTGGGGAACGATGAGGTTGGAGGTGGTGGGTGGGAGGTCACCTGAGATGATGAGGTTGTGGATGGTTTGGGAGATGATGGTTTGGTGTTCAGGCGTGGGGTCATGATCCAGGGGGCGGTAGGAGGAGGTGTCAGAGAGTTGGCGCCTGGCCTCAGCAACGTAGAGGTCAGTGCGCCATACTACGACTGCCCCTCCCTTGTCCACAGGTTTTATGGTGAGGTTGGGATTGGAGCGGAGGGAGTGGAGGGCTGCACGTTCTGCGGGGGAGAGGTTGGAGTGTTTGAGAGGGGTAGAGAGGTTGAGGCGATTGATGTCTCGACGGCAGTTGGAGATGAAGAGGTCGAGGGAGGGTAGGAGGCCTTGGGGTGGTGTCCAGGAGGACGGCTTGTGTTGGAGGCGGTAGAAGTGTCCATCCTCCCTGGACTGACCTATCTCCTCCCTACCCCCCTACCTACACTCACCTTCACTGGCTCCATCCCCGCCTCTTCGACTTGTCTGCCTCCTCTCCACCTATCCTCTCCTCTATCCATCCTCTATCCACCTCCCCCTCTCTCCCTATTTATTTCAGAACCCTCTTCCCCTCCCCCATTTCTGATGAAGGGTTTAGGCCCGAAACGTCAAGTTTTCCTGCTCCTATGATGCTGCTTGACCTGCTGTGTTCATCCAGCCCCATGCTTGTTATCTCGGATTCTCCAGCATCTGCAGTACCTTTTATCTCTTCATCCAAGAGCAATTGGGTATGGGCAACACATGACAATCACAACCCATGAAAGAATAAAAATCTAAGGACAACCGGCACATATTTATAAAAGACAAATTGGCAAGTCCAATGGCACAGTCTTTGACAAGTCATATTTACATAGCACTTTTAACTACAGTGCCTTCATGTAGACCCTTGAAGTGTCCCAAGTGACTTCACAGAAGAACTATAAAATAAAGTAGCACACTGGATGTGCAAAATTTGAAAAGACTCATAATCTAAAGGAGAAAACTGAGGTGGAGAGTCAGTGGATGGCATTTCACATGGTGCCATCCCCAAAAGCATCATTGCTTTTCTCAATATAAACAATAAACATGGATTCAGTCTTGAACCATTTTGTCAAATTTAATAGCTGAAGCAAATATCATAAGCATGGTTAACTGACAAAGAGGATGTAGACAGATTAGTGCATTACATTTGATTGTCACTGGATTTAATTTCAAGCAATGAAATGTCAAGCATTTGAATAGAAGGTCACGCGGAGCGTGAATACACACTCAATAACAAACTTTAAAAAGAGTAGTAGAGCAGAGAGACTGAGAAATTTAGATGCACAAATCTTTAAAAGTAGGAAGACAAGCCAATAAAGTGGCATAAAATACAGTAGTAGGATTCTAGTTTAAGAACATAACATATCAAAGTAGTGAAGCATACTGAAAATATGCAAATTGCAAATTAGGTTACACATTGTTGAACACCATTTTAGTTACTTTACTTTCAGAATGACACTAAGGCAATGGACAAGTACAGCAACATTCACTAAAGTTAATGTCAAGATATAGACTTTTGTTTTTGAAATATGTGAGAAATAAACAAAGCTTTTTTCCGTTAAAGCACAGAATGTTAATTGAGGATACCCAAAATTGCGAAGGGTTTTAAAAAGATGAAGAGGAAAAGCTATTTCCACTAGTCAGTAGAACAGACTGCTTGAAGAAACATTTCATGTAAAAGACATGATTTCTGAAGAAGAGTCTAGACCCGAAACATCAGCCTTCCTGCTCCTCTGATGTTGCTTGGCCTGCTGTGTTCATCCAGCTCTACACCTTGGTATCTCATGTAAAAGACTGTCAGTTTACAAAATACCCAACCAGAAACAGTAGTGCAAGGAGGTTCCATTGAACTGTTTTAAAAGATTAGTTGTAAAAAAGAAAACTTGAAAGGACATGGGACAAAAGCACAGAAAGAAACTAAATGAAAGATAATTTCAGAAACCTGGCACAAGGGTGATGAGCTGAATGGATCTCCCCTGTACTGTGCAATTCAATGATTTTATGATTCTGGATCCCATAGACATGCACCATTCCTGTGAACATCAGTGATCGATTCCCAACTCCACACATCAGCCTGTAGTGAGATCTCCAGTGTGCTTGCCACAAACTGTGAGATCTCAATTGTTTAATAATTGGTGTCTACAATTACGTATGTGGCGAGTTTGTGATCACAATAGTGCCACCAATGGCAAGCTACAAACCACTCTACAGTTTCAACACTAGGTATTGAGTGCCCACGAACATAAAAACAATTTCTAATAAGTTACCATAAATACTGTTAAAATAAGTTATAACTGAATACAAATGGATTCAAAACGCAAGTAGATGTGATTTGCAGAGGGAAGAATGTAAACAAAATAGTGCATTTTAAAGTAGATGAGAATGACCTTTCTATTTTTCAGCTTAATTGCCTGTTTCAAAACAAATCTGCTCTATTAATTCCATGAAAATTTTACATTAATGTGAAAAGTACGAGAAAATATTACTTGAAAGCAGTAGTTCTTGCCTTTCCACAGATAATAAGCCATTACAAGTGAGATTTGTTCCCTTGTCCTATCACCCGATAGCCTCGATAACAAGTTGTGGGGCTGGATGAACACAGCAGGCCAAGCAGCATCGTAGGAGCAGGAAAGCTTGACGTTTCGGGTCTAGACCCTTCATCAGAAAAATCTTGGATTCTCCAGCATCTGCAGTACCTTTTATCCCTAAACCCGATAGCCTAGCTGCTTAGTAAATTTTCTGCTGGATTTTGATTGTTTCCCTTAACTGCATTAGTGTTGCAGATGCAGTGCAAGAAAACAGCTGGACAAAAACATCACGTTCCACAAACTGGTGGCTTACATGATCGCCTTGCACACAGGTAGGCTTCTCTGGGGAACATGGCATCCTTCAAATGTTCCTTCCACCAGGCGCTGCTTTTACTTCTCACCTTTTAATAACTTAGCAGCAACAGTGACAAAACTTCAAGAAGGAAACAACTTCTGCCCAGCCCATGTTGCTGGAAGATTTTACAGACTCTGGAGTTGCTTTAATTGGAGCAGAGGAGACTGAAGAGCAACATCATCGAGAAGTATAAATTATGAGGGGCATAGATAGAGTAGACAGGAAGGAGTGTTTCGACTTGGTGGAGGGGATAATGACCAGGGGACTTAGGCTTTAAGGTTAGGGACAAGAGGTTTGGGGGGGTTTGAAGAAAAAAAACTTCACTCTCAAGCGTATTGGGAATCTGGAACTCACTGTCTGTAGGGATGGTACAGGAAGAAATCCTCATAATATTTGAGACATAGTTTGTTGTTCATTTGCGATGCCAAGGCAATAGAAGGCCAAGTGCTGGAAAAATGGATCAGATTATTCAGGTGCTTGTTTTTGACAGTGCAGACTTAATGGGCCAAAGGGACTTCCTCTGCTCTGCAGACCTCTATGCCTCTATATTTGAATAATTTGGGGAGACTCACTTTGTCAAAACATTTAGTCGGATTGAATGGAAGTTGCTGCTGTAGCAGAGCCAACGGCACTCACTGAAGTTTTGGATTGAAAAACAAATTCAAATTTACTACTGTTTTCCCCAGTGTAATTGATTGTTGTGACATTACAACGGGAAAATTGGTCCCTTATTATTTTTGATTAACTATAGTACATAACAACTCTGGATAACAGAATGTGCAACTTTGCTAATGTTCAGATAAAGGAAATAATTTGTATAATTGGTCTAATTAAAACACGAGTGGTCAGAAATTAAGGGATATATTGTAAAGCTATTTGTGAAGGGCCCTTGTGGTGCAGTGGTAGTGCGGTATAAGCTATAAGCCCTGGCTTCATATCCCACCTGCTCCAGAGGTGTCTCATAACATCTGTCGATTAGAAAAAAAATTAAAGAAGGTTTGTGGGTACGGTTCCACAAAGAAGCAATATGATCAATCGATTCGTTTTCAGTAAGCGTTTTCTTGAAGCTTCGGCCAGGGGAAGAGAAGAGCTACCTTTTTCTGTCTTCATCATATGCTCACCTTGTTCCTGCAGCAATTCATATTGTGGCACATTTACTGAATTTTGAATGGTTCAACAACAGTCAACAGTCAACAGGAGGCACCCTGGACGCTGTGCTGTCCCAAATTGGGGACAACAATAATCACTGGCTGAATCCTATCAGGTCAAATCAAACGGTAAGAAGTACTTACGTGCAATTAGATAGGACCTTTTAACAGAATAACGCCATTCTATGTGACTAACCCATCATCTTCTTGCCACAATCAATATCTGTTTTCTCTCCATAAACACATCAAATTGTTTTGAAAATGTAATGCTGGAAGATCTAAAATACAAAAAAAAAGGTCCTGGAGAAACTCAGCAGGCCTGGTAGCATCTGTGGAGAGAGAAACAGAGTTAACATTTCAAGCCCAATATGACTCCTCTTGGAATCTGCTGAGCTTCTCCAGCACTTTGTTTTTATGTTAAATTACTTTGAACCTATTATATCATCAGCCTTAAAGGCATTTCCTCCCCAATCTTCTTTGAAATGCTACTATTCAAATGAAAACATTTCTTTAAAACTTCCTTTCCTATTCTTAGTCATCTTATTTTGAATGTGTGCACAATGGCATTTCAATTCTGTGTAAAGGTACACAATTATGATGCATGATCATTGTCAACCTCTTTCATATCTAAAATAAGAAGAGGAGTGCCAGTCATTAAGGAACCTGTAGGTACCTATCCTATTGCTATCTCTACTCTCCCTCCTTCTCAGAGTCAGATAACCTAAGCCCATTTCCTGTTCTTTGTCCACACCCTTTCATTTCATAATTGTGTTGATTTAATTTGCTATTGAAAACTTTTTACAGTTCAATACAGCAATTCAGAGCTGGCATTTTCCATAAATAGTATTAAATGCTGAATGATTATTTTTTGGTAGTTTTGAAGTGTGGTTCTGAGAACCAGAGAAGTCTATTTGTGTAACAAGTATCGACAATCCACTTGAGAGCAGCACCCCAGTGAGGGCAGGACCTGCCTTGGAGGAGCTGGACCAATCCACAGCACAAAAAATAGGATATTGTAATGGTTTCATTACACAGAAGCCAAATACTCCAGTCCACCAGCTCTGATCATCAGCAGCAATAAGAAAGACAGCTGAAACTCAGATAAAAATCTCCTCAGAGATCAAGAGTTATACAAGCCAGGAGGGGTTAATTTTAGTAACAGTCTGGTGGTGGCAATCCAATGGAAAGTCCCTAAAGGAGAAAATGTCTAAATGCCATTAGGGTTTTAAGATTGTCACCTACAAATATTTCTTATTCATCACATCAAATGACAAATTATGTCACTTCTTAGCCTTCCCAGCAATGATTTTGGCATGAGTCTGAAGCAGGTTAAAAACATACTCTTTGGTCCGGACAACATTGCATAGCCATAAAGAGAAGAAACTTAAAAATGGCGAGAAATTAATTTGCAAAAATTGAATAAGGGGTCTAGAGAAAGCTGCAACTTTAACAATGTCACTCTCAACCAAAGATCCAGTTTAAATCAGTTCAAAGGGAATCTATAAAATGGGAAATAAACATTGATATGGTTCAAATTTTTTATTTGGATTTTTTTCAAGTTTTTTTAAAAGAATCTCTTTTACTTCCCCTTGCTATATGCAGTGTTATCCAATGTGTTCAAGTAAAATACAGATGCATTTGGCAAGCAGTACATATAACATCTAACCGTGGGTGCTCACTGAAAAGATTTACTACTAAGCCTGGCAGTGTAAGGGAGCTCAATTAATATCAGTAGCAATACATTCATGCCGATATGTCAGAGATTTTGTCTAATCACTTCTGTGTTTATCTCCCTTTGTGCAAATAATTCCTCAAATTTCCTCAATATACAAACACACGTACATAAAGAACGGCCCCAAATAAAATATTTAAACAATTAAGAAAGAAGTCTTTGTAATAGATCTCTTGACTAACAGTCGTAAAATTTCTACTTTCAAAGGGGACTTTTTAAATATCAGTAGACTCTGTCTTTATCAGTTGGATTATGAGTGAAAAGCAGATTTAGTCATACCTTTTTGGTACTGCTGTAAGTAACGTGCGTATGTTCTCCACAGACTCCCACCTATGTAGCATTCACCACTGTGGCTGGTCTAACTGGAGTCATTATCACATTGGCACTTATTATCATGATCACATCCTCAACAGACACCATTCGCAGATCATACTTCGAGGTCTTCTGGTTTACACACCATCTGTTTGTCATATTTTTTGCAGGACTTGTCATCCATGGAATTGGGTATGTAGGATGATACCTTACTTAAAACAGTTGGGATTTCTGGTCAACTTTCACGAATGTGGGATTGTTCATTGTCACTGTTGTCATGCGAGAAAGGCAGCAGCCGACTTGCACACAATAAGGGTCTCACAAACAGCAATGTGATAAAGAACACATAACCTGTTTTAGTAATGTTACTTCACGGTGGGGACTGTAACTGCAACTAATAATATTGGAGGCAGGGTCAATCCCTGATCTTCACTGAGTTAGTAGTCCTTACTTTGGATGATGGTAGAGCACTACTTAAAAGGTAGGAAACAAAAGGTACCAGCCACATCTGATCATTGGCTGAGTGGATGTATGGTAATTTCAGAAGAGCAAGATAAAACTCAACCAGACTGCTTCCCTCAAGTGCATTCATAGTAAGATTACAGTGGGCAGCAGACCATTGGCACTTTAACTCAGTCAGCATTAGCACTTTCTAGAGACAACAAGGGAGGGAATGTGAAATTCAGGATACAACTGTGGAGACTACATTCTAGGAGAAAGTAACTCAGGTGTCCGACTGTTTGATCAAGGCCTGAGTCAAAATCCCGCGGGCACTGACAAGCAATTTTGTTGTTCACCCCATGTCCCCCACATGCATGGATCACTGGCCAACTCAAAATCAAGGTCAGGGTACTCTGAATGTCAGTTTCATATCTATACACGGCAGTCCATGTCCAAATACTTAACCAATATATTGTTTAAAACACGTTTACCCAGACACTTTGTAGTATTGAAGCCAGCAAACAGTCACATGTTGGATACCGATAAAGCAGTATTTACGCTATTAAACCAATAATCAAAAATAAGCAAGTTATTCAATGTTAAGTCATGGTACTCTTTCTAACTACCCGAGGTTCCCAGAAATACTTCACATGTACACTTGTACTTAAAGACAGGCTGGCAACCTTTGTAGCGTTGAACACTTTCTTAGAGCAACACATTCTAGATCCAACTAAAAAGCAGCCTATCCTAGAACTGATAATTTCTAATGAAACAAGATTAATTAATATCCTCTATTGAAGGCTTTTCCAGATAGCAGTGAACATAGTATGACTGAATTTCACATTACGTTCTGGACTGAAAAGTTGGTCTAAGACCTGAGGCAGTTGAGGCCATGAAGACATAGCTGGCTCATGTAAGCTGGGAAATTGTGTTATGGGCTAGGTCAGTAAAGATGTAGTGGTAGGCATTTAAGGAAATATTTCAGAATACTCAGGAAGGTACATCTCAGTTAGAAAGAAAGATTCTAACAGTAGAATGTGGCATCCATGATCAACTAAGGAAGTTAAATAGAGTATTAAATTGAAAGAAAAAGCATGTAATTCCACAAAGAGAATTGGCAAGTGAGAAGATTGGAGAGAATATAAAGAACAGAAAAGAATAACTAACAGATTAAGAGGTGAGAGAAATTAGAGTAAGACAGAAAGCAAGCTATAAATATAAAAAAATATAAAAAGAGATAGTAAGAGTTTCTAAAGTATTTAAAAAGGAAAAGAGTAAGTAAAAGTAAGGGTTGGTCCTGTAGAAAGTGGGTCTGGGGTATTAATAATTGGAAAGAAAAGGAACTGGTAGATGAATAGAACAGATATTTATCCTCTATCTTCATTGTAAGACTTACAGATAACATCCTAGAAATAATTGCCAATCAGGATATGAAAGACGGGTAGAAATTTAAACTATTACAATCACCAGAAAAAGGGGACCGAAGAAGGAACTGAAAGCTGACACGTCCCCAGATCCTGATGGACTTCATGCCAGGTCTTAAAAAAAGTGGCTATTGAAATAGTAGATGTAGCCATGATCTTACTGAATAGCAGAAGAGATTCAAGGGGCCAAATGGCTTCCTTGTGTCCTAATTTGTACGTTCATATCACACCTATAATTGTGTCCAATCTCAATTTGTCAGAAATTATCATGTCAAATGGTCATTTTAGTACCACATTATTTAGTAATCCAAAGAAAATCCCACAAACATAATTTGAAAAGTCAGTGTTGTAGAGACAATTTTATCTGGAGCTTTTGAAAAGAGTTACAACTGCACAGTGGTGTGGTTAAAAATCCATGTAATTCTAATTTTACTTGCTGATTTGCTTGGTTCTCTGATAATCATGTATCTCATTTATTCTTTTTTTTCTTTTAGCCGTATTGTTCGACGCCAAACTGCTGCTAGCATGGAGGTACATAAATTTTCGTACTGTCATAATCGCACAGCAGAGTGGGGGAAAATCCCTGAATGCCCAATTCCTGTTTTTGAGGGAGGAGAGCCAATGGTGAGTTTTTTTTAGTGATTTACTCATTTTCGCCTGCTCCTTAAAATCTTTCCACATCACAGCCATTCTACACTTGCACAAACAGTTCAGAGAATGAACAAGATCCACCAGTCTGGCCCCAGCTAGAAACTGCAAAGTTACCCAGAATGATTCTTAATTATTATTTATTTTTCTCCCTGTGGGAAAGCTGCTGCTCTGCAGTGTCACAAAGGAGGCTAAAATAGCTTTCCACAAGATGACATGCAGGTTCAAAAGATGTCCTCCACTATTTTGTGGTCAGTGTGTTTTCATGACGAGGTTAATAAAGAGTGTGACATCCAAGGGCTGGGTTTTACAGCCTCCCAAGGAGGCAGGGTGAGGCTGGGCTGGAAAATGGGAAACTGTACTGTGGGTACTGCAATTTACCACTGGCGGGGGAGACCCTGACATGCCAGCCTGTGGGATAATTAAGGACTTTAATTGGCCAATTCATAGCAGCTTAAGGACCCCCTATGATCACAGCAGGAGATGCCAACACCAGATGTGCAGTATGGCAGGTTTCACAACTTTGGCTGGTGGCTGGAAAGAGGGTGGCACTTCCTTCCCCCAAGATTTTCACATCCTTGTGTTTTTCCGCTGCCCACCCAACTGACCCTGGCTCCCCATATCCTTGTCCCCTCGCCCACACTCGCCAGCCTTGTCTTGATGTTGCACCCACCCCAACCTTCCTTACTTTCATATACGGCTCCATTACTGATTGTCATTGGCAGATAGTGGCAGTTCCAGCAGTAGCCACCACTCTCAGTGGCACTGCTGGGACCAAAGAGCTTCTGGGCATTGAACTGCCTGGCAGCATGTAGAGGTGAGCTTCCTTCCTCATTGTTGGTGAGTGGGAGGGGTTGTGGAAGGACTCACTTCAAACGAAGTAAGTAAATGGCTGTGGATGAACAGGTGAAGCAAGGTACGAGCTCAGCCCAAACGTTTTACCCACTCCCCCCAGTCCCCTATTCAAACGTACAATCCAGATCCTTTTGTGTGATCTGATTGCAGATAATTCCAGCACTTCACTGACTATTTCATTAATATTAACAAATATTTCATAGAAGCCTATCCTCACAACATCAATCACAATGGGCCTGCTGGCTGGGGAATTCACTAACATAACTGTTTAGTTATTCTCTCCTATTACAATGCGCTGCTCTGTTCCAGACTTGGAAATGGGTGCTCGCACCGATGATACTCTATGTCTGTGAGAGATTAATACGACTGTATCGATCCCAACAGAGGGTGGTCATCACCAAGGTAAAGAAAAAACATGATGCTATTACTTTTAAGGCATAATTGTGCAGCCACATGTTATTCCCAATAATTATTCTTCTAAACTACATTCACAGTATTTGGAAGTAAACATTTCAAAAGTGATGAAGTTATTTTCCCCAGAGTTCCGACAGATGCATTTACACAATGAAATGAAAGAAAGTAAATTTTCCTCCATTTATTTCATTTCCTTTTTTCAGAATGTGACAGTATTCTTCTAGAATCTCTCCCAGGCTCCTGAATATTGGTCTCATGCCAGCTTCTCAGAGGTGCTTGCATAGGAGCTTGTGTCAGTTTTCTTTTCCTCTCAGTGCAGAGAGGCACATCTCAAGAAGTTTTAGAGCCATTTTATTTGAGCAACCTTCAGGAGTCCCTTCCAGGGTCACTGGTTAAATAATTTGAGACCTGACAATACTTGCCAGTCAGAGCTCACTCATTGTGTCCAAACAAATTCAGACATTCAGGTCAAAAACAGTGTCTGATCATTGAGGCTGTGCACTTTGTCAACAGCAGCCAAGGTCACCTTAAAGCTAGCACATGGCAGAACTACTTTAGAATCTGGCCACAAGCATCTGCCCTACTGAAGTGCCCTGTTAACCAATGCTAAACATTTTCCCCATCATGACAATGAGATCTTTCTCACATCTAAGTGCTCAATGCCAACATCTTCACCCAGTTGAACAATATTTACATGCATTACATTAAAATCAATAGCGTTTTTGAACTCACTGTAACTTTTGTTCCAGGCTGTAGTTCATCCATCAAAGGTCATCGAGTTGCAGATGCAGAAGAAGGGTTTTAAAATGGAAGTAGGACAATACATCTTCATCAACTGCCCATCCATCTCACAGCTGGAGTGGCACCCCTTCACTCTGACGTCTGCCCCAGAAGAGGATTACTTCAGTGTTCATATTCGATCAGTCGGTGATTGGACAGATGGCATGTTTCAAGCATTTGGGGACAATAAAAATGAGACGAGGCAACAAGTACAACCAAGGTAGATTACAAATAAATACACAGCAAATGCAATCACAGTCAGCAAATGCTGACAGTCAGAAAAGATCACAAGCAGTGGTTGTGCTGTATTGACGATATATTTTAGTTGTCATTTTCTTATTTTCTTGATACAAATTAAAATAGTTGTCTCCAAACATTAGTATATCAAAGAAATAAGAAAGAATTTCACATAGAATTACATAGTCTACAGCGTGTAACAGTTCATTTGACTCACTTGGTCTATGGAGGTGTTAATGCTAATATGAGAAATTCCTTCCATGCCTGTTCATTTAACCCTGCCAGTATTCTCTACTCCTTTCTCCCCTGTGCTTATCTAGCTTCCTCTTAATTTATCTATGCTACTTGTCTCAATAACACTTTGTGAAATATTTCTGGCAGTATCAACAGATGCTGGTAAATACAATGACACTTTCATTCTTTCTAAGTTACTTCTACTGCCTTAAGGGCAAAAAGAAAATCGTTTTTAGCTAGTCCTAAACCAGTTATTCTGATTTACATAAATTACAAAAACTTCCAAACAACTTCAGTTGCAAGTGCAATGGAAAGCCACGATGGGGCGGAAACCAGATTGGCCCTAAACATGCTAAATGAAACACATGAAACTCAATGCAATATGCAGGTAAATTCAAATGTTTACTGATGTTCATTCAGTGCTCTTTCACATTGTAACTTCTTGCCACCCAGTTCTGGCACTGATATCACCAGGGCCCAGAAGAATATATAAAAACTGGGAACAGAAGATGTAACATTAAAGTCAACTTTATTTGCAACTTTATTTTTAGAATTGCAGATGCTGGAAATCTGAAACAAAAACAGAAATTGCTGGAGTAACTCAGATTTGGCAGCATCTGTGGAAAGAAATCAGAGGCAATATTTTTCAGGTTCAGTGACCCTCCTTCAGTGCTGAATGTTTGAGTACAATTTAAAAAGAACCCTTTCAGGTAATGAAGATTCTAATGGCAGTTACCTGCCCAAGTTAGTGTTAACAGGAACATCAGTTTAAAGGTTTGGAAAGTACACTCCATCTTGCAAGGAGAGGGAAGGTTGTGGAGTTCAGACTGTTTTTTCTCTGTGGCATCATGTCTTCTATCTGTTACATCTCTCGCATGCCCTCTCACCCTCAACCAGTTATACTCTAGTGTTGATAGTTACTGTAGTGTATTGGATGGCTTACTGGAGATCAGTAGAGGATGTGTCAGTGATACTTAGACCTCTTGTCATAAACCTTACACCTGGAGACTTGTTGAACTCTAGAATTGTCAATATTAATAGCAACTGCAGGACAATCTAAGCCAGGCCAGTTCATTATTCTTAGGCTGTATCCTTGCCAATGGCAAACTACTGGTGGGCAATAAATTTGGAGATAGCTAGCATATTCACCTAGATGAATAATGAGCTACTTATTGAGGTTTTTTTTGCCTTAGCAGACTCAGTTCATTTTGGAAATATTCCTATTTCCAAGCAGCTTTATAGAAGTATGGAAGCACATCTTTCCTATACTTAGGCAGACATAAGATGGCAAATTAGTTAAGGAATTCCCAGCAGAATGGACAGTTTCTGTTTAACTAAGTTTGTAAGAGCTTTTGGATTAAAAGGCACGTACTTAATATTCACTACCAATTTGTATCTGCAGTATTGCAGTGGACGGTCCTTTTGGTACAGCTAGTGAGGATGTCTTCCGATATGAAGTCAGTGTTCTTGTTGGGGCTGGCATTGGAGTGACTCCATTTGCATCCATTCTCAAGTCAATCTGGTACAAATATGAGAAATCTGATGCTGGACTACTGACAAAAAAGGTACATTTTGCTTTTGTTTTTTAAACCGGTGTTTTTCTTCCTCTTCCCAAGTTCCTTGCACCTAAGTATTTCTTTAGCCTAAAGTTTCACAGTCAGTGTCAGTGGCTACTTGACAGAAGTGATACAGTGGATCAAGTCGCAACATCCATTCTCAATTATAAAAACTTCCCAACATGTTGGTCAGATCCCATAGTGGATTGTTATACTCTTCCAAATCACCCCCATTGCTGATGAAGTGAGCAGAACTCTTTAGAAATAAGTGCTATGGTTCAAGGGAGATTGTGAAGGAATTACTGCAAATGATGTGCAAATGAATACCCATGTACAATGCTGAAATATTCTAGCTCTGCTTTGTGTAATGGTTGTCTCCCCATCTATTTTTAGATATATTTCTTCTGGATCTGTCGAGAGACCCAGGCATTTGAGTGGTTTGCTGACCTGCTACGATCACTTGAGGGTCAAATGGAACAATTGGGCAAGCATGACTTCCTCAGCTACAAACTCTACCTGACTGGCTGGGATAGTACCCAGGTATTTCATTTGTTCATGGATGTGGTTGTCACTGGCTGGGCCAGCATTTATTGCCCATCCGTAGTTGCCTGTTGAGAAGGTGGTGAGTAGCTGCCTTCTTGAACCGCTGCAGTCCATTTGATGTAGTTAGGCACATAATGCCATTAGGGTGGGAATTCCAGGATTTTGACACAGTGAGTTCCTAGCCCTCAATACACTGGCGTGCACAAATGTTAGTGGTTTAGGATGAGTCCTTTCCTTTTTTGTTAGAAGGAGAGAGTGTTATAGTCAAATATTCTCCCTGCTCAATACCCTCCTGACCAGGCACCAGCCTTGACCCAAATGACAGTGTGTCTGAAGGTATGACTCATCGTTGTTAATCAGTAAACAAATACCACATGTAAGGATGTAACCACACTGCTTATCAGTAACCAAGCACAACACTATATTAGACTAGAACTATTCTAGTAATGGTAATTCAATTACAAAACAACTTCAAAATATTAAATATATATGTGAAATGTCTTTCCAAAATACAGTTCTGAATGGGGTTCCTACCTTTGCCCTGGTTTCAAGAGCAGATGTTAAAAGCTGATACCTTCAGTTAGCCTAATCCTTTCTTGATTTTTGCTGCTTTCAGTGAAGTAGAACAGTGACAATGGAGGGGCTAAAACTCTGTGTAAAATCTCCAATTCCTTGGTTTGATCTCGGAAATCAGTCAAAGCTGATGGTTTCAATCCAGAATCCATCCATAGGATGGTGAAAGATAATGGTTGGAATGGACAGAAGTGGACAGTCAGAAGCTTTTTCCCGGGGCGGAAGAGTCAGTTACCAGGGGCCATGGGTTTAAGATGCAAGGGGCAAGGTTTAACAGTGATGTACGAGGCAAGATTTTTAGGTGGTGGGTACCTGGAACTCACTGCCGGGGGAAGTAGTAGAAGCAGATACCATAGTGACTTTTAAAGGATGTCTTGACAAATAAATGAATAGGATGGGAATAGAGGGGTACGGTCCTGGGAAGGGTAGGGAGTTTTAGTTGTTACGGGCAGCATGTCGGTGCAAGCTTGGCGGACCGAAGGGCCTGTTCCTATACTGTAATTTTCTTTGTTCTTTGTTCTGCAGCCCTCTACTGAAGCTGTTAAACCTCAGCATGCTGCTGTGTAGGAAGGAAAGAGGAAAGGGAATTTCCATTTAATTGTTGCCTATTTATTCAGCACTTATGTCAAGTTCTCTTTCTATTTCATATCTTTGTTCTCACAGGCTACTCATGTCAAGGTGCATATCGATAAAGAGACTGATGTGGTGACTGGACTCAAACAGAAAACATACTATGGTAGACCTAACTGGGACAAAGAGTTTCAGACGATTGCACAGGCTCACCCCAAGTAAGTGGAAAAACCAAAAAAAAATTTTTCGTGAATGACTACCCAGTATCCCCCACTTCATAATAAGGATTTTCTCTTTGTTATTTAATAATTATATTCTCTGTTAAGGATTTTACATTGAAACCCATAATTCCTTATAATTTTGAGTTCCATATGTATCGATGCTACACACCATTCCTGTTCGGAAGTGTGTGTGGCAAGATTGCTCCCTCACAGCTTGTCAGAGCTGAATGAGAGTAATCAGGAGGTCACTGAGACTGACTGTGGATTGGAGAGTGACAAGAGTAAGAATAACCGTGAGTAAGTGAGTTAGCAGACATTAGACTTCCTTGAGCTGGTGAAAATGACCAAAGGTGTGGGAGGGCCATGAGCAAGTGAGAGTGACCATGAGAGGGCATAAGACTTATATTCTCCCCATTCCCAGGCAGGCCATCACCACAGCAGTGGTAAGATCAGTAATTGACCACACCAGGATTGATGGTGAATGTTGTAACTTGGACCACTGAATACTGAGCATGCCAGGAAATCAGACCATCAGTTAACTCAGGGTTTTAATTGAATTGAATAGTAAACTCTAAATAACAAGAAATAATGAGCCACAGTGTAGGACCAAAATGTCTCTTTTTTCAAAAAGCCACTTATTAATTTTAAAATGGTGACCCGAGGAACACTGTGCATCACTACTATGTTGTGCTGTATTTTAAAAGGGAACCATGTTCTGGCATGCATTGGATTTTTGTTTCTAGCTCCACTGCCAGAAAGACATACATTTCCTTATTGGAAAGGGTGAAAAAGAAGCCACAGCAAACCTGGGCTAATCTACTTCATTTTCCACTTGCCAGTTACAACGTAATATAGCCAATGACTAATAGCAGGTTGGCCAATCACCATCTTTACAAGAATGCAGGACAAAGTGCAGAAAGTTTGGGACATGGGATAGACTCTCATAATGGCAAACGGTGAAATTTGAATGCAATAAAAATCTGGACTAAGGAGCCCATCTAATCGTGATCCTGTAACCACTGTTGAGTTAAAAAGAAAATCTGGCTCACTAATGTCCTTTGGGGATGGATATCTGCCGTCACCGGTGACCCTAGACCCACAGCAATGTGGCTGATTCTTAATTGCCCTCCATGCAATTAGGTACGAACAAAAAAAATTGCTGGCTTAGCCAGTGATGTCCTCTTTCAATGAACAAATAAAAAGAAAGTGCA
The DNA here is from genome assembly GCA_024137785.1 of Ginglymostoma cirratum. NCBI lineage: Eukaryota > Metazoa > Chordata > Chondrichthyes > Orectolobiformes > Ginglymostomatidae > Ginglymostoma > Ginglymostoma cirratum. The sequence continues at coordinate 23,293,233 of JAHRHZ010000267.1, read as the reverse complement.
CAATCCTTCAAAGAATCCAAAATCTGAACACATCTAGGGTTGACAAAAAGGAACAAAAATACAACAAGGGGGCAACTAGAGAATAGAAATAGGGAATTCTGGACATAGATGGTTAGGTTTGCCATTTTCAGGGGAAGAACAGGCCAATACCCCAGGGGGTAGATCTCATTGCTAGAACTGCTGAAAGGCTAATAATTGAAATGTCAACTTACCTCCTCTCCATAGATGCAAACAATCTCAACAGAATTAACATCTGAATTGCAGAGCTGAATGATACTGTGCAAAAGTGACAGCTGCAACAAATAACTCATGAATTTGTACCTTTGCAGAACAACTATTGGAGTCTTCCTGTGTGGACCACAAGCTCTGGCTAAGGCTTTAGAACAATGCTCAAACAAATACTCTGAGGTCAACCCCTTGGGAGTCCATTTTCATTTCAACAAGGAAAATTTCTAGGAATCAAGGAAAAGATCAAATAACTGGAAGAACAATAGAGAGACAATGCTTATTTTTGGAGAGAATTCTCTTCCCTCAGCACTACTGAAGATGTAGCATTATGTTCTGATTTCACAGAAGCACACCATCTTTAAATGCCCTGGATAGAGAGGCTGGAATTCGCCAAACTTCAAACTGTAAATGTTCCCCATTCATTGTAATGTATTGGGGAATTGAGGACTGGCATGGTAAAATGCGAATGAATGACATTGTCATCACAATAGAGGAGATATTCAGAATGCTCAAAGAAATTTGTTTCTGTGGATTACATGCAAACTAAAAATATTATTTTTATTTTCTAAGTGTGTATTTTCAGTCATATTGCTGAATTGAAATGGATGAAATTCAGAATCACAAATTATCATCAAAGCTGGCCTTGGGGAGGTCAAATCTGAGGCTCACTGCTCTGTCCACAATGTAATGGGTGCCAGACTATGTCCCAGCACTGTGGCCATCCAGCTAACTGCGTACTGCCTCAGAATTTAAAGTGACAACTGCTGAAGTTACAAGTGAGCTGTTTGTGGTGTTCAAATAATGTTGTAAAGAATTGTTACATTTTAAAATAAAAGGCTTTCTGGATTTGCTATGGGCTGTGGATCCAACTTTTAATAGCCTGCTGTCTACCCGATGCTTGCAACTAAAAGTGTAATTAACTTAAAAATAGTAGCTATTTTCAAGACTTAGACAAGAACCACAGATGTGCTGGTGATTCCTGATGCAAATCCTACTCTATCCAGAAACATGATTCATGTAGCAAGTATGACATACTTAAGTAGACTAGGTGAAAGGGTGCTCATAATGAATACCTGTTGCAATTATTTGAGGACAAGGTTAAAGTTGACTATAGATTTTGATTCAGGGTTAGAATAGGTGCAGGGAAAACAGGAAATACACTAAACTTAAACAGGACAGGCATATGGAATTGTCTTCAGACAAAACCTGTCATGTTGAAGAATTCCAGGAATCAGTAATAAATTCAGGCAAAAACCGAAAGAACTGCGGATGCTATAAATCAGAAACAAAAGCAGAAATTGCTGGAAAAGCTCAGCAGATCTGGCAGCAACTGAGAAAACTTTTCTTTTCGGGTTCGGTGACCCTTGAAGGGGTTAACTCTGCTTTCTTTTCACAGATGCTGCAGACCCGCTAAGTTTTTCCAGCAATTTCTGTAATAAATTTAAGGGACTGGTCAACTTTGAAGTTAACATAAATCAAAATATTATTTTGGCTGAGTGGCTGTAGACTTCTCCTGAAGTTAAAAGGGTGAGTGTTCAAACTTAGAACATAGAACACAGAACAGTACAGCACAGAAAAGGCCCTTTGGCCCCCGATGTTGCGCTGACCTATTATCCTAGTCGGATCGCCTTCCAGGTGAACCTGCACTTCATTCCAGAATATGAACATGTAGCCTAGCCTGACAAACCAATGCAGTACTGAGGCAAAGGTTCATAGTGGTCTGAGCGCTGTGGTTTGTGGCAAAATCTGTGACAAAAATCAGGAATGAAGTCCAGTGAGGTCCATCTCAACGGAGGGAACAATTCTCTCCATCTTTACTTCTTGCAAACAGTGTACTGAGATTCTCGTGAGACAGTGGTTAGATGTTAAGGGATAGGGATTACTGCTTGTTAAATGTCTTGCTCATGGCATGGCTTGCCTCATTCATATTCAGCCTCCCTTCTGACCAAACTTGTCAAAGAAGTTTGACATTGAGAAAACTCAACAAGGAAGCCAGAGCATCTACCTGGCAGATTCAGCTCACTGCTTAAAGAAAAAACCAAAAGAACTGTGGATGCTGTAAATCAGGAACAAAAACAAAGTTGCTGGAAAAGCTCAGCAGGTCTCGCAGCAGCTGTAAAGGGAAAAAAACAGAGTTAACGTTTCGGGTCCGGTGACCCTTCCTCAGAATTCCAGCAGTGCAGGAGCCCTGTGAGTGCACTGGGTTCTGAGGGAGGGTCACTGGACCCGAAACGTTAACTTTGTTTTTTCCTTCACAGATGCTGCCAGACCTGCTGAGCTTTTTCAGCTCACTGCTTGTTGTGCAGGTGACCTCCCACCCACAGCCTCCAACCTCATCATTCCCAACCCCACACTGCCCGTCTCTATCTCCTTCCCAATATCCACAAACCTGACTGCCCAGGCCAACCCATTATCACTGCCTGCTTCTGCCACACTGAACTTATCTCCGCTTACCCTGACTCTGTTTTCTTTCTGCTTAACTGAACTCATCCTTACCCTCAACAACTTCTCCTTTAACTCCTCCCACTTCCTACAGACTAAGGGGGTGGCCCTGGGTACCCACATGGGCCCAAACTTTGCCTGCCTCTTTGTAGGATACGTGAAACAGTCCTTCTTCCTCTGCTACACTGACACTAGCCCCCACCTCTTCCTCCACTACATTGATGACTGTTTCGGCATTGCCTTGTGCTCCCATGAGGAGCTTGAACAATTCATAAAATTTACTAACACCTTTCACCCCAACCTCAAATTCACCTGGACCATCTCCGATACCTCCGTTTCCTTCCTGGACCTCTCTGTCTCCATCTCTGGTGACTGCCTCGAAACCAACATCTATTTCAAGCCCACCGACGCCCACAGCTACCTAGACTACACCTCCTCCCACCCACCTTCCTGCAAGAATGCAATCCCCTACTCCCAATTTCTCTGCCTCCTACACGTCTGCTCCCAAGATGGGGGCGTTCCACACCTGAAAATCCCAAATGGCCTCCTATTTCAAGGACCTCAACAGCCCCCTCTGGTGATCGAAAATGCCCTCAACCACATCTCCTGCATTTCCTGCACCTTAAATCTCTTTCCTCCAACAAAAATAAAGACAGAATCCCCCTTGTCCTCACATATCACCCCACCAACCTCTGTATCTAACGTTTCATTCTCCACCACTTCCACCACCTACAATCCGACCCCACAGCCAAAGATATATTTCCCTCCCCAACCCTAGCTGCCTTTCACAGGAACTGCTCTCTCTGCAACTTTCTCATCTGCTCCACACTCCCCACTAACCGTACCGCCCCCAGCACCTTTCCCTGCAACTGCAGGAAGTGCTACACCTGCCCCTACACCTCCCCCCTCATCTCCATCTAAGGCACCAAACAAACCTTCCACATTAGACAGAGATTCACCTGCACATCCGCTAATGTGGTCTCCTCTACATGGTGAGACAAGTGAAGGCTTGGAGACCGTTTTGTAGAGCACCTGCGCTCGGTTCGCAACAAACGACAACATCTTCTGGTCACAAACCATTTTAACTCCCCCTCGCACTCCCTGGATGACATGACCATCCTGGGCCTCCTTCAGTGTCACAATGACACCACCTGCAAGCTGGAGGAGCAGCACCTTATAGTCCACCTTGGGAACCTACAGCCCAATGGCCTAAATGTAAATTTTACCAGTTTCAAAATCTCCCCTGGCCTCATCCCATGACCAACCCTCCCTCTCATCCCTGCCTTTTTGACCTGACACAGCCTGCCCATCTTCTCTCCCACCTATCTGCCCCTCCCACTTCATTGACCAATCCTCACCACTCCCTATAGGTGCATTCACCTATCACCATCCCACCTACCTTCCCCAGCCCCACCCCTCTCTCTCTTTATTTCGGAGCTCCCTTCTCCCTCCCCCATTTCTGAAGAAGGATCCCGACCCGAAACATCAACTTTCCTGCTCCTCTGATGCTGCCTGGCCTGCTGTGTTCCTCCAGCTCCACACTCTGTTATCTCTTGTTGCCTATGACCATACCACAGGCCAGGGCACCATCAACACACATCAGCCACACACACCCTTGGCCCATGGACATTTGCATCTGGCATCTGTCAACCTCTCACAGTCATCTTGCAATTTCTCTGAAGCACTAGCACCAGCAACTAGTATTAAAGTGTTGCAGTGGAGACATATTGTGCACAGGCATTCAGCTCACAGCCTGGACTAGGCTGTAACTTGGGACTTCTCACTTTGTACCTGCGGGCTCATGTGTCCACAGAAACTGACAAGGGGGTAGCTGGAAGAACGGGTGAGGAATTGAGGCTGTTGGCATGGTACTGAGCCTCGGCAGCTTAATCTCCAGCAATAGGGCCTTCACTCTGGGGAAGGGCAGAGCACAATTGTGTAGGAGGGCAGCAGGATGTCCAATGGGCAGCTGTTTTTGTGGGGGGGGGGGGGTGCGGGTACTGGATGTCTATGGTACGGCATGGCTGGGAAGAATGTAATGCTGGACAGAGTGAAATTGTCTATGGTCAGGAGCAGCCTGGGTTTGGTGGCGGAGTGGAAGCAGTATATAAGCATACCAGGCATGGTCACCTCATATGCTAGGAACTGGGAATGGATAGGCAGGTGTAGGCATGTATCAATGGGTTGGATGGGGACTTAGGGACGCAGGAAGCCTGTGGGGTTAACAGAATGGGCTATTAGGAAGGGATGTGGCTGTATGGGGATTTTGGAATGATCAGGCTGCAGCTGGAAGCTACTGGAAGAGGAGTGCTCAATGTTGGCTTCAGTTGCGCTGGAAATCTAAAGAGTGAGGAGCCTCCTCAGCTATTGAGATCCATTGGCTTGCCAAAGCTTAGCTTCAAGTTGGAGAAAGCAGGCAGATTAGACGTGGAGGTGGAGAGCCTGGCCATCTTTGCTGCATCCTCATGGAAAGTGCAGAATGGCCTGCCAAGTTCACAATCTCTCCTTGATCAAGCAGGGCAGCTTTGGAATGTATTCATTCACAGGCCATCATTTCTTGCCCATTCCAGAGGGCAGTTGAGAGGCAACATACCACTTGGGTCTGTGCTCATATGTAGGCCAGACCATGTAAAGATGGTAGTTTTCTTTCCTAAGGGACATTAGTGAACCAGAGATAGTAGGAGCTGCTGGAGTCTGAGATAACATGGTGTAGAGCTGGATGAAGTGGTTCGCAAGTGGGATGTGTTGTCGTTTGTCACGAACTGAGCATAGGTGCTTCTACATCGGGGAAACCAAGCGGAGGCTTGTAGACCGCTTTGTGCAGCACCTACACTTGGTTCATGACAAACGACAACACCTCCCAGTCGCAAACCACTTCAACTCCCCCTCCCACTCCTTGGACGACATGTCCATTCTGGGCCTCCTCCAGTGCCACAACGATGCCACCCGAAGGCTGCCAGGAACAGCACCTCATATTCCGCTTGGGAACCCTGCAGCCCAATGTTTTCAGTGTGGACTTCACAAGCTTCAAAATCTCTCAACCCCCGACCTCATCCCAAAACCAGCCCATTTCGTTCCCGTCTCCTTGACCTGTCCGTCTTTTCTCCCACCTATCCGCTCCTCCTACCTCACTGACCAACCCCCACCCCTACTTCCTACCTACTAGCCTCATCCCCACCTCCTTGACCTGTCTATCTTCCCTCCCACCTACCCACCTGTCCCTCCTCACTGACCAACCCCCATCCTAACTCCATACCTAAATTCACCTTTACGGGCATCATCCCCGCCTCCTTGACATGTCTGTCTTCTCTCCACCTATCTGCTCCTTTATCTACCTTCCATCATTACCTCCCCTTCTCTCTCCATCTATTTCAGAGTCACTTTCCCGTCCCCCATTTCTGAAGAAGGGTCCAAACATCAGCTTTCCTGCTCCTCTGATGCTGCCTGGCCTGCTGTGTTCATCCAGCTCTACACCTTTTCATTAGTGAACCAGGTGGGTTTTTCTGAAAATCACCAATGTTTCGTGGTCATCCTTAGATACTTAATTCCAGATTTTTTATCGAATTCACCAGTTGCCCTGGCAGGATCCAAATCCAAGTCCCCAGAAGATGAACTAAAACTCTGGATTATCACTCCAGCAATAATACCACTCGGCTAAAGCCTTCCCAGTGCCTGTTCACTAAACAGCAGCCTTCTAAAACTGGTGCAGTTAACAAGAGATGTCAGCGTTTCAGCAGATTACCAGTCAGGGACGAGCTGTTCTGGGAACAGCGTACAGTGTGATGGGGGTGGAATTGAACATAAGGGGCATCACGGGATGAGGTAGGTAATTAATGGAATGAGTTTGATAAGATAGGCTGAGAAAACATGCTTGGTCTTGCTTCGAAAAACCCTCCAAAATACCATGATGCAACTAAGACTTCGTTAAAGAAAAGTAAAATTCAACTGACTTTCCTTCAGATATGATGTTTAATCAAAGCCATAACTGCCTATATACTGGCCATGGAACAGCCCTTGGTCAATATCATCAATAAAGAGATTATTTGACCATTCATTCTTCTACTCATTTGGTGCTTGTTGTTTATATAATGGCTGTAGTATTTGCCTAAATTACACCAATGATCACACTTCAATGTGGGTGACATGATGGCTCAGTTGTTACCACTGCTGCCTCACAGCTCCAGGGACCCAGGTTCAATTCCACCCTTGGGTGACTGTCTGTGTGGAGTCTGCACATTTTTCCTGTATCTGTGTGGTTTCCTCCCACAGTCCAAAGATGTGCAGCGTAGGTGGATTGGCAATGCTAAGTTGTCCATAGTGCCCAGGGATGCTTGGTTTCGATGTGGGGAAAATGCAGAGTTAGGGGAATGGATTGTGGTGGGCTGCTCTTCGGAGAGGTGGTGTGGGCTTGTTGGGCCTGTTTCCACACTGTAGGGTTTCTATGAAAAGAACTTAATTATGAATGGAGTGCTTCAATAAAATGAAGATTGTGAAAGTTATGTAAATGGAAACTTGTTATAAAAAAAATTGCCCACTCTAATCGTAAATCACTGGATGAAAAACCTGCCCTGCAACTATTTTACACACGTCATTTCAAATGTTTTTCATTTGTTGTTTTAAGTTACATGAATAGTTGAACAGAAAGTTGCAAGGATTCAATACACAAAACTGATTTGAGATGTGTCAACAGGATACAAGTTCATTTTCTTTTCAACTCTGCCCTCAGCCCTGTACCAGGACACCCAGAATCCTCTGCATCACTAAGTTCTGCAATGTTTCTTCATATAAATAGTTTATGACTTCTCAAAGTGGACTAGTGCCCATTTTTCTACATTATATCCTATTAGCCAATTTTTTGCCTACTCTCTCAACTAATGTCCTTTTATCTCCTCTTGACAACTTACTGTTCTACTGATCTTGGTGCCATTAGAAAATTTAGTTGCCATTCATTTGGAAGAGATCAAGGAAGGATCAGAATAAATTAGAATTTTAAGAACAGGGCCCTGCTAAACCTGGAACCAATGTAGCTCAGCTACATAAGTGATAGAAGAACAGGACTTGGCGTTAATTAGGAAATGAGTAGATAAGAATATTGGTGATCAACACAAATTTCACTTTTTTTTAAAGTCACAAGATGTTCCCAATTCAAGTAGAAAAGATAGAATTACTTACAAATAAATGATCTTACTGTCACTTTTATCTTGAAGATAGTGAAAATTATCACATAGTAACAATTAATTCAAGCACCAAGCAATTCTGACAAACTGTTGACAGTTAGCTATACAATTTACAACACAGGCTAAACAGTAATCCTAAGAAAGGGACATTGTTTTGCCTAACCTGGTAGGTCATCACAAATAGCATGTGGTTGTAACTGCCAAGGGTGTGCAAGTGCTGTTCCATACAAACAGCTAGAGTAAAACACAAACTTGTTTTCCAACTAGAATTTTAAAATGGTTAAATGTCCGCATACAGCAACAGGATAGCAATTATAAAATGGAGTTATTTGGAGGGTCATTTGTATTTTCTGAAAAAGTACCAATGTATTTTTTTTGTTTCAAAATCAGGCAACAATTTTTACCTTTTTGTGGTTCAACTTAATTCTTGGCAGCTAATGTTAATCTTTTGTTCGTTGAGGTCATCATCTTCCCAGAAAGTTGACAGTCATGGATCTCCATCTCTATCAATTTTGTGCTGCCCTTATACATTCATTTTGCAATGGTCAACAGTTCACTTTCTTCTTTGCTTTTCTTTCCTGTGTTTCTGTTAAGCATCCCCCCTCCAAAAAATGCCTGTCTGCAGTCTGCTCTAATGATGGAACTGAAGTATAATATCAAAGACAAAAAGATGTATTACTTTTATTTCCTCTTCACTCCAGCCTTTTCCAGCACTTCGTCATTAATCATCTTGTCCAAATACATCTCATCCACTGGTTCTTCCTTATCTATTCTACTGGTTACATCTTCAAAGAACTCCAGTACATTTGTGAAGTAGGACTTGCCTTTCAAAGCCATGCTGGCTTTGTCCAATCCAACTTTTATAATACCTAGCATTTTCCGCATGCTGGTGTTGTTAGCCGGTCTGTAATTGTTTTTATTTTAACTCTCGTTCCCTCTTTTAAATAGTGGTATGACATTTGTCAAGCTCCAATTGCCCCAAAGTCTAGAATTGCAGAAGATTACCTCCAATGCATCCAAAATTTCCAAGTCATTTCCCTTCGTACTGTGGGATGTAGGTTCAGATCCTGGCGATTTGTCAGCCTTTAACCCAATTAATTTCCCCAGCATCCATCTCCTTAGTAATATTGGGTTCTTTCAAGTCCATCCTCTCATTAGACCCTTGGTTCCCAAATGTTTCTAGGATTTTGTTTGTGCTCTCATTTTTGAAAACAGAACCTAAGTACATCCTTAATTTTTCTGCTATTTCATCAATTTCTATTTTAATTTCAGCTTCTGCCTATAGTTGTCTGTACTAACTTTTTTTCTCCTTACACATTGCATAGTGTCCAGACTAGAATAGCTGGTTCTCTGGTTTGGTTCTTTAACGTATTGGTTTAAAAACCCTTCACGTACACATTTGTGGAAATCCTCCACCAGAATACCATTGCTAGTTTGTTTTGTCTAGTCTATATGCAAAATAAAGTCACGCATGATTACAGTTGTGCCCTTTTTGCATGCATCCCTGATTTCTTGTTTAATGCTTTCCTTTATATCTCCATTACTAGTTGTGGGACATATATACAATCCCCAACAATGTTTTCTCCCTCTTGGTGTTTCTTATCTTCACCTATACAGATTACACATTATGATTTTTTGAGGTCATCTTGGCACTCTTAAGAGTCAGATCAAGTTTCTTTGATATAAACAAGTCCTTCAATCTGATAAAACTGGTTTTTGTTGTGTTACGTCCTACATCAGAAATGCAATGTACCTTTAAAGGACATGCTCAAAATGTCATGTTATGGCACACGACTAATGATACAAATGTCTCCGTCTCCACCTTACTCTGTCCTCTTGCAGTATGACACACTTAGGGAACTTTGCTCCAGTCCATCAGGACTACTTTGCTTCAGCCAAGATAGACAAGTGCCTGTGACTGTCATGTATATATGGAGACACCAAGTCCTGTATTCAAAGTTCATTAACTTTTCAGTACTAGGTGACTCACATCTCATATTTGCATTATGACAGCTAAAACAACAATCACATCATGATAGTTGAAGATTATCAGCTATCACGTCAGTCTTGGCTTCCTCAATTTTCCTTCAAAGCTTAATCACATCTCCCACTTTCGCATTCAGGCTGCGAAATCCCACTCAAGGCATAAACATTGAATTGATGAAAAAGAAACCTTCAATTCTGTAAGTTTACTCTGCATGCCATTGGTTAAGAAGAACAAGCCTGAACACTGAGGTGAGTTTTGATTCATTTTTATGTAAAAATTGCTGCAGAAACATCACTTTTCTCCAACATACTTAACAATAAATGAGAACTAAACTGGCCTTTACTGCCAAGATACATTAGGGACACTCCAACAATGTGGTTAGAACTTGTTTTTAAAAAGGTGGGATGGGTAGAGATAGAGAGAGAGCGTGATTTATAAACAAACAATGCAGCTGTAAAAATCTCAGCACTAACATGCAGTGGAACCATATGGTAAAGGAGTACATCTTTACCAAAGGGAGTCGGGGTTTGCAAGGAAATGGACTTTGAGGCAGGGAGGAAACAGTCAGGACCACTTGAATGTGCACCACATTTCAAATTAAACTTGGTCTGAATGATGAGTTTCCCTTAGTGTAATACCTGGTTTCCTGACCATTTCAAAACTTAACATCTTGAAGCAGTCAGTAATTACTCTGTAGTTTCAAATAGAAAACAAATTTCAATCCCTACAGTATTAACAAAAACTGCAAATCCTATAAATCTGGTCTCTTGTTACCCCTCCCATCAAAATTTCTTGACGCATTTTTAACAAAGAAAATCAATTCAGGTAACAATGTTCCCACATTGTGATGATAGTCCTTTGGATTTTTTTCTCTTCTTCACTGAGTTGAAGCAAATAAAGATGACGACGAAGAACACCTTCGTGGTATGCCACCACAGTATTAGGTAACCGAGAAGATTGAGATTTCCTCCAGATGCAGGCAGCCCATAAAATACCCACTCTGAAAGACAGAGAGAAAGAGGGAGAGAGAGAGAAAGACATTCAAATTCTTTATCAGCAATAGTGGAAAGACAGGTAGCAAATGTATCCCAATCAAATTAGACAGCAGACACGCAAAAAAATTATTTTCTGTTTAACATTTACTCTACTCCTAGTTTTGACTTTCTGGAGTAAATATTTCCAGAGTTTTATTCCTAAAATAGGGCTGAACATTATGAGTGCCTTGTGTTACTCTGAAATATCTAGTCTCATGTGTCAAACATCCACAGGACAAACAAATCTTGATGAACATTTTTTTAGAAACGTATTTGAAATCATTGAAGACTTGCCAATCAAATGTAAGAACACTGCTATACACCATCAAGAGAAAAGAGCAACCTGTACAAACTTGAGCGAAGTTTATAAACCAAATGCATAAAACTAATCAGCACTATTTTCAGCCACCAAAACACTTTTTTACTAAGCTACACATACAGAGTGAATAGGAATATTTAACACATATTTGGAAAAAAAATTAAAACCATAACAATTTAATGTTCACAAGACATTTGCCTTGTGGGGTTCTCCATTTCCATCTGGGTTTGAGGAACTGGTATCCCACAGCTTCTAGTTCTGGATATTCTTTGCTTATGTGGGCAAATTTTGAGGGGCATTTTGGGAATTTACATTTTATTCCATTTTGTGGATCTTTAGACTTAACTTGCATCAAGTACGTGAATCCACAGGAACGCGTGGAGCAAACAAATCACTTTAGAACATAAATCTGGTGAAGAAGACAAACTGCAGGGCAAAAGAGAGTGTCAACATGTGGGAGGGCAGGTAGAGTAATGAGGAAGGCAGTAGACAGGAAACTGGAAAAATGGGTACAGAGGGATGTGGGATCTTGGAATGGATCTTGGGTTGGTGAAGGGGTATAGATGGGGATGAACAGAGGGAGGCAGGGGGGCGGTGGAGAGGGATAGGGCAGAGACTGGGGGGGGAGAGGATGCAGAGAGAGGGTAGCCATGGAGAAGGACGTGACACTAAGTGAGAGGGGACACAGGAAGGGACGGAGCCGCAGAGAATGGTAACACATCAAGCGCTTCCGCAGAAGGGACAAAAGTGTGGTAGGAAGGGGAGGCTTGGAGGCAAGTAAAGCTCCTAATTAGAGGTTCATTCTCCTTAACCAGGGTACAATTCTTTGCTGCTTCTGCCTCCGACTACACCACAGTATGTTACGTTTCACCATAATCTCTCCATGGTTTTATCTGTCCCTCTACTGTTTGGTTCCCTTTGCCTTTGTTAAGGGGATTTAAGTGGTGCCATGGTTGCCAGCTTTGTAGGATTTTCTTTTGCTGTGTAATTATTTCAATACATTGAATACAGGCATGGGAGTATGGATTTAATTCAGAGAGTTCCAGCTGCTGCTAAGTTACTCAAGAAAAGTTAGATCAAGAGCCTAGTGTAACTTCTGGACAACTCGAAAACTGACATACCAACTTATTACACATAGCCCTTGCTACATTTCCCCCAGTCCCCTTATACCCACCCCTGAACAGGCTCTCTTAGCTGCAACTTTCTCACTTAGTGCTCTGGCACCCTAACCCTAAACTCAACTTACATCCTACCTTTCCACAGAAGGCATCAATGTGGCTCTCTGTGCTGTTGGGCATTTAAATCACAGAATATTGTGAAAAAGTGGGTGTGGTTTGACTTCCCCTGACTATCATGCATCAGAAGGGACCTGAAATATTTAAGGTAGGCTCTGCAGTCCTAAAGGAGCCGTGATCAGAATCTACTGCCAGAAATGTGGAGCTCTGCTTTAACTGCGATTGCCATTTCTTGTTAAATCCCGCCCAATGCTTTTCTTTCATAGGAAGTTATGCAGAATCCACAGCTCTGAATGAAATGAACTAGATATAAAAACAGAAAAAATAAACTTGCAAAACTATACATTTTTGGTGACAGGTGAACAATGCTCTTAGAGTCTGTAAATCCTCCAGGTAAAGTTTGGATGATTTCAATTGGCCTTGAGCAGGAGCATACTGGTAATAGAGGTCCTGTCCCAACTTTGTAACACATCATGGAAGTTAACTGCACACACAAGCAGTATATTCTCAGCTTAACCTGTTTGTTGACACTAGGTTTGAGTTCCATTGGGGCACTTTCCACTGATTGGAATCAAACACATAGGAAGAAGGTCTTGGTGTTGGAGGTCAATTATATCAGCTCCAGGACATCTCTGCAAGAATTCTTCAAGGTTGTGTCCTAGGCCCAACCATCTTCATCTGCTTCAATCACCATCCCTCCATCATTAAGTCAGAAGTGGCAATTTTTGTTGATGACTGCACAACGTTCAACACCATTCAAGACTCCTCTGTTGCTGAAACAATCTATGTCCAAATGCAGGAGGGCCTGGACAATATTCAGGTTTGGGCTGAGATGTGTTAAGTAACATAAGTGCCATACAATTGCTGGGCAATAACTGTGTTCAGTAAGAGATGGTCACGCTATAAAACACTGTGGATACAAGAGCATGTCAAATGCTAGGAGTCCTGTAGCCAACATCTACAAGGCACAAATCAGGAGTATGATGGAATACTCTATATATGCCTGGTTGAATGCAGCTCCAAAAATGCTCAAGAAGCTTGACACCATCCTGGACAAATGAGCCCGCTTGTTTCCCCTCACTTCTACAAACACACACTGCCTCCAACACCAACATTCAGTAGCAGCAGTGTGTACAAGATGCACTGCAGAAACTGACAAAGGATTTTTAGGCAGCACCTTCCAAACCCATAACTGTTACCACCTAGAAGGACAAGGGCATAACATACATGGGAACACAATGCCTGCAAGTTCCCCTCAGAGCTGCACACCACCCTGACTTGGAAATGTGTCGCCACTCCTGCAGCGTTACTGGGTGAAAATCCTGAACACCCTTTTTAATGGCATTGTGCGACTGCAAATAGATTGCAGCAGTTCAAGGAGGCTGCTCACTACCACTTTCTCAAGGGCAACTTGGGATGGGCAATAAATACTGGCGCAGTCAGCAACATGCACATCCCATCAATGAGTAAAACAAAAAGTCAATTAACATCTGGAGAAAGAAAAAAGTTAATGGTATTGCTGTGATGGATTATTTTATGAAATAATCTCAGAAGCCTTGAGGTACAGGTCAACAATTGTTTGTTGAGCAAACGTTGGGAGACTCTACTCCAGAAAACATTCTGTGGTAGCATTCTAACTCGGACAAGATTCCTCAGATATTTCTACAAGTCAGGCACACAGTGCATTACTCAAATTCTGAAGTTGTCAGACAAACATCTTGTGTTTCAGACATTCCAAAAGTGGAAGGTACCTTTTCCTTGGACGTCACCATTCATTATCTCCTCTCCGAATCCTTGACTAAACCCAATTGCTTGGTCTTTCTTGGTGTCACATGGGGGCACCCTCACATTTCATTTCCAAATAATGCTTTAGGATTATTGCTGGTTCAGTCATGTTGCATTTTCACAGAAATTCTGTCCATCTGCTGCATCAGTATCTAAGTGTGTTTGTGGGGTTTAAACTAACATTTAATCTGACTACTTTCTTGCCTTGAATAAATGAAAATGAATCTTTACTAATTTTTTGATTATTGCTTAAGTTAACTAAATCTCTCTACCTCAATTTAACCTCAGGTGGAACTTCATGTAGATATACATGTTAATTCATGTCATTAGTAAATCTCCCCCTAACAATTTGGATATATAACCATTTCATGTTTCTAGCATCCATTGCATTTTGTCCCTGCTGTATTACTTGATCTTAACTGGGGATGTTCTTGCAGTTATGGATGGTTTTAATGCTGTCAAGCCGATAGTTTACATAGAACATAGAACATAGAACAATACAGCGCAGAACAGGCCCTTCAGCCCTCGATGTTGCGCCGACCTGTGAACTAATCCAAGCCCATCCCCCTACACTATCCCATCATCATCCATATGCTTATCCAAGGACTGTTTAAATGCCCCTAATGTGGCTGAGTTAACTACATTGGCAGGCAGGGCATTCCACGCCCTTACCACTCTCTGAGTAAAGAACCTGCCTCTGACATCTGTCTTAAATCTATCACCCCTCAATTTGCAGCTATGCCCCCTCGTACTAGCCGACGTCATCATCCTAGGAAAAAGACTCTCACTGTCCACCCTATCTAATCCTCTGATCATTTTGTAGGTCTCTATTAAATCCCCTCTTAGCCTTCTTCTCTCCAATGAGAACAGACCCAAGTCCCTCAGTCTTTCCTCATAAGACCTTATAAGCACTATTTATAAATTTTGGAAGAATTTGTTACGGACTCTATAATTAAACAAGCACTAGCACTGCCAAGGTTCATTGGTGGAATGGTGGCTCAGTAGTTAGCATTGTTGCCTCATAGCATCAGGGATCCAGGTTTGATACACAATCACCCAAGGCTGGAAGAGTTTGCACGTTCTTCCAGTGTCTGTGTGGGTTTCCACTGGATGCTCCAGTTTCCTCCCACCGTCTAAAGATGTGCAGATTAGGTGGATTGGCCATGCTAAATTGTCCAGGGATGTGCAGGGTAGCTGGGTTGGCCATGGTAAACTGTGGGGTTATGGGGATAGGATGGGGGTCTGGGTCTGGGTCTGGGTCTGAGTAGCAAGACCTTTGGACGGTCAGTATGGACTCAATGGGCTGAATAGCCTCGTACCACATAGGGATTCTATTATTCTAAGGTAGGAGTACTATCCATGCACCTATCCATCACGCAGGTCACTTTTTTTTTTAAAAAACAGAAGTTTGGAAAAGAAAATTCCATTAAGCCAAATGCAGAATTCCAAGCTTCCTTGCTGTCAATGAAATATTTGAATAAGGCAACAGGAAGTAAATCTAAATAAAAACCTGAGACAAAGTATACCTTTGTATAATGTAATCTGTAAACTGAGTCAACCTACCTACTCATTTGTTGTGCATGTACTTCAGTACTTTAAGTGTGCAATTTATTTATTACATGAACAAAGAAACACTTGAAGTTCTTTCTTTACATGCCTTTTATAAGATGGGTTATATAATTATCTTGAATCTGTGCCAAGGACCTGTGTATATTGTGTCATTTATTAATCCATTCTCAGTCCCTTATCTGAAGAACCTCGCTGGCAAAATAAAATGCCATATGAATTAAGCAAGGAAGTAAAATGGAATTATTAATAGAAAGGCATTTATTGTTGTTCAGCCATACATTCATCTCTCTAAATCTTCTTATCCTATGCCAATTTGCTAATGGCTCAGGTAATAATTTAGCAATTAGTATCTTCAAGGTTCTGCTTACTTTGATGCCCAGTTCCTCAGACTGGCTACACATGACCTTTTTCCTAGTTCTATCTGCCATTGGTCCCTACATGGATCATGACAACAGGATTCTCCCTCTCTGAATGGAACTTCGTCTCCAGCCCAGAGCAGATATCCTGAATTCTGGCACCAGGGAGACAACACAGTTGTCTGGACTCATGCACTTTAGTTGCAGAGAACAATATTCAATCCCCATGACTTCGCTGTCCTTTACTGGTGGAACAGAGACTACGGGCCCCTCTTCCCAAACTGCCTTATGGTAATGGTGACTAAAATATGTTGTTCTTATTTACTGATTAACCACTGAATACAGCAGCTAAATGGTATCTCAATCTCTGAATTCTATTTTTCATTTTTTTTCAATTCTTGTATATGATTTTAATCTAAATTATTATTGCTGGTCTTGATTCTACCTGAGTCAGTGAAGATATTTTAATCTGTTTGCAGAATCATGTTGCTTCTTATTCAGCGCACTGTGCTAAATTTTGTGTTTTAAAACAATCATATTTTCAGACTCTCTTTATTAAAAAGTAAAATATAATAGTGGAGACGGTATGCAATGTTAGGAAATCTGCTCGACAACAGCCTTTGTGACTTGGTTACCAGAGATAAGGGACCCAAGTTGAGACTTACTGGGAACAAGAGCAGATGGACCAACTGTGGACAGACTCCAAGCACTTTTTGACAAAATGGATAGAGCAGGAGCTCTGAGATAATGGGCTTCAGCTGGTATGGTCACCAGACAGAAGGAGGCTGCAAGTACTCTGAAAGCCATAAGGCAGCCATTGTGAGGCACAAAGTTGGAAAGACTTATAGATTCAGGGATGTACAGCACAGAAACAGACCCTTCAGTCCAACTCGTCCATATATCCTTATGTAAGGACTTTGGAACTTTAGATTTTGACAAATTCAGGAGCAGAAATCACGACAGTTGATCTTACCCTTGGTAGTCAGCTTGGAAATGCTCCTAAAAAGGGGGAAAGTGCCTTTAGACGTCATTCGACGTTACAATTCAGTGAAATGGAGAGATGGGAGCCCATGGAGAGCCGAGAGTGGATGCAGATATTTCCTATAAAGATTGCAATCCTGTGATATTATTGGTCACGTTAACTTTTCTACAGTTTACTGTATTACTTGTTTTGTTAGATAATGCGTAATAGATGATGCTCTTAGATGCTTTGTTCGAGTAGAAGTTTTAAAATATGTGCAACTTCTTTAAGCTGGTCACCAAGAATTCAAATTTCTTGTTTAAAGTTGTCAATCTTTATAGGGATCTAAATACCACACAGATCCCCTCGAGATGGTGCCATGCTGGACCTCAGGCCTGATAACAGCAAAATACTGTTCAACCACAATGGGACAGGAAGTCTGCACAACAGATGTCATTAGTGTGCAACTGGAACCAGAGGTGATGCCCACATTGGCACTCTATTCTCTAAACAATGCTCTAGCAGCTGCTCCAGTTGCTACACTAACTAAAGTAGTAACCAGGCCACTGAGCAAGTTTGCACCCAGACAAAACTGTCCCTTTCTTTTATCATTGCATTCAGAATCTTCTTGACAATGCTGCACAATTATTCCGAACAATCAGGGAAACTCACATTGTAAAAGTTATGACCATTGTTGCATCATGTAACTTTTGTTTGAATAATGTATAGTCAGCAGTGACATTATAGGTACTGTGGCTGCGTGGGTAGTAATTGCATCCTGCAATTTCAGCGGCAGCAAATGCAGCCGTTCAATAAAGCACACTGGAAGGTTTGGAGTGGCCAGTTTATTATTTGTTTTGAAACACGGTAAATTTAAAAATCAATTATTCACACAAATACAAGCAGATAGAAAGGAGTTTGT
Source organism: Ginglymostoma cirratum (assembly GCA_024137785.1). Lineage (NCBI taxonomy): Eukaryota > Metazoa > Chordata > Chondrichthyes > Orectolobiformes > Ginglymostomatidae > Ginglymostoma > Ginglymostoma cirratum. The sequence goes on along the minus strand of JAHRHZ010000267.1, from coordinate 23,275,218 downwards.
GTGACTTATATTTGAGGTTTTCTCCCAGATTTGTTGAAAAGTATCCCTTTCTCCTAGATAAAGGATTTCTTTTCAATTGAATTTCTGGGTAGGAATGTGATGCAGTGCATTACGAGGTAGAAAGACAGTGTGTGGTTTCTAAACCTCTCAATCCCCCTGGACTACAATCCAGCTGCTCCATCATGAACAGAGAGTGTAATCTTCAGTTACAGGGTGTGATGCGTTTCGGTGAAAACATTTTGCCAGTAGATTGTTAAAGTTTCAAAACTGAAACTGGGTGTGGCCCTGTGAATATCTAATCTCACTGACACTGCAACAAAGTGTCAACTTCCTCGAATGACACAGCAAGGAACAGCGCCTCAGTAAATGTTGTATTTCCTTTATTGAATAGGTTTATTTGAAATTGGGTACTTAAGATAATTTCTCGACCAACCCTGAAACAATTTAATCCAACTTCTTCTGGGTATGAATGAAATCGAACAAGAGCCACATCCTAAAAAGGAACGCCACTATCAATTTGTATTTCAACCACTTAACCGTCCAGCCAAATAGATATCAGTTTACCGACCACGAAAGAACTAATGACAACTTTGAATAGCCATGCTCTCCAGCAGATCATGTTCACTAGAGTAACATTAGCAAATCACAAAAAGCTTCATAGTCATATTGATAAGGCTCCTCTCCCAACCTATAACATAACACTAATCTGTATACACCATATTATTAATGCACATCTATGAGATCTATCTGTAATCTATGAGATCAGACACAATTTTTACTTTTCTTCCAATTACAACAACATAACCAACTAAACACATGCAGCAAAAATGAAGCACCTGCATCAGGCACAACTCAAAATGTGTGAGTCATCCCACAAGTAGCTTTTGTAGCTCACGCCACATTATACTATGGGAAATAGTCTTTTGGAGTTGCAAACGCTCAGCAATTTCTCTGTTTCTCTACTAATTTCTGGTTTATGTCGAGTCACTGCATCTCATTTGTCTGGCTTCAGCTTTTTGATAGCTAATTGCACACTGGTGATGTCAATGTATCAATACTCACCAGGATATGGCTAGTGTTCCCTCTGTTGAGGGCCAAACGTTTCAAACATAGTCAGTAAACAAAGTCAGCACCAGTTGGACAGATGTCTATCTTTAATGGAGTTATGGTTTTTTTGGCTGTGCATGAAATCGGAGCAGAATCATGAAAAATCACTCCAAGATGACAGCATTGTCACAGAATTTTTGTAGACTTAGGTTTGAGAAAAACTGGGGCTCAACATGAGTCACCTTGTTTTCAGAACTGCTGTGGGGGATGATGAAAAGAACTGGAGGACACAGGAATACAGGAGCCAAGAGCAGAGCAGGCCATTCACTTGGCAATTCAGTTCTTCCAACCTGCTCCACCATTGAGAAAGATCATGTCTGATCTGATGATAGTCTCAACTTCATTTTCCTGTGTGTCTGTCCCCATAACCCAAGACTCCTTTGTCTTTAAAAATTCAAATTACTCAAACAAATTCAATAATCAGCCTTCACTGTTTTCTGAGGAAAAAGTGGTTTATTTTAAGGGAAAATTTACAATTTGGAATGCTGTAGCATGAGAGAAAGGCTTTCAGATCATCCAGCTCTGTTAACGGTCACCATAGAATATTTTTCTCTGCAACTGTGGACCTTTGTAGTGTCGTGTGTCGTGTACCTTTGCCTCAACTTGAAGAGAAGCCTTGCTACTGTTTGACTGAGTATTCATTCTCTAATTATGGAGTGACCAAAAATAAAGGTATGTTATTGAAATGCAGGGAGGTAACTGAGCATCCATGGAACAAACTCAAAGGCTAACCTAGTATATACATGGGACAAACACTGCTTCAAATCTCAGTCCTTCTAAAAAGGAGGAATAACAATATTCATTCTGTTATTGCACTCATCTCCTACCAAAGCTTTCGGTGTTTTTCCACTACTTTCAGTGTTGCTAATAAGATCTTATCTCACTCTTACTCATTTCCATCAAGCCCCCACATCGCTAACCCTGCATGACCTCTGCACTGTCCAATCTCTCATCTGGGATACCTCACCCTTTGAACAGTACTTACAGATATGCTAGCCACTTTCACCTCACTCAATCTCTCCTTCTATCCCATTACAGAAGAAAAGAGCCCACAACAGGACAGGACCAGCCAGGATGAAGGGGTATCTGTTATTAGGCTTATCACCCACTACAAGGAAAGAATTATGTCCCTTGCTGGAGAAGGCCAGGACTTCCCTGCAGGGATACGGATGCCAAAACATTCATGTCCTGCCAACTTAAGTACTACTTTTATCTCCACCGCAACTCTCACATTAACAACCCGCCAGTGTTATCTGTTGCACACCACTTCTAATCACTGGCCGTGATGCCTTCCTCCTGGTGTAGAAATAGCCTGTTCTGTTAGTAGGCACCTCCCTGACCTCTGAGGAAGAGAGTTCCAAGGTCTCAGAGAACGTATTGGCAAGGCTACCTCCTGACACCTTAGACACTGACACCTTATTGGGAATGTCAAATGTACAACATTTGGGAGTGCAGACTGGTGAGTTCTTTAGTCTGACAGCTTGACAACTGGCCAAGGAAAAAGTGCCCCGAGGCACTGACATTTGGAGGACTGGTAGAGTCCAGGCAGGAGAGGACCCTCCAGCAATTAGGGACTTCATTAAATCCCATTGAGTCAGCAGGAAGGCATGAAAGGCAATGGCCCTCGTCGCCCAAAAGCTGCAGGACGGCAGTTACACAATGGGGACACAGCTGCCTCAACCATGCAAGGGCCTGGCTGTCTATCCATCCACCTCCACCATGCCTGAACCTTTGAACATAAAGTTCATAATGAGAAGTGTTCATTCACTTCTGGCAAGGAGATCTCAAGTACATCTGGGTTGTCTGGATACAAATGCTTCAGACTTGCCTGGTCAAATCTCCTAGGCCCAAAGGGCACTATTGTCAAGCGGGCTCCCTTCAACTTCAGAACCTGGAACTGCACTGAGATGGTGTGGAAGGGAAAGAAAAAGATTTTTAAGGGCATATTGTGGGTATGTGTGGCATTGCGCTGTATATCAATATTCACATATCCATAAATGTTAATGATTTTGCACCATATTTGCTTGTTTTGAATTTCTATCGCTGACTGTAACTGTGCCAGCCTAATGTCTGTTCATGTCCCTAACTGCATTAGCATTAGCCCATGGATTGTCTGCTATGGAGCCATAGGACTTTCCATGATCCACTCCCAGACTGCAGAGACATTGGTCTGCTGTCAGTCAGGGGACCAATCGGATATGTGACTGTAACATGCCAGGACTCACCGACTGACAGGTGTCTCCAATGGTTTTGGTGAGGGCTAGTCCTCCAAGACTGAGAGGCATGCCCTGCGATGCATCCTACTCCAATTCATGAAGTACGTGCCTGTCCCTGCGTTCAAAATGCCCATCCAGCAGCCTTTCAATGCTAGTTGCCCTGAAATGTAGGTCTCCTGTCATACAAGTGGATTGGAGAGGTGCATTGAGGATCCTAAGGAGCTGGCAATTATTGGACACCAATGTCTGACACATTTGTTCATGGTGGATAGTACAATAGAAAGCTGAGGCAAGGAGAACATGAGATCTTTAGTTAATAATCCCCATTAATAGGTAAAATGCTGCTGCCCAGCAAGATGTCCTTGATGCCCAGAACACAGTTAAAGGACACGGTGAGTTGTTCCCAACGTTGTGACAGACCTTGCTGGACCTCTCACAGAAGTCTGCCACAAATCTCACCACTGTCCACAATTTTCAAACTACTGTAAGATTCTGCCAAAAGTCAGTGTTTTTAGAGTAAGGAAAGAAGCCCTTCATCTCACTGCTTCCATATTGACAGTGTTTTAAAAGTAATTATATTGTATTCTTGTATTTGTTGTTAAAGGTGGCAATGAGTGTTTAAGTTTGTATCTGCTTAGTCCTTTAGACTTTATCACTCAAGATCAAGTAGTGAGTAAATGCATAAAGACAATTCACTACATCATCTTTATACACAGAAGATCAGGGAAAACATTTGCATTATGAATGATCAAGGAAGTTTGTAAAATTACTGGGAATCAAACAAAAATTTACGTCCCCTACCACCTGCAGAGCTCGGGCACAGTAGAGCAAATGAACAAGACGTTAGGGAGAACATTAGCTAAAAGCCATCCAGGAGACAGGACAAGAATGGCCTGATCTATTGCTTACTATCCCAAAGGACCCTAAGCCGCACAGCCTCACAAGCACTCGAGGGTCTAAGTACGTCAATTCTGCACAGACACACTGGCTTACAGTTAAAGAAATTACTGCCATGCATAGATCTCGGAGGAAAAATAGGGGAAACTCAGATTTGGACTCAGGGTGACAATCTGTGGAGCAATTGGATCAAGTCCGTATGAGTCTTCAGCCTAACCAGATACTAAGCAACTTCTTCAGTTTACCTCAAGGGGCTCCTGCAGATTTCTGAATCTGTTCCTTCAGAATAAGGATACTCTGTCTCTGCTCCGGAGGTAGCATGGCAATCTGTTCTGGAGTCAACTGGAGTACCTGCATAATCAGTGCAGCCTACACCGGACAAAAGGAGGAAAACAAAGTCAAACAGGGAAAATAATTGAGCAGAAAACACACTTTCTTGGCATCCATTTGTGGGTTAATTTAAAAAGCCTGGAACGAGAGCATACATTTCATCTACCAGCCCAGTCTTCCCATAGACCATGTTCAGGTGTAGTGATTGGAACCAGCTGGATCTTGTTGACCATGAGATCCTTGAGTGAGGTTGTTAACCTGGGCCAATCAGGAAAGCCTTGGCTGACCAATGTAACCAGGGGATTAGAATCTCCTCAGTTTGGCGGGGGGCTAACTCTGAGCTGGCTGACCACAGCCAGTGTACTGTGCACAAGTAAATAAAGGGTAACATGGTAATGGGATACTGGCTTCTGTGCAGTTATTTCACCAGTATATTCTCTTATACACTCCCATTATATGGACTTAATCAGACTGTGAAAGTTATTCAAAAACACTCTTGAACATCAAACAGGTCTTACAACTGGGTAAGTAGTTAAGCCAGTGAGAAATTGAGAGATGTAGAGAAGTATACTTCTTTTCCTAATCTCCATCTTTTATTGGGTTCATTGATCATGATGCAAATTTAGGGGCACAACCATTGGCTCAGTTATACTTGGATACAAAAAACAAGCACAGGAGTTCTGGATTTGCCGTCCAGTTCCCCTTACCAAAAATGCAAGGGTAAAGAAGTTGAATTTAGATAGGTTTGAAAGAACTGCAATATTCCTAGAATCTAGCAGTCTGCTCACAATGTCTTTAGGATAGAAGGGAGGGTGGAAAATAGGTAGACATGTGGAATAAAAACACACAAGTCCAGAATACTAATTAACCCTCATATTTCCACTAGTTAAAAAGAAATTTTGATTTTGATTTGCCTCATATGCCTTTAACTGTTGAATGGCATGCGCCAAAAATTCCTGTTTAATTGAAGGATAAATAAACTAGAAAGAATGCACTGTTTGTGGAGCCATGATACTTACATAGGACACCAGTTTAAGATTAAAACATGTAACTGATATTTCACCATATTATATTAAAAAAATTACTAATGAATTTAGTGAAGTTACAATTTTAGTTTCATGTATTCCTTCTATGAAAAATTGCCTCAAGTTTACACCACACAGATTGGAGGATTCTAAAACTTAGAAACAGGATGACCAATTTAGAACATTCTGAAATACTTCAGGCTGCAAAAGTAGAATATGAAATCTCATCTTCTGGAATGCAGTGTATCCAACCAGTGTGTAGTCAGCAGTCATGCTTCACTTGCCTAATCTATGCTAAATTTGTCAACAGTACAGAAACCAGTGCGCTACTTTGTCTGATCAGCAGTTTTCTGATTTAGGTGGGGGCTTCTCAACCACTTGGTATGTGACAAACAATAGTCAAGGATGTTGCACCCTGTTTTTGCCTCCCTCTTAAAGGGCTAATTCAAATATATATTCTACTTCCCATTGTTCTAAAGCTCCAACATATAACCTTTACAAAAGGAGCAGAAAGTTGAGTTTAAATAAAACATTTAGAAGAGCACATTCTGCACAGATTGCAAAACATATGTTGGATTGATTAAGCACGCCTTGGGCAGACTAACCTAAATACTGAAAACCTGCTTGCTAAAATTACCAAAATTAACTGGATTTAAGTCATGCACTCTCCTTCACAGTGTCAGCACCAACCTTCTCATGGTCCTGTGGTGTCACTTGAGTCTGAGCAGGACTGAATCCTCCAGGTTGACCTCCAGCCACTGTGTGAGTAGGACCCTGAGAGACACAAGTGAGAGAACTGCAGGTAAACACCAAAACACATCTCTCTAAATTGTTTAATAGTTTATCAGAACACTTCTACAGGAATGCCATAATGTAATATTCATTTCAATGTTGAGGTGGTGTCACAATTAAATTGGCAACAATTATGGACACGTTTGGAACAAAGTCTCCAAGTTAAATCTTTTGAAAACATAGTTGAAAACATTAATGAACAAAGAGGTTTTTCAAACTAACAAATAGTACAACAAAAACTAAACTAAACATTTGAATAGATTTGCTATGGTAGGGTGACACCAAGAATAGCTTATATCCTCACAGTTTTGGAATTACTAGTCAAGTATGGTTAATGGTGCAGAATATGGAACCATTTCTTTGACAGCATTCCTTAATTACATCAATTTAATAAAGCTAAATAAGGAGTCTCTAAATAAGGCTTGCTCAAACAAGCCTTCCCATACGAAAGCACAGAGCAGTGTAATTTGCTATATTGCACGCAGTTCTGCAAAATTACCATTTCACAACAGTTTCTTCAAAACCATGAAATGGGGAAGTCATGCTTGAACTAAAGCAACCGCATGAAACTCTTCTGCACCTGATAGTTGAAGAAACTATCACACGGTCACCTTGATGAAATGAGGAAATCAATCTGAACTGATGATGACTAAGACACCACTGTAAAGTTGAGCAACATATTCAGCAAGCTGTTGAAAGTGGCCAAGTAGATTAAATCACCGAGACACTAGGTAAAACTATAGAGTAGCTCATCATATGATTGAGCTATTGCATCAGTATGCAAGAACACTGAAGGAAGGATAATCACAAGTTTCTGATTTGAGCCATTTGACGGTAGAGAGACGCTGAGGAAGTCATTCTGCTTTCCACATGGGAAAGGGAAACCATCAGGCAAAGTGCCTTTTCCTAACTACTGCTGTCTATCGACTAATCAACTACAACTATCTCAGCTATGAGCTGCTCAATGCACGAGAGGCCTGGACAGGCTGAGATGAAAAGGGATGGATTTCATGATCCTAAGAAAATAATTGGGATTTCTAACAAGGGTACATCAATTTGAAGTATCTTATTTTTCATGAACAATTAATTCCATCAAAAATAATGGTTCACTAGCAACAAGTCTAACTCCCTTACCTGTCGGGGTGGAACAGGTTGCTGGGATCCCTGTGGGCCACTGTTCCCTATTTGATGAGTGCTTGGACCTGGAACCTGTAGTCCTCCTGCCATTGGCCCTCTTGGATTTGAGACTGGGCCTTGGTTTGGACCTGGTCCTGGCCCTGGCCCAGGCCCTGGTCCTCTGGTATCAATACCTCTTGAATCAATACCTCTGGGATCTCTAGTGCCTAAACACAAATTAGAAACAGTGTTTGACTTTAAATAACTTTTCACTTCCAATTTCTACAAGACTCCATCTTCTCATTAAATAACTTAAGTATTTGGCATTAAGTAGTGCACTTTATTTCGAGCATACTGCAGACCTATTACAGTAGGCTTATAGTAATAGACAATTCTGTCATTTATCAATCTGTGCACCTAGTTAGAATTATCAAATGTTTTGCTTTATTTTCAAAAAGAGTTTTCTCAAATTAAACTTTGCAATTATTTTCACAAAAGTAAAACTGCATTAAAAATGAACTCTTCCTATTACTGCAATAAGTAGACTGTTCGCAGGTAAAGGGATGTCTGATGCGTGGGAGGTTTTCAAGAGTGTGATAACGAGAATTCAGAGTTATGATATTCCTGTTAGAGTGACAAGTAAGGCTGGTAGGATTAGGGAAAAATGGATGACTAAAGATATAGGGTTTTGTTAAGAATAAAAAACATCACAAATTAGCTATAGACAACAGGTTCAAATGAATCTCTTGAACAGTATAAAAAGAGGGTAGTGGCATTCTGAAGAAGATCAGGAAGGAAAAGAATGGATATGAGATAGCCTTCGCAGATAAGGTTAAGAACAATCCAAAGAGATTCCACAAGTACATTAAAAGCAAGACAGCAACGAGAGAGAGAGAGAGAGTTGGGCCCCTTGATCAAAAAGTTCGTCTTTGTACTGAACCTCAGGAGATGGGACAGATATTTTAAAAAATGCAAATCAGGTTATAGTGTGGAGGAAGAAACAGAAGCCAGAGAACTCGGAGATAAATATTGATGTTCATGTTGCAGGAGAAAAAGTGCTGGAAGTCGAAGAAAACAAAGTCAGACGAATTTCCAGGACTTGATCTAGCGTAACTGGGGACATTATGGGAAGTTATGAAGGAGATTATGGGGCCCCTTGAGGAAATATTTGCGTCATCTATCACTACAGGTGCGGTGCCGGATGACTGGAGAGTGGCTCATGATGTGTCTTTGTTTAAGGAGGGATGTAAGGAGAAGCTGAGGAATGTCAGACTCATGAGTCTCACTTCAATGATGGGCAAGTTGTTGGAGAGGATTCTGAAAGATAGGATTTACATGCATTTGGAGAGGCAAGGAATGATTGGGGATAATCAGCATCGTTTTGTGTGAGGGAAATTGTGTCTCACAAACATGATTGAGTTTTTTGAGAAAGTAACCAAGATCACTGATGAAGGCAGAGGCACAGACGTTGTTTACTTGGACTTTAGTAAAACCTTTGACAAGGTTCTGCATGGTAAATTAATTAGTAACGGTAGATCACATGCGATTCAGGGTGAGTTTGCTAATTGGATACAAAATTGGCTTGACAGTAGGAGACAGAGGGTGGTGGTGGAGGGTTGTTTTTTTTGGACTGGAGGCCTGTGACCAGTGGTGTTCCACAGGGATCGGTGCTGGGTCCACGCTTGTTTATCATTTATATAAATGATTTAGATGAGAATATAGAAGGCATGGCTAATAAGTTTGTGGATGACACCAAAATTGGTGGTATAGTGGACAGTGAAGGTGATTATCTAAGATTAAAAACAGATCTAGACCAATTGGGTCAACGAGCTGAGGAGTGGCAGATGGGCTTCAATTTGGATAAATGTGAGGTATTGCATTTTGGTAAAATAAACTAGGGCAGGACATATACAATTACAAGTAGGGTCTTGGGTAGTGTTGTAGAACAGGAAAAAAGTTAAAGGGAAGGAGAACTCAAGAGCTGTTAGTAATAGAAGTAATAGGACCCAAAAAGAAGGTGCAAAAACTGGCATAAGGGCACTTTATCTGAATGCTCGGAGCATTTGAAACAAGGTGGATGAGTTGACGGTGCAAATCATGGCAAATGGGCATGATTTATTGGCCATTACAGAGACATGGTAACAAGGCGTGGGGCTGGATGAACATGGTTACAGGATGGTCATGACTGGGAGTTAAATATCCAGGGGTATCAAACTGTTCGGAAGGACAGACAGGAAGGCAAGGGAGGTGGTGTTGCTTTGATTTTTAAGGATGATATCAAGGCTGTAGTGAGAGATGATATAGGTTCTACTGAACAAAACAGTGAATCCATTTGGGTGGAAATTAGGAATAGCAGGGAGAAGTAGTCACTGATAGGTGTGGTCTATAGGCCACCAAATAATGACATCGTGGTGGGGTGGGCAATAAACATAGAAATAGCTAATGCATGTAAAAATGGTACAGCAATTATTATGGAGGATTTTAATCTACATATCGATTGGTCAAACCAGGTCGGTCATGGCAGCCTTGAGGGGTTCATAGAACGCATCCGCGAAAATTTCCTTGAACAATATGTAATGGAACCTACGAGGGAGCAAACTATCCTAGATGCAGTCCTGTGTAATGAGACAGGAATAATTAATGATCTCACAGTTAGGGATCCTCTCGGAAGGAGCGATCGCAGCATGATCGAATTTAAAATACAGATGGACCGCGAGAAGGTTAAAGCCAGTACCTATGTCCTGTGCTTATACAAAGGAGACCATGAGGGAATGAGGGACAAGTTAGCTAAGGTAGAATGGGAGCAAAAACTTTTATGGTGGGTCAATTGAGGAACAGTGGAGGACTTTCAAAACGATTTTTCACAGTTCTCAGCAGAAGTATATTCCAGTGATAAGGAAGAACTGTAGGAAAAGAGAGAGCCAGCCATGGATGTCTAAGGAAATAAAGGAAAGTATCAGATTGAAAAAAAAACACATACAAAAAAGCAAAGAGTAGTGGGAAGCTAGTAGACTGGGAAATCTTTAAAGGCCAACAGAAAGCCACAAAAAAAGTTATGAAGAAAAGTAAGATAGATTATGAGAGTAAACTAGCTCAGAATATAAAAACAGGCAGCAAAAGTTTCTATAAATATGTAAAACGTAAAAGAGTGGCGAAGGTAAACATTGGTCCTTTCGAGGATGAGAAGGCCAATTTACTAACTGGGAATGAGGAAATAGCCGAGACATTATACAGCTGTTTCATGGCGGTCTTCACAGTGGAAGACACAAATAACATGCCAAAAACTAATGGCAAGAAGGTTATAGCAGGTGAGGACTTGGAAACTATCATTATCACTAAGGAGGCAGTGCTGGGCAAGCTAATGGAGCTAAAGGTAGACAAGTTTCCTGGCCCTGATGAAATGCATCCCAGGGTACTAAAAGAGGAGATGGGGGAAATAGCAAATGCACTAGTAATTATTTACCAAAATTCACTGGACTCTGGGGTGGTTCCCGCAGATTGGAAAACAGCCAATGTGATGCCACTGTTTAAAAAAGGAAGTAGACAAAAAGCAGGTAACTATAGGCCAGTTAGCTTAACTTCGGTAGTGGGGAAAATGCTTGAATCTATCATTAAAGAAGAAATACACCTGGAGTACTGTGTGCAGTTCTGGTCTCTTTACTTGGGAAGAAATATACTAGCACTGGAGGGGGTGCAGAGGAGATTCACTCGGTTGATTCCAGAGTTGAGAGGGTTGGATTACGAGGAGAGACTGAGACATTGGAATTCAGAAGAATGAGGGGAGATCTTACAGAAACATATAAGATTATGAAGGGAATAGATAAAGTGGGGGCAGGGAAGTTGTTTCCGCTAGCAGGTTAAACTAGGACTAGAGGGCATCGCCTCAAAATAAAGGGAAGCAGATGTAGGACTGAGGTCAGGAGGAACTTCTTCACCCAAAGGGTTGTGAATCTGTGGAATTCCCTGCCCAGTGAAGTGGTTGAAGCTACCTTCCTGAATGTTTTTAAGGCAAGGCTAGATAAATTTTTGAACAGTAAAGGAAATAAGGGTTATGGTGAGTGGGCAGGTAAGTGGAGCTGAGTCTCAAGAAGATCAGCCATGATCTTATTAAATGGCGGGGCAGGCTTGAAGGGCCAGATGGCCTACTCCTGCTCCTAGTTCTTATGTTCTTATGTTCTAACAGAGTCACCGGGGCGGGGCGGGTCATGTACATAATTCTTTGAAGTTTGCAACACAAGCAAATAAGGTGGTTAAGAAGACATTTATCACACTTGCTTTCATTGCTCAGATCTTTTGAGTATAAGAGTTGGGATATCATATTGAGGTTGTGCAGGAAGTTGGTGAGGCCTCTTCTGGAGCACTATGTCTACTTCTGGTCGCCCGTTAAAGGAAGGATATTATTAAGCTGGAGAAGGTTCAGAAAAGATTTACCACATTGCTGCCGGGAATGGAGGGTTTGAGTTCTAAGGAGAGGCTGGATAGGCTGGGACTTTTTTTGCTGAAGCGTGGGAAGTTGAGGGGTGACCTTATAGAGGTTTATAAAACCACGAGGGGTACAGATAAGGTGACTAGCAGGTGTCTTTTCCCTAGGGTGGGGGATTTCAAGACTAGGGGACATGTTTTTAAGGTGAGAGGAGAAAGATTTAAAGAAGACATGGGGGCAATTTTTTTTGTTTTACACTGTGTGGTTCTTGTGTGGAATGAACTTCCAGAGAAAGTGGGAGCGGTGGCTGCAGTTACAACATTTAAAAGATATTTAGATAAACACATGAATAGCAAGTGTTTGGAGAGATACGAGCCAAGTGCCGGCAGGTGGGACTAGTTTAGTTTGTGATTATGGTTGGCATGGGCAGGTTGAACAGAAGGGTCTGTTTCCGTGCTGTATGACTTTATAAAACTAATATTCAGTACAGTGAGAGAAAGGACAGAAATTACAACAGTTTTTACACTCTCAGCTAGTTTGCAGGCAAACTCAGAGGTCAATTGCAAAAGGCAAGGTTCTACAAATAGCAATCAGTTGACCAAGCAGTTAACTCATCTCTGGTGTTGCTGTGTGAGGAAGAATGATGGTTAGAAAACTGAGAAAATTCCTTGTTCTTCATTAAATGCAGCAAACAGAATCCTTCGATTCACTTGAGTCTGAATCTAAAACTGCACTTTTTTCACACCTCAGAGGGGAGTAACCCAAGTTCTACTCACGGAATTTAGTTTCAACCTCATCATATTACTAGCTGAGCCATGTTCCCAGATGTCAGTAACTTGGTTTGAGAAGGTTAATCTATTTCAGAGACTTTAAACAAAGTATGCATCACAACAGTATCCCTACCCCGAGCCTGAAGATCCATGTTCAAGTTCCACTTGCTGCAGAAGTGTGTCAAAGCATGCTGAACAGGTTGATTAAAGCAAGTAACTTTTGCGCCACACAAATGTCAGGCAATGAACATCTCCAGTAACAGACAATTTAACCACCGCCTCTTCCATTAGCATGATTGAATCTCCCGATATCAATATCCTGAGGGTCACCAGTGACCAGAAACTTAACTGGTTCCAGCACATAAATAGTGTGGCTACAAGAGCAGGTTAAAGAGGCTAAGAATATTGCAGCTGCCTAGTGGAATTTCAAGCCATAGCTCCAGAACATTAGCCTGTGCCTATGGTTTACTAGTCAAGTGACATTGTATTCCGCCATCTCTCCCTAGCATCTAACCTATTAAACTCTATTAGCCCACGTCCAGGTCATGAGCACTGGTGGACAATTAAGCATTGAATGGGAGGAGGATGTTCCTTGAACATCCTCATCAATGATGACTGAGCTCAGCTCAAAGGCAGAAGATGTTTCAACCCCCTTCTGAGGCTGATCATTTCAGTCTCCTCCCTAGTTCCCTACTTGCATTGACATCAGTTTTCAGCCACTTCCATTTGACTCCACCTGAAATTAAGAAATTCCTGGAAATATCCTGTCCACAAAATGTAGATCAAACCCAACCAGCCAATAACCATCTCATCAAACTACTGTGAAGCATCAACAGTGCAATGGAAGCCATCAACAGATCTAACAACAGCACTTCCAAATAACATGTTTATCAATGCTTAGCTTGGTTTGCACCAGGGCCATGCAGTTGCAGAGCTCATTATTGATTAGATACAAACATGCTCAAAGAGTTGAAATCAAGAGGTGAGGTAGGTGACTGCTGTCAACATAAACAGCAGTGTGGCAGTAAGCAGCTCATGTAAAATTAAAGTCAATAAGAATCAGGGGAAAAACTCTTCATTTGATGGAGTCATACACAGCACAATGGAAGATGTTTGTGACTATTAGGAGGTCAATCATCTTACAGCAGCATTCCAGATCCAACCATCATTTGTTCATTCACCAACAACCTTCACTCTAATGTAAGGTGAAGACTGGGAACTTCTGCTGATGATTACAGTGTTTATTCCATTTGCAACTCCTCAGTTTTAAAAGCATTCCATGTTCGAATGCAGCAATACCTCGCCAATGTTCAGGTTTCAGCTAACGAATGGAAAGTAACATTCATGCCGCAAACTGCCAGGGAATGAGACTGATGACTGTCTCACCACTTCCCCACAACATTCGATAGCTTGGTCATCACAGATTCCACACCCAGTCAACATCTTAAAGAGTCACTGTTGATCTTAGAAACTAGATCAAGCACACAAATGCTGCCACTACAAATACAAGTCAGAAATTGGGTATTCTGCCTAGATTGTCCTAAAAGCCATCTACAACACAGAAGTCAGCTATGTGAATAAACACTTTCCACTTGCCTGAATGATTACAATTTCAATATCACTCAAAAAACTTGACACCATCCATGACGAAACAGCTCACTTGCCAATATACCACTAAATTTTCACTTCTTTCATCAGTGTACTGACATTGCAGTGTGTAATAACTACAGTAAGTCTTTCAGCAACTGAAGGAGGCTTTTTTTGACAGCACCTTCTAAATGCGCAACCTTTACCACATTAGAACATTGCAACCTGAAAAGTTCTCTGCATGTCCAACACTATTCTGGCCTGGAAATATATCTTCATTCTAAGTCAAGATCCTGGAACTCACTATCAAACCACACTGTGGGGTACCTACATCATGAGGATCATAGGCATTTAAGATCATCATCTTCTCAAAAGCTATCAGAAATGGGCATTGTCAGCAATATCCGTATCTCACGCACAAGAAAGAAAAAGGTCCTTGACAGATGTTACGTCCAGTGACAGCAAATGGACTAAAGTCACCGATAACAGAATTGATGGTAACAAAAATAATAACAGCATGTGAAATTCAAACCTCAAATGCAAAATTTATCATGCTGAGTTTGGGCCAGTTTTATTTATCACTATTTTAGCAACTTTTCTTTTTGCCAAAGTGATTTTTTTAAATAGCATGCCGAAAGGTCTCTATTTACCACTGTATCTGCTTAGGAGGCAAAATATCCAACTCTACATCAATTAGACGTAGACGTAACTTGGAATTAAACAACCTCATTGTGGAAATCTTAAAGGCTAAGAGAAACATCAGATACTAAATACTAACATGTTTTGCAGTATCTACACCACAGCTTTCAAAAATAAAAGCAGCCAAACTGTACAGGTATACCACAAACATATCATACAAACTATTCTACAAAATAATGTAACAGTGTTAAAACGAATCTTCAGTTCCTTATGTGAACAGCAATATATCTATCTTAACACAAAGCGCACATCACTAATTAAAGTTATTAATCTCATTAATTTAGAAGATGCACTGAAACTGTTTAAACTAAATTGCTTAAATATTTGACATTAAACAAGTTTGGTTTAAAAAATATTAAAGTACAACTTACTACTACAAGAACAGCCTCACAATAAAATAACTGCAGTTAAAGGGATCACAGGATGGCTCACAGCATCAGACCCATTCTAAAAGGTCACAGACCCAGTGTCACAATGATGGGCCATATAAAGATCATGAATTTTGCCAATGGGTCTAATAGGTTTGCTGTAGCCGTAAGTGAATATTCTAAGCATTTCTCTGTCTGCCTGAATTTGAGCTTTCTACTGCACAGCATTGTATCACTGTAGTTAACAGTCCTCCAAAGAGAAGATTTCTGAAATGTTGGAAGCCAAGATCAGTTCACTGTCCAAATAAGAGGATGGATACAAGGAGGGGCAGCAGTGAGCTTCAAGGAAAAAAAAACTGAAAAATCTTGCTTTGTGCTTCGAAGTGCCATTTGTTAGGACTTCCCATATTTTGGATACTGGGCTTACTTTTTTTTATTTTAACCCTTTGAAGAGGTGGCTAACTGGTTGATTGTCTCTATAGTGTATTGTGAAGCATACACTACATTATTCCTAGTACTGGTAGGGTCACTTTCTAGTTAAATAAAGGTTAAGACTCAAAACATAAACTGGCATATGAAATAATCCCGGCATCAAGGAAGGAATGTCAACTGTTCATGTTTTGTTAAGTAACATAAACCTACAGAATTGGTATTTATTTGCTTCAGGAATGTATGGTTAAAGGCATCTGGCTCAATGTTCTCCCAGCTTGTAGATCCTTGGTGATTCTGTCAAGACCTGGAATTAAACCCTTCAGCAGCATTTGCAAAAAGACACTATATCTAGACACTGTGAGCCAACCTAGAGTAAGAGTGCAGATGGACTAGGTAATCCTCACCCATGGGTGCATTTGGTTGATGCGTGTTCGGGTAAGACCCTCCACGAGGGTCTTGCTGAGCAGGAGGAGGTTGGGAGCGAGGATCATGCTGAGGTCCAGATCGAGGATCATGAATTGGAATACTGCGGGGATCAAATGAACCTAGGAGGCAAATAACTACTAATGATGGCAGGGAGAGAAAAGATGGAAAAAAAACACAAAAGTACACAAAGCAAGCATCAAGGCACTAAAAATCTTCATTTCTAAGGTTTCAATCTTCCTTATTAACGTCAACTTATGAACTTTTGTGGCAATTGTCCCTTTCCTTCCAGGGTAGAAAGGCCACTAGTTACAGTTTGGATAATATGGGTCTGCTATGATAACTTTTAAGATGATAGTGATATAAATATCTTCAAGCAACTAACAATTTGTTAACTTTATGAACGACACTGAAATCACAGCCTGGTCACCAAGTACAAAAAAAAGCTACTTCAGGAATCTCAAACAGAACAACAGGGTAATGTTTTACATGATGTTTTGTTCAAGCCTGCTTTAGATTTTTTTTGGTTTTTTGCTACTGATTTCCAACATTCATTGTTTCCGTTTTAATCATGGTACCAGATATAGGCCACAGGCCACCTAGCTCCTAAAGAAAAACGGACAGATAATAATTCACTAAATGTTCATACCATATTGAGTTCCACCATAATTTAAATTCAGATTTTGTAAATTGTTCAGTGAATATTAGTTTCTACTTTACAACTGTTGTAAAAGGGAGGGTTTCTCAAATAGCCAAAAAGAAGGTAATTTCTGACTGAACATCTCTTGTGCTAATTATAACATTGTCAAACAGGAGGAATTTCCAACATTTTACTCACGGTGTGTGATGATCTCAGCTGGGAAGGGAAAGTCATACAATTGGCTATCTCGTTCTTTTTCTCTCCTTCCAATTGAGAAATCAGCCATTCCATTTCTACCTATAATCCACTGATTTGTGCTGGAAGTCTACAGATATCAAGTTCAAACATCGACAGGATCCAGTTCATGTGTGATGCACGCTTATGGCTGAGCAGTTATCTGACACTCAGCATAAAGGCTTGCAATATGAAAAATTGCTGTCTGGATTCAGTATGGAATAAAAGCTATAGAAGTTTTCCTGCAAAATGTGACTACAGCAGGAGAGAAAGCAATTTTCAAAATGCTTCTAAAATCCTAAGAAAATTGCTAGTCTGAGAGACATTATTGCTGATGTCAGAAAGCCCATTAATGAATAATTCCTAAGAAAAACACACAGGTTATCTTTCTATCAGAGATAATAGGTACTGCAGATGCTGGAGAATCCGAGATAACAAGGTGTGCAGCTGGATGAACACAGCAGGCCAAGCAGCATCATAGGAGCAGGAAAGCTTGATGTTTCGGGCCTAGACCCTTCAAGGCTGTGTTCATCCAGCTCCACAGCTTGTTATCTCAGGTTATCTTTCTTTTTTGTCTTCAACGATCAAGAATTATCTAAACATGAAGACTTCAATTCAGACAAGCGTTGTGTTTAGTGGCCCTTCCTCAGAACTGATGGTAGCTGGGAAAACATTGGTTTATATGCAGAAAATAGGGAGGGGGATGGGGTAGGGGAGTAAACAATAGGATAGAGCCTGAAGAGACAGAAGAGCAGTTGGATAGACAAAGGAGTTGATAACGATCTGGCAAGGAGGGTGAATAGTTGTTAATGGAGACCATTAGTGACTAACAATAGATGGTGTGTAATGACAGGCTGTGATAACAAGGCCTGGTGTGGGGGATAGGGGGCTAACACGTGGGAGAGCTTAGGCCCTAAAATTATTGAACTCGAAAGGCTGCAGGGTCCCCAAGTGGAAAATGAGGTGTTGTTCTTCCAGTTTGCGTTGAGCTTCGCTGGAACACTGCAGCAAGCCTCAGACAGAGATGCTGGTCAGGGAACAGGGTGGTGTGTTAAAGTAGCTCAGGGTCTTTTTTGCGAGCAGAATGCGGATGTTCTGCGAAGCAGTCACCCAGTCTGCGTTTCGTTTCCCCAATGTACAGGAGACCATACTGTGAACAACGAATGAAGTAGACTAGGTTCTGGGAAATGCAGATGAACTGTTGCTTCACCTGGAAGTGGGGAGGGAGGACGTAAATGGGCAGGTGTTGCCCTTTGCCGGTTGCAGGGGAAGGTGCTGTAGGGCTGTTTGGGGAAGTGTAGGAAGAGTGGACCAGGGTGTCTTTACAGGATGGGATGGAGTCTTTACAGGAAGAAGGGTGTGAGGGTGTACAGTCCAGGTAGCTGTGCAAGTGGGTTTATAGTAGATATCAGAGGCCAGTCTATCCCCCGAAATGGAAACAGATGTCGAGGAAGGGAAGGGAAGAGTCAAAGAGACAGATCAGGTGAAAGTGAGAGCAGGGTGGAAATTGGAAGTGAAATTGATGAATTTTTCCAGTACCAGATAAGAGAGGGAAGCTGCAACAATGATATCATCGATATATCGGAGAAAGACTTGTGGGCGGGGGCCACAACAGGACTGAAACAAGGAATGTTCCATGTACCCCATGAAGAGACAGGCATAACTGGGGCCTATGCGGATATCCATGGCCACCCCTCTGACCTGAAGAAAATGAGAGGAGTTAAAAGAGAAGTTGTTGAGGGTGAGGATGAGCTTGGCCAAGCAGAGGAGGGTGGTGGTGGATGGGGACGGTTCAGGTCTTTGCTCCAGGAAGAAGCAGCGAGCCCTAAGACCCTCCTGGTGGGGAATGGATGTGTAAAGGAATTGCATGTCTATGGTAAAGAGGTGGCAGCTGGAACCTGCCAACTGTTGTGACAGAGATGGAGGAACTGAGAGAGGGGGGGGATGGAGTCTTGACAGGAAGGAGGGTATGAGGCTGTATGGTCCAGGTAGCTGTGGAGTGTTCGCATGAGGCCAACTTTGACGAGGGAGCCTCTGAAATGTCTACCTTCTTCCTCAACTGAGGATTCCCTAGCACCGCCAGCTACATGGCCCTCAATTGGTTCCAACCGATCTCCCGCACTTTCGCCCTCACCCCTTCTCTTCCCTCCCACAACTGCAACAGTGTTCCCCTTGTTTTTACCTACCACCCCACCAGCATCCACATCCAGAAGTCATCGGACGCCATTTCCGCCAATTCTAGTGAGACACCAGCACCAACACGTATACCCCTCCCCTCCCTTGTCCGCCTTCCGAAGGGACCATTCCCTCTGGGACACCCTGGTCCACTCTTCCTTCAGTCCCAACACCTCCCCACAGCCTCACAGCACCTTCCCCTGCAACCAGCAAAGGTGCCACACCTGCCCATTTACCTCCTCCGTCCTCAGTATCTAAGGGCTCAAACATACCTTCCGGGTGAAGCAACAGTTCACCTGCAATTTCCACAATCTAGTCTACTGCATTTGTTGCTCTCAATGTGGTCTCCTGGGGAAACATTGTGGAAACGAAGTGCAAACTGGGTGACTGCTTCACAGAACATCCACGTTCTGCTCACAAAAAAAGACCCTGAATTACCTGTTGCCTACCACTTTAATGCACCACCCTGTTCCCTGATCAACATCTCTGTCTCTGGCTTGCTGCAGTATTCCAGCGAAGCTCATTTTCCGCTTGGGGACCCTGCAACCCTCCGCACTCAATATCGAGTTCAATAATTTTAGGGCCTAAACTCTCCCATGTGTTAGCCCCCGACCTCACACACCAGGCCTTGTTATCACATAGCTTGCCATTACACACCACCTATTGTTAGTCACTAACAGTCTCCATTAACAACCATTCACCCTCATCGCCAGATCATTATCAACTCCTTTGTCTATCCAACTGCTCTTCTGTCTCTTCAGGCTCTATCCTATTGTTTACTCCCTACCCCATCCCCCTCCCTATTTTCTGAATATAAACTGACATTTTCCCAGTTACCATCAGTCACCCCGCCTGAAACGTTAACACTGATTTTTTTCTTCACAGATGCTGCTAGACCTGCTGAGCTTCCAGCAACTTCTGTTTTTGTTCCTGATTTACAGCATCCGCAGATCTTTCGGTTTTTAGTTTTTTTCTAAGTGTTATGTTTGAATGCCTCTCAATCTATATGCATAAATGTAATTTCAGAACAAGTATCTTCCAATCATGGTGGGCTTTTTTGACCTATGCGGTGAAGACCGTCAGTCAGTTCAGACACAAATAACTAATTCCTTTCGATTCACTCATGGCGAATACAGATCATAACTGAATGATGAGGTTCATAATAAATCAGCATAAAGAATATAAACCTCCACTAAAAAAACAAGCATACTATTAAATTGCCGAGTAGTCACAAAGCATCTTCTTCACATTCCCCCTTGGCCTCTCTCATCCAACCTTCCAACTTGTGTATTACTGTTCAATATCATTCAATGTGAATATATGCCATAAAACCCCCTACAATGTACAGAAAGAACATGCACTTACGTGGCAATGTTCACGCTCAAATGATCCCACAGCATTTAAACCTAATGAAGTGCATTTTAAGTGTAGTCAATGCTGCAGTTTGAGAAGCCTAACAGCCAAATCTCACCTGACTAGAAAGACTAGATAACTAGTTTTGTGTTGTTACTGAGAACACAATGGAGAAGTCCCTTGCTCTTCTATAAAATAATATCATAGGTACCTTTTACACTCATCCTAAGAGAAAAGATATGGCTTGGTTCATTGTCTCACTTAAAAAGAAGCTCCAGTTCCAACCATATTGCCTTCTCTCAGAATGAACCTGAAGTTTAATTAGCACCTCTGTACTGATGCCTTCAGAAGACTGATTCAAGATTGACAAGAGATGAATTCTCCAAACTGTACAGAATTAGAGCATGATATGATATAAGAGGTAACCATACCTATTGGAAACTTTATTCCCACACCCTTGTTCGTTCCCAAAGGCCTAAAATTATTTCCCCTTCATACGTTTATCCAAGTCCTTTTTGATGAGTTTCACTGAAACTGGTTCAGAAATCATTTCAGCTGGCACATTCCAATTCACTGCTTAAATTTGTTTTAGATGTCACCTCGCGATTATTTTTCCAATCACCAAAGTTTGGTCTTCTGTTACAGCCTCTTATGCCTGTATGTCACTTATACAATCAAAACTATCCATGATCTGTCAAGTCTTCACTATTCTTTTCCATTCTAAGGAGAACAACCTTATTTTTTCACCATGCAACTGAAATCTTCAATTCCTGGTACAAACTTCAAAAATTATCTCTGCACTTTCTCATTGGCGCTGATTTTCTTCCTTAAAGTGTAGTGCACAGTGTCGTTCCTATGTACAGTCATAAATGAAAAACTGCATACTCAGTGACTGGGTAACTTATCAACAGTCCAAATCACAATTTGATAGTTAAAACATCGAATGATGTTAATTTTCATGTTGCGTTACTATTTTCACAATGTTTGCTACCGATAAAACAAATAATTTTCTGCTTGATACCACTGGCATGTACTCTGAACATTTAATCATTGACAGGCCTCTCTAAAGGTTCCCAAGTTGTCCATCACTGAAAGAGAGTAATTTGTTGACAGAACATTGGTCACAGAAGCACCCTTTCATTTTGCGTTCTTTTAAAACTATACTCTTCCCAACCCACAAATGCATAACGGTTCTTCTCTCTCCACACTTCATTCAGTAAAATAAACAACTCTGCCTTGTAGTAAATTATCATTCTGCACTGCAAGTGCCTCTAGGTCACTGAGGAGCGATTGCTACGCTGAAGGCATGCTGTAGAATAACATCGATATAGTCAGCCTTTCTCCTTCCTTCTTCGCCACCACATCCATATCACACTCCCAACTCATAAGCAAACAGTCAGGATGATGCACCGGCAAACCTAGAACTCACAACTACACAAATGTTAGGAGTATTCCTTACAGCTGAATATTGAGGAGAGAAATATTAAAAACATGTTTGAGGCCTCAAAACAGTCAGTATTTTTAAAATGTTATGATATGCTAAAATGTCAGCAGCAATTATCAGGCACAATATAGACATGCAACTGCCAGCTGTGATGTTCACACGTAGTTGAAGCATTTCAAACTGATTATTGACACACATGGTATAATAATTAAAAATGCATCACCAAGTGCACTGTAATATGTTATTACTCTCGAGCGAACTTTTCAAATTGAGTCAAAGCATTAAAGTCAAATATAGACAATTTGAAAATAGTTAAAAAACAAGTCAGAAAAACTTCAACTGATTCCATTTAGTCACAAGTGCTATTTCCAAAAGATCTTAATTTTTCTGTTAAGCACTAACTTGCCTCTAGACTCATGAGGAGGTCCTCTCTGATCCATCATTGGACCTCTTGGATCTCCCATCATCCCTCTTGGATCTCCCATTGGTCCTCTTGGTTCTCCCATTGGCCCACGTGGCTCACCCATGGGGCCCCTCTGTTCACCAATGGGTCCTCTCTGTTCTCCCATTGGCCCTGCTCTCATGTCATGTTGCATTCCTCGTGGTTCATGGGCATTCCTCATGTCAGGAGGTCCTCTGCCATCATGACTAGGCACATGGTGCATGGGTGGGCCTTGGTGCGGGGGACCAATATATCCTCTGAAAAACAGAAAAACAAAATTATCCGTAGACTCAATAATGGTTGGCAATATAAAAATGATGTACGCCAATAACATAGTGATGCAGTGGGAGTACAATCTGGGACATACGAATCATTTTTTTCACAGGTTGGGGTATTGCTGGCAAAGCCCATCAGAGTTAGAAACACAGGTCACTTTAAGGATCAATAGATCAGCTCCAAAGTTGACTGAGAGCACGGGATGCTCATTCGAATTTCGTATTTAAGTACTGAATTAGGAGCCATCTTGTGGCACAGAGATATCCCTGGACCGGGAAGCCCAATTTCAAGTTCCACCTGCTCCAGAGATGTGCAATAACACCTCTGAACAGGTTGATTAGAAAATTAGGTTGAATAAAAAAAAAAGTAGTGAGTTAGGGCATGGTTTTAATGCAGTGGCAGTTTCCATACCACTGGACTGGGAGGCCCACGTTCATCCCACCTACTCCAGAGGTGTGGAATAACATTTCTGAATAGGTTATCAGAAAAATAGATTAGATACTGAGTTAATGCCCTCTAGTGGCATAGTGGTATGACCCTACCCCTGGAGTGGAAGTCCAGGTTCACATCCCACCTGCTCCAGAAGTGTACAGTAACATCTCTGAACAGGTTAATTTAAAAAAAAAAAGTTCTTGTTGTGCAGTGGTAATGTCCCTACTTCCGAGTGGTTAGCACTGCCGCCTCACAGCACCAGAGATCCAGTTTTGATTCAACCCATGGGCAACTGTCTGTGTGCAGTTTGCGTATCCTCCCCTCCCACTGTGTCTATACAGGTTTCCTCTGGGTGGTCTGGTTTCCTCCCACAGTTGAAAGATGTGCAGGTTTGGTGCATTGGATATGTTAAATTGCCCATTGTGTCCAGGGGATGTGCAGGGATGCGGGGACAGGGTAAGTGAGAGGCCCTGGATGGGATGCTCTTCAAAAGATCAGCATGGACTCAATGGACCAATTGGTCTGCTTCCACACTATAGGGATTCTATGAAGGCGGCCCAGGTTCAAGGCCCATCTCTTCTGGAAACGTGTAATTACATTTTAGAACAAGTTGATTAGACTTGGGCGGTCTTGTGGCTCAGTGGTAGTGTCCTATCCATGGACCAAGGGGCCCAGGTCCAAATCACACATGCTCCAGAGTTGAGTAATAACATCTCTGAACTCATTGATCAGAGAATAAAATTAAGTACTGAGTTTTAATTAGGTGGTAATGAACAAAATGGGCTCTTGTGGCATGGCAGTCATTTCCCCACCTCTGAGCTAGGAGTCCAGGTTCAAGCCCCACCTGCTCACATCATCTCTGAACAGGGGATTAGAAAATATCTAAAATGAAAAAAGGGGACTCTGTGGCCCAGTGGTAGCGTCCTTAACTCTAGGTCAGTAGGTCTGGGTTTAAGTCCCACCTGTTCCAGGGATTTGTAATAACATCTCTGAACAGGTTAATTGGAAATATCCTAAAATGAAAAATAGTGTTGCTTTCTGACCTAGTTGTGGATTGGTTTCTGGACAGCGACAGGGACAGAATCCAGAAAGTAACTGAAAATTTACGTTTGTGCTATACCACAGGTCTGTACTGTGAAGTCTTTACTAACTAATTCACTGTATGGATACTGGTGTATAAAACAAGGCCAGCATTTATTGCCCATCGTCAAATACTAAAGATTCAACAGTGATTTGTGCAACAAATGCATTGCGATTTACAGTAACATTTTGAAAAGAGTTGAAGAACTGACAACACCACTTCATAATTTCCAGTAGATGACAGACAGAATATGTTCATTGAGCTCTAAGGGGAATTGTTATATAACATACCATTAAAAGGAAAATTAAAGAATGAGAAATATACCTGAATGAATGCGTTGGCTATACAACATAACTTTATGAAAACCTCAAACTAGTGTGCATCAAAACATTGAAATATTTTATGTAATTAAAGTTGGAGGCTGTTCTCATTTAGAATTACTCAACGGACTAATCTAGCAATCAGTTGGTTATGAAGCTACCCAGGGACTGTTTTCATAAATCAGATATTTTCCCTATTAGAATGGACATAAATGAACTTGTGACCGAATCATCTTCCAGTGCATTTTTGAACACAGGTAAGTGGTATCTATGTTGAAGTATGCAAAGAACATTAACAAAGTTAATCTTAACTTTATAGTACATCAATTTCAAGTAGGAATCTCCCAATACATTGCAAGGCCAAATCTCAATCTCAGAGTAGCATGGTGGCTCAGTGGTTAGCACTGCTGCCTCACAGTGCCAGGGACCCGGGTTCAATTCCACCTTCGGCGACTGTCTGTGTGGAGTTTGCACATTCTCCCACGTCTGCATGGGTTTCCTCTGGGTGCTCCAGTTTCCTCCCACAGTCCAAAGATGTGCAAGCTAGATGGATTGGTTATGCTAAATTGCCTGTGGTGTTCAGGGATGTGTAGATTAGGGGGATGGGTCTGGGTGGGATGTTCTGAGGGTTGGCGTGGACTTGTTGGGCCAAACGGCCTGTTTCCACACTGCAGGGATTCTATGAAAGTCATTAAAACAAATACCACAAACTGCAGCATGTTCAATCTGCCACTGGAACTTAATTTGTTTCAATGTAAAATAAAAACAGAAAATCAGCCTTTGCTTGAAAATAAGTTGACGTGAATTTCAATTAGGTGCCAAGGTTCATTGTCAAGTTCTCAAAATGGCAATATTTGTGGGTCTATAGAGCTGTCAGTGTGTTAATGCACTACTAGTGAGTCCTGCCATTAAGGAGAGAGAAAATCTGGGATTCAGAGGAGAAAGGAGCTCTGAAAAAACAATGGCTAAATTGTACCTCTACCCCTTTGCAGATAAGCAATCACCAGTGGGTCAACCTTATTGAGTTCTTTGAGAAGGTGACCAAACAGGTGGATGAGGGTAAAGCGGTTGATGTGGTGTATATGGATTTCAGTAAAGCGTTTGATAAGGTTCCCCATGCTAGGCTATTGCAGAAAATACACAGAGGCATGGGATTGAGGGTAATTTAGCAGTTTGGATCAGAAATTGGCTAGCTGTAAGAAGACAGAGGGTGGTGGTTAATGGGAAATGTTCATCCTGGAGTTCAGTTACTAGTGGCGTACCGCAAGGATCTGTTTTGGGGCCACTGCTGTTTGTCATTTTTATAAATGACCTGGATGAGGGCGTAGAAGGATGGGTTAGTAAATTTGCGGATGACACTAAAGTCGGTGGAGTTATGGACAGTGTGGAAAGATGTTACAGGTTACAGAGGGACATAGATAAGCTGCAGAGCTGGGCTGAGAGATGGCAAATGGAGTTTAATGCGGAAAAGTGTGAGGTGATTCACTTTGGAAGGAGTAACAGGAATACAGAGTACTGGGCTAATGGTAAAATTCTTGGTAGTGTGGACACGCAGAGAGATCTTGGTGTCCATGTGCATAGATCCCTGAAAGTTGATAGGGTTGTTAAGAAGTCGTATGGTGTGTTGGGTTTTATTGGTAGAGGGATTGAGTTTCGGAGCCATGAGGTCATGTTGCAGCTGTACAAAACTCTGGTGCGGCCGCACTTGGAGTATTGCACACAGTTCTGGTCGCCGCATTAAAGGAAGGATGTGGAAGCACTGGAAAGGGTGCAGAGGAGATTTACCAGGATGTTGCCTGGTATGGAGGGAACGTCTTATGAGGAAAGGCTAAGGGACTTGAGGCTGTTTTCGTTAGAGAGAAGAAGGTTAAGAGGTGACTTAATAGAGACATACAAGATAATCAGAGGATTATATAGGGTGGACAGCGAGAGCGTTTTTCCTCGGATGGTGATGGCTAGCACGAGGGGACATAGCTTTAAATTGAGGGGTGATAGATATAGGACAGATGTCAGAGGTAGGTTCTTTACTCAGAGAGTAGTAAGGGCGTAGAATGCCCTGCCTGCAACAGTAGTAGACTCGCCAACCTTAAGGGCATTTAAATGGTCATTGGATAAACATATGGATGACAATGGAATAGTGTACGTTAGATGGGCTTCAGATTGGTTTCACAGGTCAGCGCAACATCGAGGGCCAAAGGGCCTGTACTGCGCTGTAATGTTCTAACACCAAACTAACAATGATTGACATTAGTAAACAGAATTTTCCTTTTTGACTGTGGTCTGTGAACAAAATCTGGCCTCAACACTGTTGAAAATAGTAGCCTATAAAACACTAAGACAATATCAAACACAGCTAAGAACCTGAGTCAAAAAATATAACCAGGTGAGAGATTTCCCACAACTCTCAAAACAGTCAACATAAGAATCAATATACATCAGCCAAGTATAATCACCGCCTAATATTCGATATTAGCTAAAAAGTATCTCTTAAAGGGCTGGTACTCTTCATTGTGACAGGTATCCATTGCAATGCTGCCAATAGATATGTGTATTTTAACCCAAATTTGCATAAGAAGTCTATATGATGCAATACTTTCAAAGTTTAATTGAGTATGGCTTGAAAACTTTGTACCTCTATCATCATTCTACTGAAACGCTAGTGACAATACTGCGATTTAGTAGGTGGCTCGAGATTTATAATGTTGCTGTCACAAGTCCAAATGCTGAACAACTAAAAGATTAAAAACCATGCACTTCAGTTTCAGCCTTCTCTTGTTTTTCTGTAAATTAATCTGCATGGGCTTGCTGAAGGCACGGAGCAATAATAGCTAAATACTTTCCAAGATTTGTAATCTTATTCTTCCTTTTAGCACTACACAGACTCTGACATTAACACATACATAGGTAAAGTTGAGAAAGGAATGACTGTCAGGCAACACTTAGTCATGTAATAGAGATAAATGTTTCACATCCTATCACTTACCTGGGCTCCACCTCCCCAGTGACAGAAAGCAGAGTCCCTCCACGTGGGTCATTTGGTGCATCTCCCAATAAACCTCTCGGAGCTGGAGCCCCACCTACTGGTGGACCCCGCTGCATGTTGCCTCTGGGGTCCTGCATTGGGACTGAAAAGGAAAAAGAAATCCCTGTCAAAAGATGAGAGAAGTCTGGATGAATTTGGATATCACAATAAGACAAGTGGAAAGAAAGCGGAATCATGCTTTTAAATAAAGAGGGGGTATCCAGTCTTACAGAGCGTTAATGACTTCCTGCATTCTGTACTACTCACACAAACTATCCACACGGCATAGAACACTGAATGCTTGGAAGCATTCTAGCCACATTAAAACTACTCACAAATGATCCGTATGATTGAAACACTGGGACTGAAACACAACTGGCCAAAGGAGAAGTACAAGATAGTTGATGAAAGTGTCCCACTGAAACATAGCTAAGACCAAGATCTAGTGGCACTAATATCCATTCTGCCATTCTGCGCTCATGCAACAATCAGCCTTTCATTTTGCTGTACTACATAACTCTGACAGTTAGCCCATAATATCTTTCTGAAGTTTTGAATACTTTATGCTCTGTAAAGCTGTATAAACTTACTATGCAATCAAATAAAACAAAAATATATTTAAAATTCAAATTTCAGCCCAGATAAAAAACGAGAACATTTTACATCTGCATGATTTGCACCTATTCAATATTGCAAAAGCCTGCCTGTCAATAATATGGTCTTTCAGGTTATAGATACATGGCATTTCATAATTTTCCCTCACAGTCACACAAGAACACTACTTATTGGTAACCTTGTATCGCATGCATCAAATATCAACATCTGCACCTGCTTGATTTTAACCATTTTATACAGAATAATTTAAGACGTTCAGCTTGGCATACAAGTTAGATTTATTTCTAACTCCAAAGCGAAACAACGCAGAAAGGATCAATTTAGTTAGAAAGTCATTTAATGTTACATAGGGTCATAGTAATGACTTCAACACGTTATGTCATGGGCCGATTTTTATAGAAACTGAAGGTTTTTCAGTGTTACATTGTATTACAACACAAATTATGTTAAGACAACATGTGGGAATTAAATTAATTAAGTAAAATAGGCCAGGCATGGGCTTCAAAATACTTATGTTTACACTGCGCTTAAATTTTATACTGCGCACATCCAGTCAAATCATCTAAACAGAGGAAGAATTGTACCTGCCAAAATTCAGGAAGTCACCATCAGCTCTTTGATTTCATACGAAGACATTTTAAAATTTTACTACATGCTTCTCACTCCTCTGTCTCACTAGAATAGATTTGAAGTTGTTGAGTTTTATTCACTGAAATCACCCTATAGCGACTGCCAAAAACACAAATGATTTCTACTTTCTCAAACTACCTTTTTCCCACTCAATCAACCATAACATGGCTTTGTTACAAATAGACCAGTTCTAACATTCTAATCCTTACCTGACTGATGAGGATCCAAATGTTGACTCTTTATTGTCTACTATCAGAAATCATAGAAGTTTTAATATTGATTTCTGAGCAGTAACTGAGGGCATAGGAAACCTTGGAAATTTGTACTGGGGCAAAAGCAACAATTGAAGGGTTCACTCTTTTTAGCAAGTTTCCGATTACATTTGAAAAATCATTGAAACCTGTAAAATTCAAATAAAGGGTGATTGATGATTAGGTACATGGATGTTCAGTACCCACAACTTGGCAGATGCAGAATGTATTACAGTCTGCTTCCCAATAAAGAGGATCACTGCCCTAATGTACTATTATCCATAACAGGAAAATAAAGGCAAGTACTGCAGATGCTAGAGATCTAAAACAAAAATAGAAAGTTCTGGAGAAATTTGGCAAGTCTGGCTGCATCTGGAGAGAGAGCAGTTCCAAAGATAATTCATCCTGGATAGTGTTGACCTTCTTGAGTTCTGCTGAAGTTACATTCCTCCGGGCAAGTACACAGTGTGTCTTGAGACCCCCGAATTCTGACAGTGGACAAGCATTCACAAGCCAGGTGTGTTACATGCCACGGAATTCCCAGTCCCTGACTTGCTCATGTAGCCACAGTACCTATATGGCTGGTTCAGTTCAGTTTATGACCAATGGTAACAATCACGATATTGGCAGCGGGTGATAATGCCACTGAATGCCAAATGGCGACTGTTAGCCTTTTCTGTTGTTGGATTGCCTGGCACTTGTGTGGTGCAAATGTTTCTTGTGACTTTTCAGCACAATCTTGCACATTGTCCAAGTCGTGCTGCACATGGCCACAGACTGCTTCAGTATCTGAGGAGCTCCCAGCGAAACTAAATGATTTTGCAATCATTAGTGAATATCCCCACTTCTGACAGTATGTTGCCTCTGGTAGGTATGCTTGAGATCAATGGAAGTATGGAAGAGATGCTGGTTATGTTAATTGGAGTAACTGATTGAGTACTTGACTGGGTATATATTAGGGAGGTAGGAGTTCGTTGCAAGAGAGTTGGAATAAAACTCTGATCAGAAAAGGATATGCCTTGAGTCTAACTAGCATTTAACCTCTGTTCTTTAATGGTGTTAGCAAAGGATGATAGCTGTTTGAAAGTCAAAGATTGAAAACCAAGTACTATTCTAACCAAAAGAGTAATTCAGAGAGATGACTGAATCAAAATCTAAAAGTGCAATTACCCACACATTTTCTGACTGAGAGTTTTATGACCAGTGGAAGAATGAATCAACCATCTGGTCCTGTTACTTCTTCGTCAATGCAGAAATAAACTACAACCTTTGCACTTTCACTTCCATGGATAAACAGGATAAGAAGCAATTTTTTTTTCCCCAGAATTGGATACTAATCATTTGAAAGAGGCTTGGACAAATTATTAACTCACTTGAATAAAATTTATCAAAAAGTTGATTTACAAATTACTTGAGAGACACGGTCAGATTTCGACAAATTCAGAAGTAGTGAAGATAGTTCCATAGAAGAGTACATACTCGAATTCAGTAGACAGTATGCAAGACTGTAGAAATTCCATCTGGAAATTTCCCAACGTGTGCTGAAATTCAAGTTATTAGACTACGCCAAAGTGTTGAGTTTCCACAGTCTTTTAGTTATAATAGGAGTAAAATCTGTAGGTAAATACACACCGCTAGAATAAATTTTAGAAGCGCCAAGGCAGGCAATCTTTATGATAGTGGAACAATTAGGCAGGCATCAGAAAACTGGAGGACACAATGTTAACAGGCTGGCAAAGGGTCTAGATGTAGGTTGCTGGTGACAAAAACGAGGACAGAAATGTTTTTCTTAACAATTTTGAATGGCGAAGAGAATTTGTGACTTTTGATAAAAGAATTAACCCCAGAAATGCCATGGTGCAGTGAATCAATTTTTCAGGTGTGGTATCAACTAAAATAATGCCAAACGGTATGAGACTAAATATGAATGGAACATTCAGAGGAAGACGATGGATGTATAGATCAAAAAGAGGGCACTGTACTGATCACAAGATGTTTCTTAGCCAAACAATGAATGTGTTGGTGGCAGAATCCTTCAACTGTGCAGTTTTAGAAGCAGAAAACATATCTATAGTATTGTTGAGTAGACTGGCTAAAAGACTAGGTAGTCTCCTAGTACTAAGGATTGAAACAAAATTAAGGAATTTGAGAGTTTCACCAGGTTCAAATGTGGGGATGAGAACACACAAAAATCCTTAAAAAGTATGGTCATTCTTTGTAAAATAGCTTCGATCAATCATTTTATGAGCACAATGTGAAGCCAGTGAAACATCATGATTATCGATGAAAAATGCAAAGAAACTGGATACAGAAATGACAATACTTGGGAAAGTGGATCAATTGATGTTAGAGTAACATTTCCGCAGGGAAGTCAGCTCAAAGAGAAGCATCTGTTCACCCTCAAAAGGAGGTTCCAAACACCGTGGGTACAGTATGAAAGTTAAATAAATGGGTACACGACTTAAATGACATTTGGCACTTCTTGATAAGATCCACCTTATTAAAACTAGACTGTCTCTAGTTGAAAGCAAACCCCACCACATTTTACTGGCACTAGGAATCTTTATAATTCATGTAGATGATTTTTTGTAGGGTGGCAGAAATAAATTTGAAAACAACGTTACAAGTGGGCTTAAAATAGAATTAGATATTAGGCCTCTGGGGCTTTTAGGTACATTGGACTGAAAATCAAGAGAGAATAGATTGACTCTTATTATGAAAAATCCCAAGCTGAAAAATATCATTCGGATGAACAAAAAGTTGAAAAAATTAAAAATAGAGTACTGTGTTTTGAAATTTCCATCATTGGGATATACCAGGAAGATGAAACTTAGTGTTTTTACTGCTGCCTTATATACAAATCTCTGAGATAGGTGCACAAATGCTGAAGAGTTTATAACTTTTGGGAAAGGTAGATATTGCTCTTTTGTGTGGGAAACTTGAAAAGATTAGAGAGTCGTATGAAGTACCTTGGCATCAGAGACTCTCACGTTTGATAAAGCAGTACGTATGGCACTTCTCTTAGATAAAACAGTTGAAGAAATTCTAAAAAGGAATTCAGCCACAATACCCACTAAGTGCTAAAATAGAAACAGTTCCGGAGAAATTCAGGAGGTCTGGCAACATCTGTGGAGTTAAAAATATGGTTGATGTTTCATGCCCTGCATGATTTTGGTCTTTACCATTACTCCCCAGAGCTCCGCAGTCTGCAAAGTCCTTCCACTAGATCTAAGTTAGAAGTCATCAGTGTGATGGAATTCTCTTCATTTGTTTGGATTAGCGCACTTCCAACAACTCTGAAAGACCTCAATACCATTCAGCAAAAAACATCTAATTTGACTGGCATCTCATTTAATACCTTAAACATTCACTCTTCTCCAGCACTGGATAAATGTAAGTGCAGTGCTTGTCACCTCTAAGAGGTAGTACATCTCTGAGATGATCTGGGTCAGTTTTGTATCCTAAAAGGCATTGTGTATTAAACCAGTTTAGTTCTGTCTGGAGGGCATCTGGCATCTCAATTCTACCTTAACAACTCCAACATTTAGCATTTGTAATAAATCCAAACAAATCCAATGGGTTGTGCAGAAAAATGCACATCCTACCATTTGCAAAGATCCTATAACAGGAATCAGATATCCTATTTGTTGACCAGGTTGTACTTTACCACAAATTTTGGATGCATTTATACTATAACTATTGCACTAATGCAAAGCAATTTCACTTTGCGTTAGAACACAAATACATAAATGCACTCTGAATCTGGAGTTCAAGCATAGATTTAAGGAAAGAGGTAGATGGCTACGAGACTTGAGGAATAAGCTTTGCAGTCTGAGGGTAGTGGGAATCTCAAATTTACTGTTTGAATGGATAGTTGAGTCAGAAACACTTGTAATACTTAAGCATTATTTAGATATTCACTTGCATTGTCATAGCCTCCAAGGAAAGCAGAATTAGTGTAGCGAGATTTTTATTAGTTGATGCAGATGAAACTGACCAAATGGCCACCGTCTGTGTTGCAAACATCTACGATCCTTGCACTTCAGTCACAATCAATCAACTTTAAGGCTTCTAGATCCCTTCCCAAGTGAATATTTTATTGCAACTAAATTTCTGACAAATTTACTACATTTTGGTGCACCACAGTAAAACTTCACAAGTATTTAACCTCTGACCTCTAATCTGCAACAGGAAATACATTCCATATATTAAAAAGTTTAACCCTTACTTCTCATTCAACAAAAATATAATCTCTCAAAGTGAAAGCAACCCAGGAAACATGAAGGGTTATACCTCTCTGTTACAGGTTACTTGTAAAATCAGAGGTTAAACATTCATTCAAACTAGTACCTTGTCCTCTCTCGATCTGTGCAGTCCCTGCGGAGGCCACA
Source organism: Ginglymostoma cirratum (assembly GCA_024137785.1). Taxonomy (NCBI): domain Eukaryota; kingdom Metazoa; phylum Chordata; class Chondrichthyes; order Orectolobiformes; family Ginglymostomatidae; genus Ginglymostoma; species Ginglymostoma cirratum. The sequence goes on along the minus strand of JAHRHZ010000267.1, from coordinate 23,241,727 downwards.
GGTGAGTGCATATTTCCTGTGAGAACACGAGATAAAGAATAGTGCAATGGATAACCTGTCCTTTTATAACATTCAGGTTTGTGCATTAAAAGTAACAGAAGCACATGCAATACTTCTTCGTATGAATAACCTCATTGGAAGGGTTCTGGTGATGGCAGTACAAGCTATATCTGACAATGTTGTGTAGAGTGCCAGGAAAATAGATGGTATACTAGAAAGCATTCTAACAAGAAGTCTTTGCAACAGGATAAAGGTTTCTCAGGAAGTGAGAAAGAGAAATTAAAGATGATAAGGGAACCCACCACTTACAGAAACAAAACAGCCTCCATGATGACCACCACATAAAAACTACGAAGACTGAAAAGATCAGGCATGGAAACAAAAAAGTTTACTAAATAAATCTGCAGGCAAAAGGAATTTTAAAAAGAAACAAGGAAATAAAATGGTGCACATAGCAACATGCCATGTAATACGAGAGCTAACAACAAGAATGTTTGACTAGAATTTCTGTTTCAGTAAGGTATAAGTCCAGCAACTTTAATTCTAAAAACCAGATGTACCTGTGCCAATAAGCAGACACCACTGAAAATCATCAGAACATATGCATAGCAGATCACCACAAAGCGATGCCTGAGTAAACCTCCAGAAAATTACAGCCAATGCTTAATACATTTCTATCCTGACAGCAACACAACACAAACCAGTGCCCTCAACTTCAAAAGGGCAGTTCCAAAGGTATGAAGAAAGAGCTGCCTAAAGCGGGCTAAGTGGAAGTCATTAGATGAGCGGCGGCAGACCTTTCAGCAGGTATCTCACAAGGATCATCAAAAATTTATTCGAGTCAAAAAGAAGGACTCTATGAAAAGGATGAACCATCCGTGGTTGGCAAAGGCAGGCAAGGACAGTTTCCAATCAAAAATTAAGGCATGCAATGCAGTAAAACTAATTGTAAGCCAGAGGACTGGGATTTTGTTTCCTTTTAGGAATCTGAAGCAGTTGACTAAAATAAATCAGCAAGAAGTGTAAAAACAAATAGCAAGCATTTCTACAGGTATATAAAAAGAATTAGAGTGCTAAATTAAGTGTGGAACCCTTGGAGGATGCAAGGGGGAGTTAATAACAGGGAATCAGCAAATCATATATAATTTAAACCAGGATGTTGCCTGGTATGGAGGGCGCTAGCTTTGAAGAGAGGTTGAGTAGATTAGGATTATTTACATCAGAAAGAAGGACGTTGAGGGGGGACCTGATTGAGGTCTACAAAATCATGAGAGGTATAGACAGGGTGGATAGCAAGAAGCTTTTTCCCCAGAGTAGGGGACTCAACTACTAGGGGTCACGATTTCAAGGTGAGAGGGGAGAAGTTTAAGGGAGATATGTGTGGAAAGTTCTTTACGCAGAGGGTGGTGGGTGCCTGGAACGTGTTGCCAGCAGAGGTGGTAGAGGCGGGCACGCACGACAGCGTCATTTAAGATGAATCAAGACAGATACATGAATGGACAGGGAGCAGAGGGATACAGATCTTTGGAAAATAGGCGACAGGTTTAGATAGAGGATCTGGATCAGCACAGGCTTGGAGGGCTGAAGCGCCTGTTCCTGTGCTGTAATTTTCTTTGTTCTTTGTAAACCAATATTTTGCATTGGTCTTCATGAAGATGGACATGATAATCATCCTAAAGACATCAGATAAGCAAGGTGTTAATGGGAGGGGAAACAAAGGGTTAGCACTGCTGCTTCACAGTGCCAGGAATCTGGGTTTGATTCCAGCCTTGGGTCATTGCCTGTGTGGAGTCTGAGTGTTCTGTGTTTGCATAGGTTTCTGCCCACAATCCAAACATGTGCATGGCCATGGTGAATTGGTCATGCTAAACTGTCCGTAGTGTCCAGGGATCTGCAGGCTATGTGGGTTAGCTGTGGTAAATGCATGATTATGGGGACTGGGGAGGAGGGAACAAAAATCAAAGTTTTTGGTAGGAGGGGCTGGGTTTGGGTGGGATGCTCCTTGGAGGGTTGGTGAAGACACAATGGGCCAAAACACCCCCTTTCCGCACTGCAGAGTTTCTATGAATCTCGGCTCTTGTAGCAGTCTCTATCATGGGCGACAAAGTCTTTGACAAATTGATGGGACCCAAGGCAGACATCAGGACTGACTGCAGAGACGTTGGAGGCACTGGGTGAACTCAGTTCCAGACAAGTAGAAAATCGGTAACATGACAAACATGTTGAAGAAGGGAGGCAGCAATAAAGCAGAAACTAAAGGCCAATCATTAAGTTAGAAACAACAGGTAATTTAGAAAAACTTAACACAAGCAAACGGAAAGGGAATGCACATTTGACAAATTTGTTGCAGTTCTTTGAGGATCTAACAGCAAAGCTGATAAAGGTGAACCAGTAGATGTGGCGATTCTAGATTTCCAGAAGACAACTGAAAGGTACCACCTAAAAGATCATTGCACAAGATAGGAGCTCACATTGGGAGTAATGTATTGGAGTGGATTAGAATGGATTGAGAGCTGGTTAAAATATAGACAGAACAGAGTTGGGATTAATGGGTCTTTTTTAGGTTAAAAAGACGTAACTAGAGGTGTGCCACAAGAATCGGTCCTCAGGCTTCAATTTGTTACTACTTACATTAATGATTTGGAAGAGGGGACAGAGTGCAATGTTTCCGAATTTGTTAATATACAAAAATAGGTGGGAGGGCCTGCAGTGATGAGGATGTAAAAAAAAATTCTGCAAGGTGGGTTACGTACCTAGATTTAGTGACTGGACAAAAACTTAAGATGGAATTTAACACAGAACAGTCTGAGACCATGCACTTCAGTTGGAAGAATCAGAATTAATGAAGAATGTTCCAAAAAAAAAAAAAGTCAAAAAACTCTCCTAGAGGGTATAGGGTAGTGAATATCTGGAAGAGAGTTGTGGAGGCTAGATCGCTGAAAGTATTTAAAGATGAGGTAGATAGATTTTTGAAGTGGCAGGGAGTTGAGGGCTATGATGAGCTGGCATTATAGGAGAGTTAAGGCCTGGCGCAGACCACCCATAAAATTGTTGAACAGCAGGACAGACGTGAGGGGCCAAATGGCTTACTTCTGTTCCTATTTCTGATGTTTTTATGTTACATAACTGTATTTTGAATACTGCTCACTAACTCTAAGAAAATTGGGAGGAAATACTTCAATACATACTAATAAAATCAGATCTGTATACTTAGTATGTTACGTGTCAAATCTGAATTTGGTGGAAAGTACAGATCACTGGGCCAGACAGAATGAGTAATTTGAATTTCTCAAGATATCAAAGGCCTAATATATAACTTTTCAATTTTCTTCCAATATCTAAATACAAATACTGATTTTTTTTCAAAGCTATGAATTACTATCCCACTGTATCACCAATTTAAATTCTTCATGTGATAAGCACATACGCATCTGGGTTACTCACAATCACAAAAGAATTAGCGAGTAATTAATCAGATGCCATCACACTAGTTTACTTGATCACTGCATTCATTTTGTGATGATTATTTATCAGCATTCGCTCACTAGACTGTACTAATATTAATTTAGAACATGGCACTAAACTACAAAAAAATTTCAAAATAAAAATGAAAAAAATTAGTAGTATCTAGAGACAGAAGTACACCTGAGCTTAAAATGGAAAATTAAAAAAGGAAAGGTTAAAATAATGCATGAAACATGCAAAGGGAGCTAAAGGATCATTCCACAAATTATCACTACAAGTGTGTGCAGCTCTTAAGCATATATAGAATTGTACGATTACATCTAGGATACCACACATTTCACTTAACATTATATCTAGCCAGACAGAAATCCTTCTCACTTAAGGTATCTACGTTTGACTGTACTTTAAAATAAGTAAAGTTCTTATAATAGGAGTGTATCAAATTAAAATTTCTCATTGGAGGCGTACTGTAGAAAAAAATTGTTCTTGGATCCGGAGCTTGGGTTTAAATCTAGTTCAGGTAAAGCAGTAAAAGCATTTTTTATCACTTGGAAGCTCAGTCAAATGGAACACAGTGTAAGCTTACATCACTGGGTGATTATAGCTTTTGTTAGAGATGTGTTCCTGTTTAAGGGATGATTCTTCAGAGTTTTTCTGTCAACATTTCTTGATGGAACCAACACCACATATGTTTCAGAATTCTATGTCTGAGGGAAAGTTGTGCAAGCAGCTTAAGAACGACGCCCCTTAAAACCTGCAACACTGCACCATCTGATCAATTCAGTGGGAAAGAGAAAATTTTGTGCTTCCATAATTCGGGTGCAAAGGACATGTTGGGAATTTTATCACATTTAATTACTACTCATCTTTTTGGAGGCAATATGTAGAGGCGAATTGGATGATACTTTGAAGAAAAAAAGTAACAAACAATCAGGGAAGATCAATGACTGGTTCATTGATAGAAGAGATCATTTCTTACCCAGAATGGAGCTTATCAATTGTTACTCCTCCCTACAGTTCAAAAATAATTCCCTTCCCTCTCGTTAAACAAAAATTGAAGTATATATAGTCACAATGGTTACTGAAACAAACAAAGGGCACAATCAACAAAATTTAAACATCCAGAACACAAAACAGATACCTTGTCCTCTGTCCATGGGCACAGGTCCTGAAGGTGGAAGACCCATCTGCGGCTGCATATTTCCTATAGAGAATAAAAGCGTATGTGCAAAGTTCAAACCAAATTGTTACTTGTATTAGGTGCAGAATCTAGCTTTTTCTACACCATTTTCCCCAAACCATGGGCCCACAATCAGAACAATGTATCAACCAGCAGCTTGACCTGCTGTGTTCATCCAGCCCCATGCTTGTTATCAACCATCTTATTTATTTTTGCAGGATATTGGCAATTTAGGAATAGCACCAAGTCAGTAGGCTTAGATTTTCTCAAAACCTCGACACCAATTAACAGCAGATTTCAACTGAGATGAACGCTGAGAAGGAACTCTGTTTTTCAATCTCTCTCTCTCCTTTCTGCCCATCCCTCCCCGGCTCCCTTCTCTTGCAAGCAGAAAGTTCCATTTTGCAGTTTTATGTATTATTCGCCTTACAAAGATAGTATTTAGTCATCGTGCCTTTTGTGAAATCTTGCTGCCTCATGTTTTCACCAGTAAATGCGAGTTTAACTTTTTTTTGAAGTTATCCAATGCCCTAAGGAGATTGTAGCAATATCTATGCAATCTCAAAGGCTGCTGATATCCATCTCCAAAACAGTGCTCAACTTAGTCTCCGTCTCATTTCATCTGCTGTGGCAACCTTCATCTGCACTTTCATTACCGCTTGCTAAATCCATATACTCCTGGTTGGTCTCCCACATTCTACATTTCATAAAGTTGAGCTCATCCAAAACTCTCCCAACTTAACTGGCGATGAGTCCTATTTCCGGTTCTCCTTCTGCTCTCAGACTTCTACTGGCTCCTGGTCAAGCACAAACTTGGCTGAAATTCTGAACTTCAGTCCAAATCCTTCTATGGTCTTACCCTTCACGATCTTTCTAATCTCCTCCAGTTGCAGGATATCAGCCTCTTCCACAGTCCCAATTACAAACATTCCACCATTGGCAGTCGCACCTTTAGATGCCTTGGTCCCATGCTATGCAATTTGCTCCCTAAAGCTTTCTACCTCTCGACTATGTTTTCCTCCTTTAAGCCACTTCTTCAAACCTACCCTCTTTGACCAAGCTTTTGGACATCTACATCTCTATATGGCTTCGACAAATAACTTGGTACATTTAATTTCCTTAAAACAAATATAGTACCTTTGTTGATGGGTTGAGAAATAAATGCAACAATGACAATCCATGTACATTTCATAAACACACGAGGAAAACAATATTAATCACGACTCATCGGAGTTTTACCGTGCTAAAGGGGGATGACAAGTCATATAGACAGGTGTATAGCACAGAAACAGACCGTTCAGTCCAACTTGTCCATGCCGATCAGATATCCTATATAAATCTAATCCCATTTGCTAGCATTTGGCCCATATCCCCTTAAGCCCTTCCTATTCATGTACCCACCAAGAAACCTTTTACATGTTATAATCGTACCAGCTTCCATCATTTCCTCTGGCAGTTCATTCAACATACATACCACACTGTGTCAAAAAGTTGTTCCTTAGGTCCCTTTTATATCCTTCCCCTCTCACCTTAAACCTATATCCTCTAGTTTTGGACATCCTACCCTGGAGAAAAGACCTTGTCTATTTACCCTATCTGTGCCCTCATCATTTTATAAACCTCTATAAAAGGTCATCCCTCAGCCTCTGATGCTCCAGGGAAAATAATCTCAGCCTATTCAGCTTCTCCCTATAGCTGAAACCCTCCAAATCTGGCAACATCCTTATAAATCTTTTCTGAACCCTTTCCAGTTTCACAAAATGCTCCGTATAGCAGGGAAACCAGAATTATACACAGTATTCCAATAGTGGCCTAACCAAAGTCCTGTACAGCTGCAACACGCCCTCCTAACTCCTGTACTTGAGGTACTGACCAAAAAAAGGCAAGCATACCAATTGCCTTCTTCACTATCGTATCTACCTGTGACTCCACTTTCAAGGAACTATGAACTTGCATTCCAAAGTCCCTTTGTTCAGCAACACTCCCCAAGACCTTACCATTAAGTGTGTAAGACCTGCCCTGATTTGCCTGTCCAAAATGCAGCACTTCACATTTATCTAAATTAAACTCCACCCGCCACTCCTCAGCCTGTTGGTCCATCTGATCACGATCCCATTGCACTCTGAGGTACCCTTCTTTGCTGTCCACGACACCTCCAATTTTGGTGTCATCTGCAAAATTACTAACTGTCCCTCCTATTTTCAAATCCAAATCATTTATAAAAGTGACAAAAAGCAGTGAACCCGGCGCCAATCCTTGTGGTACACCACCGGTCACAGGCCTCCAGTCTGAAAAACAACCCTCCACCACCACCCTCTGTCTTCTACCTGAGGCAGTTCTGTATTTAAATAGCTACTTCTCCCTCTAATCCTTGTGATCTACTCTTGCTAACCAGTCTACTATGATGGAACCTTGTTGAACACCTTACTGAAGTCCATATGGATCACATCCACAGCTCCGCTCTCATAAATCCTCTTCGTTACTTCTTCAAAAAGCTTAATCAAATTAGTAATTCTCCTTCATCCTATCTGCCAAAGCTGCTACTTGTTCCATTTTTACCCTCCTGATTTCCTGCCCTCGAGGCCACCTACCCTATTCCTCAGCTACCCTCATATGTACAAAAAGGCTTGATCTTTTCCTTAATCCTGTTTGCAAAGGTCATTTCATGGCCACTTTTAGGATCCTATTTCCTTATTTAAGTTCTTTCCAGCCTTCTTCATATTCCTCAAGGGATCCATCATCAGTTTTCTGAATCTTACATATGTTTCCGTTTCATATCTAACTAAGGTCACAATTTCTCTTATCATCCAAGGATCCCGAATCTTGCCATAATAGAAAGTATTCCACTTTCCTGCTTTTTAAATAAAAATGTAGCACTTTTTACAACCAGCAGACATCTCAAAATACTTTACAGCCAATGTAATAGTTTTCAAAGAATAGTCACTGTTGTGACGTAGGAAACATGGCAACTAATTTGTGTTCAGTGAACTCCCACAAACAGCAGTGAGATAATGATCTGATAATCAGTTTGTTGCAATGTTCATTGTGAGATAAGTATTGGCCAGAACATTAGGGATAATTCCTGTACTCTTCGTCAAAATTGTGGGGTAACAGGGTATCTTCTGCATCCACTTGAACAGGCAGACAGGGCCTCAGTTTTAACATATTAAAGATGGCACCTCTGACAATGTAACGTTCCTTCAGTTCTGCACCAACATATCAGGTTTGGTTTTTGTATTCGAGCCTCAGGAGTGGGATTTCAACCTAGGAGATAGTTCTCAAGCCACAATGATGCTTAAATTTATTAAGCTATTTATATATATTAAACAAATAAATTAATATTTTATTAAAATTATGTAACACATTAAACTGGTATAATATTGGATTTCTAAGATTTTTACTTGTAGTTGCCGTTAGCAGTATAAGTTTGACATTGTTTGGTTACCATCTAGTGGTATTCACAGAGTACTACAACTGTATGATGAGGCTCAGAATGAACTTTTCAAGAGAGAGTGCGGAATCTATAATCAGGAACAAAAACAGAAGTTACTGGAAAAGCTCAGCAGGTCTGGCAGCATCTGTGAAGAAAAAAAAAAATCAGAGTTAACATTTCAGATCCAGTGACCCTTCCGCAGAACTGTTCCAAGGAAGGGTCACTGGACCCAAAACGTTAACTCTGATTTTTTTCTTCACAGATGCTGCCAGACCTGCTGAGCTTTTCCAGCAACTTCTGTTTTTGTTCCTGATTTACAGCATCCGCAGTTCTTTTGGTGAGTCTATAATCGCTGTTTTACCACGAATAGATTAAATAGGGAATTTCCAAAAAGTACATATATCAGGTTTTAGCATATGCTACTGTATCAAGAGATGATAGAGCAAGTGGGCAAATAGATCGGAGTTAAAGATTCACCATCATCTAATTGAACGGTGGGAGAGGCTTGCAGCACTGAATGCCCTACTCTTCGCTTCTAATATCCAAACCAGCATTTTAGAGTGCGAAGTGTATTAACACTGGGGATTCCTCTTCAGCGGCGCAGGCTTTGTCTCAAGTCGGGTACAGCTGATAAAATAATGAGGGGCACAGACAGAGTTGATGGTAATTATCCTTTCCCTAAGATGGGGAATTTCAAGATTAGGGGGCACATTTTTAAGGTGAGAAGAGAAAGATTTAAAAAAGACGAGGCAAATTTTTTTTATACAGAGGGTGGTTCACGTATGGAATGAACTTCCTGATGAAGTGGTGGATGCAGCTACAATTACAACATTTAAAAGACATTTGGATGGATACATGAATAGGAAAGGTTTGGAGGGAAATGGGCCAGGAGCAGGCAGGTGGGACTAGTTAAGTTTGGGATTATGTTCGGCATGGACCAGTTGGACTGAAGGGTCTGTTTCTGTGCTGTATGACTCTATGAGATGTGGCATAGTGGCTTGCAAAAATATAGATTAACCAGGATTTAGGGAAATGGCTAAAGGCATAGCCAAAGAATAAGTCTGCGCCCCAAAGCTTATCAAAACGTTAGCAGGTTTTAGAATTAGGCCCATAGTGAGGATTGTTCAGGGTCATTATGATTTTCTTTTAATTGGAGCAAATTGAAATAAATTTGCGTTGTTCTCCTTATCTGGGTACATGATAGATCAACATGTCCCCTTGATTTATTTGCCGCCTATCAGACCCATGCAAATTCAAATGCAATCCTACCATAAGCAGCAAGATTGCGGCAGTGGTTTAATGGGCTTAAAAAATTTCTGTTCATAATAAGTTTTGGCAATCCAAGACACTGGTAAGCTCTGGACAATTTATGCATTTGAAGATATATCTTCCATTTTTGTTCCTAATGGAAATAAAGAGCAAAGAAAACCAAAGGAAGTGACAACAAGAGGAAATGGAAATTAATTTAGCTAAAATTTAGAATATTTCAATAGTATTCCAGAAAGTATATTTTAAAATTTCACATACCTCCAGGCCCAACTGGTCCCGGTCCAGGTCCAGGTCCCGGTCCAGGCACTGGTCCCCCTGGACCTTGTACCGGTCCTGGCCCAGGAACAGACGGTGCAGCCTGCATAGATTGCTGCATCATAGAAGGAGCCCCATTCACATGCATCCCACTCTAATCAAGAGCAAAATTGAACAATTCTTACACATTTTTGTATATTCATACTTGGATACACTTACAGAAATGACCACTTGCATCTTAAAAAAAAAACATGTTATTACATCATTTTCAAAACAAATATTTCTTCCTGTTCTTAATCTTACAGCAACCTGTAGCTTCCCAATGGCGTTCAACTAAGCTGGAAGTCATCATTTTCTTTAAAAACGCAGAGGCAAGGATAAATGTATAAACAAAGACATAACTTTTAAGGAATTAAATACTAAACAGGAAAATTTGAAACACTAAAAATGTATTTTGCAACCTTTGGTTAACTTTTCCGATCCTTTATGCTGCTCTACTTGGGAAGTGACTAGCTCCATTTCAAAGATGCACCCTCAAAGACACTGTTCAGACCATAAATTTCGGAGAAAAGGAAATTGTTGCGAAAAGTCTGTTTCTAATTGCTTTGCAAGTGCCAAATATTACTGTACCATTAATAAAGTGGTTTGCTATCTTAAACACAGCCACATTGAAATCCACCTAATACAGCAAACTTTGTTTTAACCAGCACCTTATGAACTGGCACTCTCAATAAACTGACAAAAATTATATACCTCAAATACTGCAAAGTTCACTCTATTATTGAAATTTCCGTGATGTCTGAGTTGCCAGTGGACAGTGAGAGTGAGCAGGCTCTCTGCCTTTTAAAAAAAAACCATACCGGCAAACGTGCATCGTTAATTAAGTGATCTATGCTGTAAATAAGGTATAGAAGTGATGTGTATACCTCCTGCATTACCTTTCTACTATTTATTCTGTCTTTTTACATTAATCACGTATATCTCTTAATCAACCGGAATATTTGATCAACAGGTATACTCCTGATCCCATAGGGGGCCGGTTAATAAATAGTTTGCTGCAAATACTTCCTGGGTATAATTAAAAATAATCACTGATTTTGATGCACACCTTCCAATATAGTGGCATAATCTTAATGGAGCTACTCTGGAAATTCAGATGTAATAACATTTAACATTAGAATGCAGGAACAAATTACTGCAGATGCTGGAACTTGTACTGAAAACCACAAATGCTAGAGATCACAGTGGGTTAGAAAAGCATCTATGGACAGAACACAAGCTAACATTGAGTGTAGATGACTCTTCATCAGAGCTGAAGTGAAGTGTGAAGTGTGGAGGAGACAGAATTTATGCTACAGTTTGGTGGGAGGTAAACATATAGGGTGCCAGCGGAGAAAAGATGTTGATAGCTCAGATTACGTGATCAGAATGTGAGAATGGCAGAACAATGATGTGTCTCCAGCCAGCCTTGAAAGGATAGTGACTGGGATTTTTTTTTTGGGGGGGCGGGTGGGTGCAGGAGGACATGATAATAGCCTAAAGGAAAGGGAAAAAAATGGTTCAGTTTAAAAGATGTTGAACTCAATATTAAGTCCAGAAGGCTGTAAAGTGCTTAGTCTGAAGATGAGATGTTGTTCCTCCAGTTTATGCTATGATTCACTACCACCTTCCAAAACAGCACTGCTGATATGGCTTGCTTCTTCCGTGACCGTGGTTTCCCACCCACTGTAGTTGACAGGGCACTGAAGTGCATCCAACCCATCTGCCATTCCTGCACCCTTGCTCCTTCCCATCACTCATAACAGCGTGATTGGGATCCCCTGGTCCTCACTTTTCAACCCACCAGCCTCCGCATTCAAAGGATCATTCTCCAACATTTCAGTCTACTCCAGCAGAACGCCACCACCAAACACATCTGCCCCTCACTCCCCCTGTCTGCATTTCACAGAGATCGTTTCTTCCAAGACACCTAATCCATTCCACAACCACCAACACCACCCCACCTTTCCATCGCACCTTCCCATGTAACCACAGGAGGTGCAACACCTGCCCCTTCATCTCCTCCCTGCTCACCATCCAAAGGCCTAAACAGTCTTTCCAGGTGAAGCAGCATCTCTACGTTGGAGAAACCAAACACAGACTGGGTGACCACCTTGCAGAACACCTCCGGTCTGTGTGTAAGCAGGACCCCGACCTTCCTGTAGCCAGTCATTTTAACACAGCATCCTGCTCACATGTCTGATTTCAGCATACTGCAGTGTTCCAGTGAATCACAGCATAAACTGGAGGAACAACATCTCCTCTTCAGACCAGGCACTTTACAGCCTTTTGGCCTTGGTATGGAGCTCAACACATTGAAACTGTGAACCATTTCTTCCCTTTCCTTTAGCTTGTTATCATGTCCTCCCCTACCCCCATCCAGTTACTGTCCTTTCAAGTCTGGCAGGAGAGACATAATTGTTCTGCTATTCTTACATTCCAACCTCTTAGTCTGAAATATCAACAACTTTTTGCCACCAGCACCCTACACCCACTACCCCACCCCAAACTATAGCATAAATGCTGCCCCTTCCACACTTCACTTCAGCTCTGAAGAAGAGCCATTTAGACTTGAAACATTAGCTTGCTCTCTCTCCATGGATACTGTCTGACCCACTGTGATATCCAGCATTTGTTGTTTTCAGTTTAAAATTAGAATGTCCAGACCAAGCACTTCTAAACGGCAGAATGCTGGCAGGTCTACTTTAAAAAGCTTCTCTGTTAATTTTTTTTTTTAAAACTCTTTCACAGTAAATGGACGTCACTGACTTGGCAAGTGTTTATTGCCCACCTGCTTTTGAGAATATGGTGAGCCACCTTGTTGAACCACAGTGGTCTATGTGATGTAAGTGCACCAACAATCCTGTTAGAAAGAGAATTCCATGATATGACACAGCAGCTGGGAAGGCACAGCCATTAACATGAGGTTTAGCAGGGAACATGTAGATAGAGATGCTCCCATGCATCTGCTGCCATTGTGGGTATGGAATCAAGGCTAGTTGCTGCATTGCATCTTGTACATGACGGCAGACTTCTGCCACTGTGCATCAGTGGTGGAGGGAATTAGTGATGGTGGTGGTGGATGGGGTGCCAATTGAGTGGTTGTTTTGTCATGAATAGTGTCAAGTTTCTTGAGTGTTATAGGACTTGTGCCTTCTGCCTTCAAGATGGGGACAGGCTTTAGGAAGTCAGGAGTTCACTGCAGGCTCATTATTGAATTCCTAGCCACTGACCTGCTCTTCCGGTCACATTATTTATATGGATGATCCAGTTTCTGGCCAATGTTAACTCACAGGGTGTTGGTTGTGGGGAATTCAGTGATGATAAAGCCATTGATTGTCAAGGATCGATGGTTAGATTCTAGCTTCTCCAAGTTGGTCATTTTCCCAACTTGTGTAAGTGCAAATGTTATGTCTTACTTTTCAGCCAAAGCCTGAATATTGTTCAGGTCATGCTGTATATACACACAGACTACCCAAATATCCAAGGAGGTGCAAATGGCACCAAACATTGCGTAGTCATCAGCAAACATTCCCACTTCCAACCTTATTGGGCAAGGAAAATCATTGATGAAATAGCTGAAGATGGTTTGGGCCTCGGACAATACCTTGAAGGAATCCGACAGTAACCTCCCAAGACTGAGATAACATCACAGCCAAATTCCTTAGTGCCAGATCTGACTTCAACCAGTGAAAAGTTTTCCCCTGATTCGCACTGACTCCAGATGCCATAATTGGTCAAATGCTAACTTGATGTCAAGTGCAGTCATTCTCATTTCACTCTCAAATTCAGGTTTTTGTCCACATTTGGACTGAGGATGGGAACTGACAGGCACTGACAGAACCCAGATTATGCGTGAGTGGGCAGGCTTTTGTCTACTAAGTGGCAGTTCTTATCACTATTGATGAGACCATCCAACCTTTGAGAGTGGACTGATGGAGCAGTGCTGGTCAGGATGAATTTATCCTGCTTTCTGTGGACTGGACACACCTGCATAATTTTCCATATTTGGCTGACAGATGACAGTGCTACAGCTCAACTATAAGAACTTGGCTAAGGGTTTCAGCTAGCTCTGGATACTAGTCTTCAGTAATTCTGCTGGAAACTTGTCATAGTCCATAACCATTAGATATACAGTCTTGTCAATTGTTCCTTGATGTCACATGGAGCGAATTAAATTGGCTAAAGACTGTCATGTGATGGTGGGGACCTCAGGCAGAGTCCGAGACGTATCATCCAGTTGACAATCTGGTTGAAGATAGACACAAATGCTTCAGCCGCACCATTTGCGCCAATGTGCCGAGGATGGGAATATTTGTAGAATCTCTTCTAACAATTAATCATTTAATTGTCCACCACCATTCACAACTGGATGTTGCAAAACTTCAAAGCTTGGACTTGATCAATTGGTTGTGGATTCATTTAGCCCTGTCCACCTATTCCAGCTTTGTTTTGCATACAAGTAATCCTGTTCTGCAGCTTCATATAACTGACACCTTGAGATATGCCTGGTGCTGTTCCTGGAATGGTCACCTGGACTTTTCACTGAACCAGGATTGATACCCTGGTTTGATAGCAACAGTAGAATGGGGTTATGTTAGGCCCAAGATTCTGAGTGAACACAAAAACAAAATACTTCAGATGCTGGGTGTCTAAATTAAAATAAAGTACTGGTGAAATTCAGCTGATCCAGCAGCATCTGCAAGGGGAGAACACAGTTACGTTTCAAGTCCATTCCGCCTCTTACTCAGAACTCGAATTTCTCCAGCATTTTCTGTTCGGGTGGTTGAGTACAATTCTATTGCTGCTGATGGATCACAACATGGACACCCAGATTTCAGTCTTTTTTTTAATTCAATATCTATTCCATTCAGTATGATGGCTCCACAGAATATAATATGGTGTATTCTCAATGGGAGGGTGAGACTTCATTTTAATAAGGGCTGTGCAGTGGTCACTCACACCATTACTGCTATGGACAGACACATCAATAACAGATTAGTGAAGACAATATCAAATAAACTGCTCCTTTACCATCTGCCAGACCCAGCCTAACAGCTGTGTCTTTCAGGACTTGCCCAACTCAGTCAACAGTGATGTTGATGTGCCACCTTTGGTGAGACCTCATTCTGTGTCTTTGCCACCCTCAGTGCTTCCTAAAATTGTTGTTCAACATGAAGGAGCACAGATTCAACAACTGGAGTTTGACGATGGAGGGCAGTAGGTATTAATCAGCAGAAGGTTCCCATGGCCATGTTTGACGTGATACCTTGAGGCTTCATGTGGTCTAGAGAACCTTCAGGGTAACTTCTCACAAGTCTGTAGCAATGTGCTTCCACCTCTGTTTGTTCCATTCTGCAGTGGGAAAGGTTATGCCCAGATTTGGTGCGATCAGGGACATTACCTATATGGTACGATTCCATGGAGTATGTGAGAGACAATTTGGGGTCGGGTGTGTTGTTATGGTTTCTGGTGCTGATGTCAATGCTGAATGGTCCATATGGTATCATTCCTTACATACTTTTCTGTATGATTTGATACAATTGAGTGGCTTATGGGCCACTTCAGAGGGTAGTAAGAGTCAGTAACATTGTTGCAAGTATAGAGTCACCATGTAGGCCAGACCAGGTATGGATAGCAGATTCCCTTCTATGCTGCTATGTTAAGATTGGAGCTCACATGCACATAATATTAATCCGTGCATCTCTATTTCCATCCTGTCCTGGTGGCTTTATGTACTATTGCATCAGCTATTCAAAATGAGCTAAACACAAACAAGTCCCTGAATCAATTTCTGATCTATGCTGAGTTAGCTGAAGGAGCAGTATGACAACTGGTTTTAACCCCATTCAGTTGGAGAAGAAAATCTGCAAAACAAACATCCACTGTGCTAAAACTCCTGTTGAAAACTAGAAGAAGGGACAGAGAAGGGAACAGGTTTGAATAGGATAACCACTATAACGGACCACAAACAAAGAATGGCCATTTGAATATGACAATGGACCCCCTCCTGGAATCAGAAGATGAAGGGAGGAATTTGGAGACAATTTCCACTTGCAATTTTTCAGAACTACCTGAAGAGATATTAGTGCAAACAAAGATCTGCACTATCACAGGATCACCAGTTTACGATGGGCGAATAAATCAAGTTCCATTTTCGTCACACAGACCTTTGCATTTTTCCCAGTGTTTAGGATACTGAATTTTACAATTTGCATGAAACAACAAATCCTGAGCTTCAAGCAATAGGTCAAACATTAAGTTCAAATATTACATGCATCATATTATTGAAATCTATTAAAATGTCTGAAACGTAACTGTCTGTTTGGGTGACCAAATCAATGGAACCTACCATTGGCTGTGGCTGGGAGACTGGAGGAGCAGCTTGAACCGAGGCTGCACTTGGTCCTGCTGTAGGTTGACCAGATGAAATCAGTGGCGTCACATTGGCTGGTCGATGTAACATTTTCTAAAGAGAGCACGTTCAGTAATACCTTTTAATCAGTTTTTCTTTTACTGCAAAGGTTTCCCAACACAGTCAAATACAGATCAACACAAAAACTGTTCTGGCAGTTTGAAAAAGTCCTCCATTTAAAATACTATCCCAGTCCACTATAACATCTTGACGTTAGTTATTCAGCACAACATTTTATTTGGGTTTATAAACTTACTGCGATTGAAATGCATATTATGGTGGTAGGACAGTTTGCAAAAACACATACGCACCATGGCAATTTCAGGATCCACAATTCTCATGACCACTTGTGCCTGCAAAAGTGCATATGCTAGTTGAGGATTCTGAAGAAGCATGTTCCGAGCTTCCTGAGGACTGTTCTGAATGCAGAGCTGAAAGAGACAATACGTTGTTCAGGCTCCGCACAAGTAGCATGTTAGGTACGTAAGCAAATTACTTCGATAGTATGAGGCTGCATGTTGCAAAATAACAATCCACAACACCAGAAAACAATGGCACATAGGTTTAATTCACCTTCACTCCGCCAAGGCAGTGGCATAGTGATAAAGTCCCCAGGTAGTTAGCTGGAGGCTCATGTTAAAAGGGATACAAGCACAAATGTGGGGTTATGGGGAAAAGGGTAAGGGACTGGGCTTGGGTGAGATGCTGTTTGAAGGGATGGTGCAGACTCAATGGGCCAAACAGCTTCTTTGCGCACTATTAAGCATTCTATGCTATGAAGGCAGCTTAAGGATTTTAAATTCAATTAATGCTGGAATTGAATGGTACTATCAATTGTTGTAAAAGTGACCTGATTCACAAATGGCCCTTATAGTAGGCCCATTCCCCTATCACTCTCGTCGTTGCTAACATACACTGGCTCCAGTAAGCATTGTTTTGTTTTTGAAATTCTCACCCTTATTTTCAAATACTCCATGGCCTCACCCCTCCCTCTCTGCATATTGTCCTCCAACCACAGTATCTGCCAAAATATGGGCAGCTTTAATTCTGACCTTTAATCCATAGGTGCTCCATTATGACGTGCTTTCAGCTGCCTTGGTCCCAAGCTCTGGCTACCCTCCCTATATCTCTCCATCTCTCTACCTTGCACTCCTCTTCTAAGGTGGGCATTCGGCCAATCATATCTGCACTGGCTCTCCAAATGGGTATTATGACTTAACACCATTTTCCTGCTATCTGAAGACCTTTAACATCATTGTATTTAAACAATCATTCCCTCATGCAACTGCCTTCACTACACTTCCAGGTAGTGCATCCCAGACCCTACCAACTGACCAGGTGAAAACATTTTTTTCTCATCACATTTGCTTCTTTTGCAAATTACCTTGTATCTTGCTCTCTCATTCTTAAATAAATTCAATAAATATCTGGAACTAGTAGCCCAATGATGACGATGAAACCATTGACTATTGTCAGAAAAACCCATCTGGTTCACTAAAGTCCTTACCTGATCTGCCGTCCTTATCTGATCTGCCCGATACGTGATTCCAGACTCTCAGCAATGCAGTTGACACATAACTGTCCCCTGGGTAATAAATGCTGGCCTGGCAAGTGACACCCACATTCTGTAAATAAATAAAACTAAACTACTCCCTGCTTCCCACACCTCTCTCTTACAGCCGCCCCACAAAACAGCAAGTGCAAAACATCGTGCAAGGAAACCAGTCCTGGCTCTGTTCAGTTGCAGCCAGTCCAGTTTGTACTGGTGCCACCTTCGCCAAATATAGTCGCAATGACCCAGGAATCTAAAGACCTCCCTACTTCACCATCTTTTCAGCCACTCATTCTTTACTCATTTGCTTTTGGCACTGGAGTTTACTATGTTTAAGGTCTTATTTGCCAGTTTTCTACCCAGCTCCCTAAATTCTGACTCCAGGACCACATCCTACTTGAGTCACTGGCACCAACACGACTCCTGCATCCACTATGTGGCATCCTTAAGTCTTGCACTAGGGAGGCAACATTCCATCCTGGAATCACATTTCACATAAGCAGTCACCCATTCCCATCTGCCTACATGCCCCTAGCCTCCAGTGTCAGCACTTCTGTGAATACGTGATGCATGTAGTTCTTTGATTGATGGATGCACGGCAGTGACCCCAGTCACTGATCAAGTTCCAAAACCTTAATCTGGCGCAGGTGGTGACATTCCTACACGTGCCTGTTGAAGTCACGAGAAATGAACGCCCCACATGCCACAAGATGGACTTTCCACTTGGAAAAATGTCCTGCCATACCTTATTCTTACTTTTCTACTATTTATGTTAAATGTATTTTTCTTCTGCCAACTTGCTTCAAAAATGTATTCTTTTCAAAATTTCCCAAGTTTGAAACTGTTCCCAATAACAGTTGTTCATAAAAGAACACCTCCTCTGCCCACACCTCACTGAAACCCTCTTTCAGCAACTTCCTGGATTAAAATTTACATGACCTCTTCCCCCTCCCCATACCCAGAATGCCCACTCCTATACAAACTCGCCAAGTACTCTCTCTTTCCATTTCACTTCAACATAGTTTTATTAACACTTCTCACGACTTTAAGACTTCTTAAAACCTACTTCCTTAACAAAGCTTTTGGACATCCAGTCTAACTTATCCTTATATGTACTTGGTATTATGAACTGCCTTTAACATAATAAAACAAGGCATTATGTTAAGTGAAGGCATTTTAAGTCTTTAAAACTTATCTCCATGATGGCAGGAATGAGCATTGTTGAGTTTGTGACAAAGAGGTCATTTTCCAGCACCACTGCAAAAGGCACAGCAGAAACTACTTCAACATTCCCCTGCCATCCACTTCTACTTGACTGCAGTTATGGAAAGATAAATGCAGTGGAATCTGTGCCATCAAATAAGCACTGCTTTTAAATTGTTGTTTTCTCCTGAAAACTAACTAAACACTTCATAGTTAAAGACAGCAAGAGAGGTAGGAAAAGAAACCTTCATTTGTTTCATGAGTTCGAACATTTGCTCAGGTGGTAGGCTGGCTACAGCACGACTGATGGATTCTGGAGCATCTTCCGGAGAGACTGGATCACCATAAGGAGATTCCATGACAGGGCCTGCTGTACCAAGATCTGCAAAAAGATTAGGAATAATATGTCACAGTATCAAAAGACTATAATGCTACTGCACTGCCTCTAGTTTGACAGTATAATGTTCATTGATCTGATGTACAACATATATAAAATTACTAGTCAAGATCGTAATGTTCCTAATTTTATGATCTGGTATTGTAGGAATGCATGCTTTTATTCTAAAATAACTCAAGTTAAAATGGAAGTTGGATATTCACACAATAAAGTGGAGAAAGAAAAATAGTCTAAAATAAATAATTCAGGTTACAAAGACTTTGCTTTAGCTTGAAATTGAAGTGTACAGCGTCATTCTTTTGGGAACATTTCAGATTGGGACAAAGTGTAATAAACTGTTCATTAGCATCATTCCCACTTTTCTGAGTCTTTGGTCTTGGTTGATAGGCAATACGGCTTTCAAAATGTATTTCAAATTGTGGCATTCATTTGTACTGTCCAATTAAGACAGAAGATCTGAAACTGCATGAGTGTCATCCACATACAACAAGAACTGTACAATCCATGTTGCCAACATCAATGGTTGGAAATAGTGGGAAACAAATACCCAAATTTCCCTTACACTTGCCATCCCCTATTCCCAATTCCTTCGCCTCCGCCGCATCTGCTCCCAGGATGAGACATTCCACTCCCGTACATCTCAAATGTCCTCATTCTTCAAGGACCGCAACTTACCCCCCACAGTGGTCGAGAACGCCCTCGACCGTGTCTCCCGCATTTCCCGGAACACATCCCTCACGCCCCGTCCCCGCAACAATAACCAAAAAAGAATCCCCCTCGTCCTCACATACCACCCCACCAACCTCCGGATCCAACGCATCATCCTCCGACACTTCCGCCATCTGCAATCAGACCCCACCACCAAAGACATTTTTCCCTCCCCACCCTTATCTGCCTTCCGGAGGGACCACTCCCTCCGCGACTCCCTTGTCCGCTCCACACTCCCCTCCAGCCCCACCACACCCGGCACTTTTCCTTGTAACCGCAGGAAGTGCTACACCTGCC
>JAHRHZ010000267.1:23091420-23221414 GCA_024137785.1 Ginglymostoma cirratum | reverse complement strand
TCTCACCTCAAGCCACACCCCCATCTCCTATCTACTAACATCATCCCACCCCCTTGACCTGTCCATCCTCCCTGGACTGACCTATCTCCTCCCTACCCCCCTACCTACACTCACCTTTACTGGCTCCATCCCCGCATCTTCGACTTGTCTGCCTCCTCTCCACCTATCCTCTCCTCTATCCATCCTCTATCCGCCTCCCCCTCTCTCTCTATTTATTTCAGAACCTTCTTACCCTCCCCCATTTCTGTTGAAGGGTTTAAGGCCCGAAACGTCAAGTTTTCCTGCTCCTATGATGCTGCTTGACCTGCTGTGTTCATCCAGCCCCATGCTTGTTATCCCTTTCCCTTACACAATACTGGTTGCAAAGACTTACAATGTCAGCTGACATGTCAAACTACATCCAACATCTTATTTTGAAAATATACCAAGAACAAAACATAACTGTTTCTGCTGCTCATTCCATACTGCACGAAACTAATTATAAATAGCTAGCCATAGAGTCATACAGCACAGAAACAGACCCTTCGGTCCAACTCTTCCACACTGACCAGACATCCTAACAGACCCTTCAGTCCAGCTGATCCATGCCAACCAGACACAATTCCAGTTGTCAGCATTTGGTCCATATCCCTCTAAATGCTTCCTATCTAGATGCCTTTTAAATGTTGTAATTGTACCCACCTACACCACTTCCTCTGGGGCAGTGCATTCCATGCAAGCACCACCCCCTGCGTGAAAAAGTTATCCTTCAGGTCCTTTCTAAATCTTTCCCCCCCTCACCTTAAACCTATGCCCACTAGTTTTGGACTCCCCCACCATTGGAAAAAGACCTTGGCTATTCATCCTATCCATGCCTCTCATGATTTTGTAAACCTCTGTAAGGCCACCTTTCATCGTCTAACACACCAGGGGAAAAAAGCCTCAACCTATACAGCCTCTCCCTATATCTCAAATTCTCCAGTCTTGACAACATCCTTGCAAATCTTTTGTGCACCCCCTCAATTTTAACAACATCCTTTTCATAGAAGGGTGATCAGAATTGTATGCAGAATTCTAAAAGTGGCTCGTCAATGTCCTGCAGAGCCACCAAGCGTTTTTAACCTGCATACACTGGTATGTACTGTTTGCCATTTGAAACAGATTGGAGCATGTGCAAAGAATCTGTTATGATTTCTGCAATAAGGAGTTGATTTGTTAAAGCTGGCACATTTACCCTGTCAAAAACATAGCAGGACACAGGGCTTGGTTCATGACAGGCTACGTTTCATCATGGAAACTGTTTTATTGTAAACGAAAAGGTACAGGTCCTGGAAGAAAGTAAAAACCACAAATCCCTCCTTATATCAGAGATAATAGGTACTGCAGATGCTGGAGAATCCGAGATAACAAGGCGTGGGGCTGGATGAACACAGCAGGCCAAGCAGCATCATCGGAGCAGGAAAGCTTGACGTTTCGGGCCTAGACCCTTCATCAGAAATGCCTCCTTATATAGGCCTCCTTAATCCCTCCTTATATATTTTGTTTAATAACTGTACAATGAAGTGAAGCAATTGATTAAGATTAATATTTAAATATTTATACCAATTGTATACAAGGATATATAATTGTAGCACAGAATCATTTTCTCAAATCAGGAAGGGAAATATTGCCACTATTCCAGGTAAGGTGGGATATGAAACCAAATCCGTGGGAGCCTACCAAAGAGCATAGGTTTAAAACAGAAAGCCCTTATTCGGATGAATAACATCTTTAAGGTGATAAGGCAGCAGAGAGGATGAATGTAAAGGTACAGTGATAACGGTGCTTCACAAAGCTAACGAGAACATGAAAGGGACTTCTGCAGGGCTGGTATTGCTTTAATTATTGATAAGCATCTCTTATGTAATTCTTATACAGTCAATAACAAGTGAATTGTTAAAAACATTGTAACGAAATGTGAGAATTCAGACAATAAACTATCATGCTAACTGTGTTTTGGGTAAAAGATCTTGGTGAACTTTTTAATCAAGTGGTCTCCAGTATAGGGTTGAATAAAATCTGTAATAACTGTACTCAGGATGTAAAGTGGTTGTTTTAAAGCACCACACCAAAAAAAAAGCTATATTTCCAGAGTTAATTTTAGTTACCATTTCTGCTGGCTGCAAACATTGTTAGGTAATTATTCTATTCTTCCAGATAGCTATTCTACACCTTATTTGTAGACTACGTATCTAGGTCAGCTTTATTTTCAGGTACGACAGTCAGCCAAAAATAAATATTAGAAACCTCTAGCAGCCACAAGCATCGCAATGCCATAAGTTGTGAATAGGTTGATTAATTGTATTGGAAAATTGCACACTAAAACTGTAGGTTTAAATAATGGCAGGGGCTACCCAAACTGCTAATAAACATTCGTACTGCTCCAAAACCAGAATTAAATCAATTAGTTCCCCAGCTTAGGCGAGATGGGAGTTTAGGACATCCTATTGTGCAAATTAGTAGAACAGTACAATTGCTAAAGACACTACTTGTTTTCCCCTGACTTCACAAAGTCAGCTACACTACATAGCTCAAAAATATATTGTTTTAATACATATACTTTGCTGATAATCAGTAACAAACCTCAATAAATAAGTTTGTTTGATATATGAAGACTTTTCATGGCCAAACATTTAGATTTTTTAAATCATTTGTAGCTAATTATTATATCACTGCATTTGGACAAACAATGACTCTTAATCAAAGCTGGAAATGACACGAAGAAATGAACTGTACACACAAACCTTCACAAACACAAATGAACTGACTTGTATTCAAATTATCAGTTTATTTACAACACAAGAATTCACATGTAGGCCTTCAAAACCAAGCATGAGCGAGCGTATGATGGAAAACAGCATAATGTACCTTTCATAAAATTGCAAAATCCAGAAGTATATCACTGATGGATTTAGTTTTTCAATAAACAAGTGGACTGACAGGTGTGTCATGGATTTATACTCACTCTTGAGCTCTTCCTTATTCTTCTCACTTGCAGCATTGTCCACACGCAATGCTCTTCCATTAAATTCTCTCCCATTGAGATTGCGCATGGCACTGAGTGCAGTCTCCTGATCCTGGTACTCACAGAAGCCATAACCTTTGGGTTTACCTGTTTCTCTGTCATACACAAGTCTATAACGAGAGTTAACAAAATTAAGAAGTAGCCTACCACATGAGCTGTTACACCAAGGTTTAATAACTAAAATGATGGACAAAGGAAGGTAAACATAACACTTGGGTTTTGAAGATCACAGGGTGTCTCTCATCAGTATGGCACAAGTTCAAAGTATAGTAATTGAAATGTCACCCCGTACCCTTCATACAGTAAAATACATATGTTATACATGGGGAGATACTTTCTTACACTTTGAAGTGTAATCAGCCTTTAATTTTGTTAACTAAAGATTTGAAAAGTTTGTTTCATATTACTAATGAAATTACAAAGGAATTTAGAATTGTTTGGTCTCTATCTTTCTAAAATTCAACCTGACCAAACAGAAAGAAATGCAATGTGCTCTACAAATATTTTCCTCTTCAAAACTGTAAACATACAATAATAACAGGCATGTGGTAGATGTGCAACTAGAGTAATAACAGAGTTTGTGAGTCCAAAACCCAGTACATCAATTTATGCATCTCAATTCAATAAGTTTGGTCAATTGAGCACTGGTTCGAATGAAAATTATCAAAAAAGTCACCAACTAGCGTAAAATCTCAGCTGCTTCAGTAATGTCCTTCGGTAAAGGGAAAGAAAAATCCTTTTCAAATGCAGTGAAGCAAGGGAAAGTCAGGGAGGTGATGGACCTAGTGGTATTATTGCTTGACTATTAATCTAGAAATTCAGCAAATGTTCTGGGGACCCAAGTTCGAATCCCACCATGGCAGATGGTGGAATTTGAATTCAATAAAGTTATCTGGCGTTAAGAATCTATTATGACCACAAAACCATTGTCAATATCAGAAAAGCCCATCTGACTCACTAATGCTCTTCAAGGATATTTGCCATACTCACTTGGTCTGGCCTACATGTGACTCCAGAGCCATCACAACATGGTTGACTCTCAACTGCCTTTGAAATGGCTGAAAAAGCCACTCAGTTGTATTAGTTGCTACGAGTCTCAAAGAAATTAAAGCGGACGGACCACCTGGCAACAAACTCGGCACCAGAAAGACAGCATCAACCCCATCAACCTGCAAAGTCCTCCTTACTGACATCGGGGGTCTAATGCCAAAATTGGGACAGCTGTCTCAATTACTAGTCAAGCAACAGCCTGACAGTCATAATTGCGGAATCATCATGCACAATACTCCAGACACCACCATCCCCATCCCCAACCCCATCCCTGGATACATTCTGTCCCACCAGCAGGACAGACCTCCACAGGTGCAGACACAGTAGTATATCGTCAGCAGGGAGTTGCCCAACAAGTCCTCGACATGGCTCTGGACCCGATGAAAATCATAGCTTCAAGTTAAACATGGGCAAGGAAACCTTCTGCTGACTAGCACACACCGTCCTCCCTCGGCTGATGAGCCACTACTCCTCAATGTTAAACAATATTTGGAGGAAGCACCAGGAGTGGCAAGGCGACAAAATGTATCTGGGTGGGGGTTCCAACATCCATCACTAAGACTGGCTCAGCAGCAGCACTACGGATCAAGTCGGTCATGTACTAAAGACCTTTGCTGCTAGACTGGGGCTGCAATATCACAGTGATTCCCAATATCACAGATACTAATTTTCAGCTAATTTGATTCCCTCCAAATGATAATCAAGGAACAGTTGGAGATACCAGATGCTGCAAAGGCTATGGAATCTGACAATATCCCGCCAATAGTGCTGAAGACTTGTGCCCCAGAACTTGCCCCTGTCCTACCCAAGCTCTTCCAGTACAGTTACAATACTGGGATCTACCCAACAATGTGGAAAATTACCCAGGTATGTCCTGTACACAAAAAGCAAAACAAATTCAACTCGACTAATTACTGCCCCATCAGTCTACTTTCAATCATTAGTAAAATGATGGATGGTGCCATCAACAGTGCTATCGAGCAGGACCTGCTCAGCAATAACCTGCAGTGATGTCCAGTTTAGGTTCTGCCAGGACCACTCAGCTCCTTACTTCAGTACAGCCTTCAAACATGGACAAAAGAGTTAAATTCCAGAGATAAGGTGAGAGTGACAGCCCTTGGTGTCAAGGCCACATTAGACCGAGTGTGGCATCAAGGACCGCCAGTAAAACTGGAATCAAATGGAATCAAGGGACAAACTCTCCACTGGTTGCAGTCCTACCTAGTTCATAGGAAGATGGCTGTGTTTATTGAAGCTCAGTCATCTCAGCTCAATGACATCTCTGCAGCAGTTCTTCAGGGGTGTGTCCTAGGCCCAAAACATCTTCAGCTGCTTCATCAATGACCTTCCCTCTCTCAAAAGGTCAGAAGTGGGGATGTTCACCAATGATCGCACAACTCTTCAGATACTGAAGCAGTCCATGTTCAAATGCCACACGATCTGGACAATATCCAAGCCTGGACAAATGGCAAGTACATTCATGCCACACAAATGCCAGGCTATGACCATCTCCAATAACAGACAACCTAATCACGGCCCCTCAACATTCAATGTTATTAAAAATCAGTGAATTCCCCACTATCAACATCCTGGGGGTTACCATTGACCAGAAACTTGACTGGGCTCCCCACGTAAACAGACTGGCTGCAAGAGAAGATGAGAGGCTAGGAACACAGTGGTGAGTAACTCACCATAGCCGTCCACCATCTACAAGGCACAAGTCAGGAGTGTGATGGAATATTCCCCATTTTCCTGGATGGGTACAGCTCCAACAAACACACAAGAAGCTTGACACCGTCCAGGACAAAACAGCCCGCTTGGTTGCAACTACATCCACAAGCATCCACTCCCTCCACTGACATTCAGTAGCAGCAATGTGCACTGCAGAAATTGACCAAAAATCCATCCAAACCCACAACCACTTCCATCTAGAAAGAACAAGGACAGAAAATACATGAGAACACTACCACCTGTGAGATCCCCTCCAAGTCACTCATCATCCTGACTTGGAAATATATCACCGATCCTTCACCATCACTGGGTCAAAATCCTGGATTTCCCTCCCTAAAGGGCATTGTGGTTAACCTAAAGCACATGGACTGCAGTGGTTCAAGACGGCAACTCACCACTACCTTCGCAAGAGCGATTATGGATGAGTAGTAAATGCTGGCCAGCCAACAATGCCCATGTCCCACAAGTGAATTAAGATAGGTCACTAATGTCAGTAAACATGGTAAACAATTTGTACAGGCCAAAGTCCTGCAAACATTAAATGAGATGAATTATCTGTCAGTATGTTTTAGGCAGTAGTCACTGAAAAATAAATGCAGACCAGATAGGAAGAAAAGACAACTGCTATTTTTCAAGAAATCCTGTTATTCATCGAAACTGGTGGGTGATGTTTCTCATTAACTCTCATCTAAAAAATGCCACAATCTCTCAGTATTCTTCTAAGCATTCAACCCAGGTCTTGTGTTCTATTTGGCATTGAGTCGAGGTTCAAAACTTTTTCATAGGTGCAAATGCAATCACCACACCAAGCTGGCAATTACAAATCGTTACTTCCAGTATTTCACATTTTGTGTTTTGCATATTTCCTAACTAGACTAAACTTTTTACATCTTGTCAATTATTTTCTGGAAGCCTTCAAAATAGTTCTCACATCAGTGTTAGCTTGTTGTCTTCAGTTAGTTACTTATATAAAAGAAATATTACATTAATATTGTCATCATACATCTTGACGATGTGTCACATACTCATATTCATGATGTTCAACAGTTTGAGCGATATTTTAATGAAAGCGTAATTATCTCAGGACGTGCAATTAAATGTTTAATACAGCCACGTTTCTTCAGTTGCATTGTCTGACTGGAAAATTCCTGTTTGTCATTCTATTCAGGTCAGCTTGCAACGTTTTCTTTTAAATCTGATTTAAATATATTGTGAATATAAAATGACATAATAATCATTGTTTCAATTAAACTAGATTTTTCTGTATCTTTAAATTAAAAAATCCAGTTTCACAGTATGCCTTTTAAGTGTTCGAACTGCAGGATTCCAGATTTCAACAGGTCTCCATTAAGGAGGAGGGTGCCAGGCAAAATAATGTGAGAATGATCCGCAAAAAACATTAAATAAAAAACTGTCAGTTATCCAATGTTTAATTTTGAACTGTTATAATATCATAATTCCCTGGTTCACTGTTGAGATACCATGGAAATGGCCTATGAAACATGTGAATGCATTTGTAGGGGCAATTAATTAGCTATGAAGCATTTTGTGACATCTTGAGGACATAATGTGATGTGAGCTGTACAAATTAAAGTTCTTTCCGACAATAGCATTGTCAGTATAACAAATAAACTAGATTTTTATTTCATAAAATACTGTCTGAGGCAGCAAACAATCCCATGACATAAAAAAGTGTGTGGCCCAAAATATTCACACACACAATTCCTGACCTAATTCGGCAGACGTCAAATTTGTTACAAGTAAACAGTGAAAAAAAAATCCAAATACTTTGAGACGAAAAGTTTGTGCAATTCCAGCTTGTTGTCACTGCCAGCTGAAACAACAGAAGAGATCTGGGAATCTCCTGTGTCTATACTAATTGATCTATAACTTGGTGAATTTTACAGTTTCGTTGGCTGGTAAGAACCTCAATGTCTGGACATTGTGAAAAGTGGCACATAAATTCAATTATGTTCCGTTTTTGTAAAGGTCAAAAGGAGATTTTTTTTAAACTTAGGGGAAGGAAGACGTTAAAAACCCTCAAAAAGTAAAACCATCAGGGAAATGAATCATGACAGCTACACCATCCAAACTATTAGACAGTACACACATGCAAAATGCAACTGCAGCTGCAGCTGACTATTCATATCACACAAAAGATACCTGAAACTCAACACCGGACCAACTTCAGAGAAAATATCCTTCAACTGTTCTTCTGTAGCTTCATATGGAATATTTCCCACTACAAATGAGAACAGGCATAAGACAGAGAAAATTTCAAACCAGGTTGGGAATCAATATTCATGTTTAATTTCATTTCAGAAATACTAATTTTGAGCTTAGTGCATTTATTGCTCTACAGAAGTTATAAGAGTTATTCAGTCTATATTTATATCGTGACTAAAGCAAGTAATGGCAAAACAACGACGGAGCTAGCATATAGACGTTGTTCACGACTGATCAGCTCCAAAAAACCTCATGAATAAATAGACTTTTCAAAACAGGAGTAAATGAAGTGGATTTAATTGCAATATCTACTAAATTAACATACATTTTGCATACTAAAGAGAATCTTAGTTCCATAATGAGTTAAGTGTGAAGGTATCAAGTAGCTAGAACAGAGAGTTTAAGAAGGTCAATCCCTAATCCATACTCATATACAGATCAGTATTGGAAATGCTCTGTATTTCTGAGTTGGGGGATAACTGATTGCAACTTCCTCGACTAATTGGTACCGAATAACCAGTACAGTAATTGTACATAAGGTTGACAGTAAAAGGCAGGATCTGCTTGGTAACAAGGTAGAACAAAAGGCCTCGAGACATGTCCGTTAATTCTCTAGATTGATCAAAGCTCAAAACTTCAATGATTTTCTTCTCTCTGAAATGCTGCTGTATCTGCAAGTTCTCAACATTTGCAATTCTTTGTTTTAACCCTAAACTTTTTGTTCACTCCCAACAGCACCTGCATCCAGATACTGGGGCTGCCTACTTTGGCGGGACGCAATTATTATATCTAAGTCGCTTCATGGCCGTGTTTCCCCCAACCCTAACCCCCCCAGCCCCCCAACCCCCCAACCCCACCAGTCTAAAGTGACTGCGGTGGTCAGGTACTTCCACTGCAGCTGCTCTCAGGCCCGCTCTCCAACTGACATGGAGCATCATTCTCTCCAGAACCCTCCTCCAGCAGCTCATGGCTCGGCTCAGCCACCCCACCCCACCGAGCCCACTACAGCATCCAAGAAGTTCTCCCCGAGGCCCCTTACCGAATACCGAGCGCAAGGAGCGATCAATGGCCGGGTCCCGGACCAAGTTAGCCATCACGGCGGCTCTCCGCGCTCCTTCCGGCGACAGGCCGGAAACCGCCCTGAAAACCCGTCCGCCCTCGCCTGAGCACACGGTTCCGGCCGGCAGTGAGTCTTAAGTCGGAATCGCTGATTTAATGAGGGAAGAAAAATCAATTCCAGAAAAAAAGCAACAGCGCAGGAAGTGAGACCCAAATGAGCGTTAGTTTGAAGCGAAGCGGTGTTAAGATCAGGTAGAAGTTTTCGAACGCTGGACTGGGCGAGGGCCGATGGTCCGGAAGTCGTTATTCCGGCCTAGACCGGGAGTTACTGATGTGGACCGTGCGGAATCCCTATCGTAGTAATTTCTGCACACGCCTAGAATCCTCTGGAAGTCTCCATTAGATCAGAGAGTTTTGGTGAAATTACGTAAAATAGGTATAGAGGAAAATTGAATTCCCCGTACGGTGGTGTCTGCTGCGATGGGGATTCGGTCAGGTTTCCCAATGAGTTAAGCCCCATCTATGCTGGAAAAACGATCGTCAGACCATGGTGTAACTCCATTACTCGCCATGAAACTGACCCTATACTTCACACCCTCAACTATAACTCCTCCAGACCCTAACCTGATACCCCAACTACCCAGGACCACCAAGCCCAAACTAATTACCCCCACCCAAACCACAGCCCGACCTGATACTCCTTCTCCAGGTCCCCTGCTTGATCCGAATTCTCCCACCCACCCTGTCCTTCCCTCAACACCCCATCTCGTACTTACCTGGACCTCTGGCACCTTACCCCATTTCCACTTAGTGTTCTACCTACCTGGCATCTACCCCCAGAGGTGAATGTAAGATATTTGGACTTTCAGATGGCACTTGATAACTTACCACACATTAGGCTACTTAATAAGATGAGGCAATGGCGCTGGAGGTACCATGGTTAGAAGATTGGCCAACTAATACAAGTCAGAGAATTGGGCTAAGAGTAGCATTTTCAGGAATAGCAACCTGTATCTAGTGGTGTGGCACATGGGATTAGTGCAGGACCACAATTATTTCCAATATCAATAACTTGAATAAAGGATGTGAATGTACTATCACCAAGTTTACAGATGAGACAAAACTAGGTGTGAAGGCAAGTGATGAGGATGACATGTAGAGCAGGGGGACACAGACAGGTAATCTGCTTGAAATTGCCATTGCTTGGGAAATCCAGCCCCTTGTTTTTGCTTGGGCTGCAATGTTACTCGCTCGTGGAATACCTTCATTACCCATGCAGCATATTTGCTCACCTAGACTTTTGTGTTCAAGCAAAAATGCTTTGTGTAGCACGGTTTTAATTAATGTTCTAAAGATGTTATGATGGGATTATATAGCAGTTTTTGCAAAAACCTACTCTATGACACTTGTCACCCTCCTCACCTGACATCCACACATAAGTATTTTTAAATCATAACCAGAGGAAGAATTGAATTTATACTATATCTTTCTTAATCTCAGTATGTTCCTCAGCACTTTGTAGCCAATTAGTTACTTTTAAATAACACAATAAAAACAGAAATAAAAACAGGTTCAGAAGCATTTGTAGAAAGAGGAGTAGTTAACATTTCAAATTTCCAGGCTATGAAAAATTTTGCTTTCATAACTTTGATACTCAGTCATGGTGCTGTCTAAGTAATTTATGTTTCAGTTGATCTGTGTATCGGCTGTGTGTCTTATCAATGATTAAAGGCAAGCATAGTAATGGATTTTATTTTTGCCTCCTCAGTCTGACTTAAGACGTCTTCTGCATTCTGATTTGTGTATCTCAATACTGCGTTACATGACGCAGCTATCCACACTATCATTTAAAAAGCCAACAAAACTTAGAAGAGCAAAGACTAAAAATATGGATACACATAACTGGTGAATGATCATATTTGCTTAAAAAAATAGACAAAATAAGCACACTTTCAACTTCTGCAAAACTGTTAAGTTTTATTATGTTTTTGGAGCATTTGCATTTTTTAAATGCAGTGCTCTGTAATTTTAAAAATATATTGATATCTGCCACTGTTTTGCTCTTAAAACATATTCCCAAGATTCCCTCAACATGGGTAGATCTGATCATGAGGAAATCCACAATGTGCACAGTGTGTTTATTCTGCACATGTCGAAATATGTATTTGTATTCTCCAAGTCAAACATAGAATTGCTCATCTGCTCCTCTAAATGGTTATAAATTTCCTCCTATTCTGGCAGGGGAAAACTGCATGCTGTCAGTCACTGTTGGAACTAAAGTCCTGATGTTGAAAGTCCATATTAAGAGAAATGTCTTGCAAAACCACTGTTGATTTCTGCATCTATAGTTGTGTATTTGCACAATGGTTTATGTACTGTTTGACTGTGTAAATTTGTAAATGAGTGATAGGACCTTTCTGTGAGTGCCTCTCAATGGAAGATTTAGACATAACTTTGTTTATATTCGATGCATTTTCTTCCAGATATTAAGATAGTTATAGCAGCCTGAGAATGCAGACTGAAGCTTTTACAATTGTGACTCAGGCTCAGTTTGCACAACAGTACAGGTAAGACATTAGTTTTATAGTTTCGAACATGATTCTTATCAAATGGGAACTATACTCAAATCTAATTTTTTTTGTTGACCTTTTTCCATAGCTGATACAAATTGATTAAATTTTTCTAGTATTACTTAATATTTTACATCCAATAATGTTTATGTGGAACAAAAACAAAGTTGCTGGAAAAGCTCAGCAGGTCTGACAGCATCTGTGAAGGAAAAAACAGAGTTAACGTTTCGGGTCCGATGACCCTTCCTCAGAACCTGAAACGTTAACTCTGTTTTTTCCCTTCAAGGATGCTGCCAGACCTGTTGAGCTTTTCCAGCAAATTTGTTTTTGTTCTTGATTTACAGCATCCACAGTTCTTTCGGTTTTTATAATATTTATGTGGATCCTTTTTAAAATTACTGTTCACTTTTTCAATTGATTCTGCAATTTTTTTTGATGCTGTGAAACTTGCATGTGTGGAGGGTATTTAAATGAATTGCTCTTCCAAACCGGCGGATGAATTACCCAGGCTGCTGCAATGAATAGTAATGGAGCTAAAGTTCAACAACTAACATCTGTTCCACTGTTACAAAGAAAACACTTCAAGAATACAATAGCCCATTACTTCCCTTCAACTGTTTCCCTCCACCAACTAGATGTATAGCAACTTAATTCATCCACATCGCTAGTTTTTGGCCGAGCAAATGGACCCCAAGTGAGCAATCTGCAGAGAAACAATATCAATTGAAGTTAGAAAAGTTGTAAAGATAAATACATCTAATTTGTCTATGTCCCAAGATAGTTAATCCACACAGAATTGACCATCTCCTTTAATAGGAATCTGAGAAAAGTACGTATCTGCTGTAAAAGAATGTGCCTCAAATTTCATTTTTTATATATATTGCTTCCCTTTTTATAAGAGAGAGTTGTGCCTATATTGTTATTGCAGAACTTGTGAAAATCCACCTGTCTGCTTCCTGATTTCCTCCTCCCTGCTTCCATTGTTCGATCCTGCTACTTCAAAGCATGTACCCGATCTTTTGACAAGAATAAGCATGAGAAGAATGGGGAAGAGTGTCCTGAAGTGAGATTCAGGATAAATATGTGTGTCACAATGTGAAGTAGCATTAAAAATTTCAAAGTACTGTTAGGCCGTAAAATCTACAGTTTATTTCATCCTGACATCAGAAGGTATTTTAACCTCCTTTCATTTATTTCCACTTAACAGAGAGTATTTGGAGGCAAATGGAATTTTGGACACAGCCTATCGCCTCCAGAAGCAACCTGATGGAGCAGTGGCATTGCCTGTGCTTTACAATAAACTAAGTCAGCTCCACCTTCTCAACTTGAGTAATACTGTGGTTCCAGGCAGTACTTGTACTTTCACAAAAATAAAGGTAGGATTTCTTTCCCCTGTGGCACAGCAATAGGGTTAAGGTTAAGCTCAAGTATTTTTAAACTGTTTAAGTCTTTGAGCTTTCGTTTGACACAGGAAAATTGAAGTTCTTGGAAAGTAATTCCAAGGTACCGGTGTATCATCTGGCAGTTGGTCAGAAGAATAATTCAAACATTATAACTTTATGGATGGTATATAATAGTATGCTCATTGTAACCCAAAAGATCACATTTGTAAACCAAATTGATGAAAAATAGATTATTTATTTCCTGCTCGTCTCTCTTAGCATCATATAATTAACAGCATTTCTTGATTTATTAAGAATAAAAAAGTAATATTTTTGTGAGTTTCAGTTATGGCAAACATTCTAAATTTGGATTAAAAACAAAGTTGCTGGAAAATCTCAGTAGGTCTGACAGCATCTATGAAGGAGAAAACAGAGTTAACGTTTCGGGTCCGGTGACCCTTCCTCGGAACTGCTGATAGCGGCTGGGAAAACGTCAGTTTATATGCAGAAAATAGGGAGGTGGGTGGGGTAGGGAGTAAACGATAGGATGAAGCCCAAAGAGAGAGAAACACAGTTGGACAGACAAAGGAGTTGCTAACGATCAGGCTGGGAGGGGGAATAGTTGTTAATGGGGACTGTTAGTGACTAACAACAGGGGCTATGAAATGGCAGGATATGTGTGTGGTGTGTGGAGTGGGGTCTGGGACATGGGAGAGTTTAGGCCCTAAAATTATTGAATTCAATATTGAGTCCGGAGGGCTGTAGGGTCCCCAACCGGAAAATAAGGTGTTGTTCCTCCAGCTTGCGTTGGGCTTCACTGGAACACTGTAGCAAGCCAGAGACAGAGATGTTGGCCAGGAAGCAGGGTGGTGCATTGAAATGGCAGGCAACGAGTAGTTCAGGGTCTTTTTTGCGAGCAGAACGTAGATGTTCTGCAAAGCGGTCGCCAAGTCTACGCTTTGTTTCCCCAGTGTAGAGGAGACCACATTGTGAGCTGTGAATGCTTCACCTGGAAGGTATGTTTGGGCCCTTGGATACTGGGGAGGGAGGAGGTAAATGGGCAGGTGTTAACTGGAGGGTCACCGGACCCGAAGCATTACCTCTGTTTTCTCCTTCACAGATGCTGCCAGACCTGCTGAGCTTTTCCAGCAACTTTGTTTTTGTTCCTGATTTACAGCATCCACAGTTCTTTTGGTTTTTATTCTAAATTTGGAATTCCAGTCAGCATGGACTGTGGTGGGAAACACCACTTAACTTGCCATGGAGAAAACATGAAGCTTCTGTTTGCCTTCCTTGTCAGTACTCAGTTCCTTCGATGTTTAATGAGGAAATATAATGTGTCACTAACTCCCACAAATCACGTCAACTTTGATCTGTCCTGTTTTAAAGAATCTCTGTTCAGGTAGCAATTGAGGTCCAGCAAATATCCTTAATAGTGATGGATGAAGAATAGTTTCAACTCCTGATTTGTATCCATAACATCTTGCTGGAAATTGATTGTATAAGGGTATGTCCAAACAGAACATTAGCCTGATTGTGATGGCTGATTGTATTCCTTGTTTGGCTCACACATGGCAAATGACATTGGAGTATTGCCTAAAGCTATGGAGCTGTACCCAGCTAAGTGACAAAGAATAGAGAGGAGAAATCACTTCTGGCATGGTGGTGAGTTGCTCTTTATTTAATGGAACATCAGGTAAACAGAAAAACAGCATGAACAAAGCATGGAAGTATGGCCATTGCTATGGTGATAATTGTCCAGCTGGCTTCCCAATTTGTCAACAATAGTCAGTTAATTTGCAATAAATAATTGACCTCTTTCAGTAACTATTTCCTCTCTCCTCAGTTTTATTATAAACTTATCACTTATAAATCAATTGTAAGATGCAATATTTTTTCTTTGCCTTAATATTTTACAAATACTTCTTTCAGAATCCAATATTATCCAAGAAGTCTTCAGTAAAATCCTGCCATAAACAATTGCAGGAGGAACTCTCTGAGTTGGTGAAGCATCATGGAGTGATATGGAATGATCAACTGAGTCAGGACCTGCCTCGAGTGTGGAAGAGGCATGGAGACATGATTATTCTGAATGAAAAAGCATTCCAGGCAGAAATCTGGAAAACCTTGGGTAAAGCATAAAGCACAAACTATTTGTAGAGAACATTTCAACATAAACTCTGTCGATAACCTCAGTCCTCGAGATATTACTGTACTTTTCCTGTGGATTATCATTTTGACTATTCACTATATGTTCCTTCCTCCTTAACTTGTTCACCAGCTAAGGTCAACTAATGCATTTAAGAGGTAGTCACAGCCCAGGAATTTGCTAATATGAGGGACCTTCACGTAACTGCATTGCTGAGAGAAACATTAAACCACTGTCCAATCTATAAACACATTTCTTAGAAAATAAAACACTGAGTTTTTTTTCCCCCACATGTTTTGGAACTGCAAATGGTGTGTGTGCATGTGTGTGGCTTCATGCACGATTAAATTGTTTTCTAGTAGTGCAACCAGCTGTATACAAAAATAATGCCATCCCATAAGGGTGGTGTGGAATGTTGGACCAAGTATCAAAATACAACCTTAGATGTGTTGCCCAGAGGTTATCACATGATGAGCAAAGTGTACACTTTTCAACTTAGCTGGTTTGGGTTTAGAAAGTGATATAACATTTCCTGTTTTATGTTAATGTCTATTTATTTTCATTAAAATGAGTGAAGGGTGGAAAATAAGTGTCTAGGTGCTTTTTACAGGGATACAATAAACTTCAGAGTGAAAATCATTAGCTGCTGCAGACTATTTACTGGAGAGTACACAATCCAAGGAATTAAGATAGGAGAAGATAATATTTTTGATGCTTTTTTGAACAGCAAAGGTTTAAAAAAAACAAAAACCTTTAATTGTTTAAAAGGACTTCCATCGCTCTGTTAAAATATGTTATTACATTCAACCGATAGAATTAGGGTGACAGGGGTCTCGTAGAGTAAGAGAGAGGAAAAATTAAATTAGGTAAAGTCACCATGTACCCTTATCTGCAGGTATGTACATCTGCATGTATTCTTATCTGCAGAGTGATTCTTGACATAGGGACTGAAAAGAAAAGAGACAAAATGAGTTAAGTAACATGGATATTACAAGCTGTTACTTCTAGTCATCGTTGATGTAGAACTAAATTAACATTAAAAATGTACTCATTGACGCTTTGTGCCTTGTATTGCAGAGCCAGAACTGTGGCTGGTGGTTGCTAATGCACTTGGAGCAAAACGCATTGCCAAAGCTGGTAGAGTATCTGCTGGTGGCTTTCGGACTCCAAAGGTGACTTTACTGCTGGGGAATGATGCCTGGGTCCACCATATTGATAATAGCATCAGGTGAGAACACAGTAAATAGAGAGAAATTAAAACTTGACCACAAGAATGTAAAATTTTACTGCATGCAGAGGTGACATTGCTAATAACTGTGGGTGCTGGCTGACTCTTTCTCGGTGTTGATCTTTA
Organism: Ginglymostoma cirratum; assembly: GCA_024137785.1. NCBI lineage: Eukaryota > Metazoa > Chordata > Chondrichthyes > Orectolobiformes > Ginglymostomatidae > Ginglymostoma > Ginglymostoma cirratum. The sequence goes on along the minus strand of JAHRHZ010000267.1, from coordinate 23,204,850 downwards.
CATACTTGTGATGGGTTTCTTTCCTTAAATTAAACAGACTTTACAAGTCGTGCCACAACATAGCATCTTTCACTTCATTGAGGCAAAACATAGATTTAACCTGAGTTTACTCTAACCTCGGTATCTCACAGTGGGGGTTAAGTTAATTGATACCAGCAGCATGAAACAGGCTTGAAGAAAATTGATGTTTGATTTTTCAAGATGCAAATTTTTATTGTTCATTGATCTAGGAAACGTTTGCCAAGATTTTTAATTTCAAACCAAGTAAAAATGACCGTAAGACCAGGAAGCAATTCTCTAAAAAGTGTTTGAACTGTCAATGTGGAAAGAAATTTGGATGCTGTGAAACATCAGCTGCTGATTTGCTGCTGGAATAGACCGGTTTCATTTCCTATATCTTTAGGAGAGAGATGAATGGAGGTCAAGCACCTCCTACACTGGGAAAGGCAATAGTCAGGCTGTGACTTATTCTTGAATAAAAACCAAAAGAACTGTGGATACTGTAAATTAGGAACAAAAACAAAGTTACTGGAAAAGCTCAGCAGGTCTGGCAGCATCTGTGAAGGAAAAAACAGAGTTAACGTTTCGGGTCTGGTGACCCTTCCTCAGATCTTCCTCAGAAGACCCTCTGTTCTAAGGAACGGTCACCGGACCCGAAACGTTAACTCTGTTTTCTCCTTCGCAGATGCTGCCAGACCTGCTGAGCTTTTCCAGCAACTTTGTTTTTGTAGTGACTTACTCTTGGCCTCTTTGTGTTAACTTCTAGCTGAAAGTTGAGAGCAGCACTCTCAAGTGCTGTGTAATTAAGGTGCAAGTGCAATTAAACACAAAAGGACACAAAATACAGAAAGAATTCTATAAGAGGCAGAACCTTAAAAATTCTGCTCCACTTTTGTGAATAATGTGAAGGGGAAATAAATGGAGCAATTGTTAAACGTTAGTGGTATAATCTAGCATTAATATGTGTGCCATAAACTTATAAAGTAGCCTTAGCTCTACGAGACTATAGGTCTGCTTCTAATTAGAGAGAGACGACCGGTGGTGGTTTAACCTGATGGTTGCTATGCCTCAGGCATAGGGAGAGGTTGAGAAGGAGAGTCCTTCACAGTAATCTCAACAGGTGTTGGAATTGAACCCACAAAGTTGGCATCACTCTGCATCACAAACCAGCCATCCAGTCAACTAGGTTATGTTGTGATGGGGTGAAGGTTCAGTTTGATACATCGTAATTATGACAAGCTTTCAAGCAATAGGTATGTGCGCCCTTACTAGAAGAAAGGGAGTGAGGGTATTCACCAACGAAAAATAGAAATTGCTGGAAAAGCTCAGCAGATGTGGGAGCATCTCTGGAGAGAAATCAGAGTTGACCTTTTGGGTCAAGTGACCCTTCCTCATCTCCAGTCTAGTGGCCAGTTTCAACATCACCAATTTGGAGAAGCAAGTTGTTTCTCCTTGCACACCAATCTGTCTTGTCTCATTGGTCTGTGGTGAACTATTAATGAATGATGTGGCCAAAGTGGAATGAACTTACCTCAAGTAAGCAATTAGCTGTTTTAACTTTAAAAACCACAAACCATTTCCACCCCAGGAGTAAACTGGTGATTGTGAAAATAACATTACCCTGACCGGAGATTGCATCCTAAAGGAAGATTTATACCAGGAATGATGACCAAGGATATAAATAGCATAAAGTCTCCTAACATCCTTTCCCTGTAAGTCAACAAGATACAAGCAACATTGGCAAAGTCAGGCTTCATTGCCCATTTCTAAATGTTCCTAGAGTTGGTGAGCCAACATGAACAATTACAGACCGTGCAGTGAATATATTCCCACAGTGCAGTTAAGTAGTGAGTTCCAGGATTTGATCTAGTGATGCTGAAGGAATTGTAATATATTTCCAATTCAGGTTGTTGTGAGATTTGAAAGGGAGCTTGGAGATGGTGGTGTTACCATCTGCCTGCTGCTGTTATTAGAGTATGACTCCAACCAATGGAGAGTTTTCCGTTGATTCCAGTTCACTTCAATCACACCCTCTTTCTTGACATGAAGCCTTGATGCCATGGGCCATCCATCTCATCTTATAACTAATTAGCCAGTTTTATACCAAAATTGTAAAGAATTTGGAGCTGAGATGTCCTGGCCTAATTGAAAGTGAGTATCTGTGGACAGGTTATTGGTGAATTAATGTTGCTTGAGACATTGTCAGCACTATATTCCATATCTTTGATGATGGTTGGGTGTTGAAAGATGAGTCTGTATTTGGTTACATTAGATTTGTCTTCCAGTTTGTGGACAGGATATACATTTTTTTACTTTGGGTAGACATCATTGCTTTGAATATACTGATTGAAGGCACAGCTAATTCTAGAGCACGATTTTTCAGTACTGCAGCTGAAATTTTGCCGGGGGCGAAGCCTTTACTTGCTGAATACTGACAAGTGAGGACGGATTTTACACTCAGCTCTTCCTGCTGAATTCTGGTCACAAATGTCTCTGGGTTGTTTTTTGCATTTGTGCGCTGAGCATCATCTATCATCAAGGATGAGACCAATCATGGAGACCCCTGTTTATTATCTTATTGTTATAACTGAGGTGAGGACAGAAAATGCCAGGAGTATTCAGCAGGCCTAGCAGAACCTATATAGAGAGAAATAAGTGAATATTCATCCAGCTCTACACCTTGTTATCTTGAATATTTCAACCTGATGGGTTTTGCTGAAAGCTCAATGACCAGAAGCATTAACTCTATTTCTTTCTTCATAGATACTGCTAGATGTACTGAATACTTCCTGCATTCTCTTCTTTTCATTTCAGATTTCAGCATCTGGAATATTTTGCTTTTGGATATGGTAGTGCTGTAAAGCTTTGATATCTGATTCACTCTCTACAGTCTGTTGCAGTTATTGCCTTCCTAGTAAAGCTGCTTGTCTTGCAGCTGATTGATAGTCTGCTTAGGGCATTGTCTTGTTGCTTTCAATCATGGGAACATCACGGTAAACTCAATCCTATTCTCATTTCACGCTCCATTTACCGAGGACCCCTACAACTCTAAAACTGAGATGATGCCTATTCCTCTCAATTTGAGAATTGGAGGTCAAATCTTTATGGCTAAGCTGTTCAGTGAATTAACTCACTGAGAAATCACCAAGCACCAAGTTTAGAATTAACCTCTTCAGGAATTAAAAACCGAAATCTTAGAAGTACCTAGTGTGTCTGGTAGCATCTGTGGAAGAGAAACAAGAGGACCTTTCTTCGGAACTCCAGGGAATTATCATCACTGCAATATAGACTTGCCCCCACTGTTAGTGCTTCAACATTTAACACAATTTAATAGAATGGATAGTTTTTAAACAAAAGGACATAAATTGATTGATTTTCTCATCCTCAGAATGTACCAAGCTACTTTCCGTTAAATTAATGATGAGAAAGTAATTGCCTAGTGGTATTATCACTAGACTGTTAATCCAGAGACCTTGGTTCAAATCCCACCATGGAAGATGGTGGAATTCGAAATCAATAAAAAAAATTTAAAGTCTAATGATGATCGTGAATCCATTATCAATTGTCATAAAAACTCATCTGGTTCACAATGTCCTTTAGGTAGGGAAACTGCCATCCTTACCTGGTCTGGCCCACAGCAATGTGGGTGACTCTTAACTGTCCTCTGGGTAATTGGGATGGGCAGTAAATGCTGGCGTAGCTAGCGAAGCCCACATACTGTGAATAAATTTTAAAAAGTTAAGTAAAAAATTAAGCACTTCTGAAGTAAATATATTGTTAAATAAAAACCGAAAGAACTGCAGATGCTGTAAATCTGGAACAAAAACAAATTTGCTGGAAAAGCTCAGTAGGTCTGGCAGTGCTGATGAAGGGTCACCAGACCCGAATCGTTAACTCTGATTTTTTTCTTCACAGATGCTGCCAGACCTGCTGAGATTTTCCAGCAACTTTGTTTTTGTTGTTGTTGTTAAAGGTATTGTTAATTAAGCAAATGTGGATAACCATTTTCACACAGCAATACCCTGAAGAAGCAACTTCGTGCATTATCAGATTACATGCATTTGATGTGATGCCTGAAGGCAGATAGTTGACCAGTGTACTGGAAAGCTCCCTCCTCCTCTACAGATAACAACATGGGGTCTCTCGCGTTCATTGAAGCATGCAAATGGAAGCTGAATATAATCTCCCATTTCAAGATGTTCATTCAACAGTTGTCAATCTAAATAAAGGAGCTCAGTAGCATTTGGGTACTAATTTGGGAATATGTGTCTTTTGAACATCGGATCCAGTCGTTGTCAGACTCAAAACCTCATGCTAGAAATCAAGGCTTTAAGTGGTAGGAAGTGACCCCTACATCATATGAACAAAGAACAAAGGCCAGTACAGCACAGGAATAGGCCCTTCAGTCCTCCAAGCCTGCGCCGGCACATTTTTACCCTTCCATACTAAAACCATCTTCACTTACAGGATCCATATCCCTGTATTCCCTTCCTATTCATGTATTCATCCAGGTGCTTCTTGAATGCTGCTATTGTGTCTGCTTCGACCACCTCCTCTGGCAGCACACTCCAGGCATTCAGCACCCTTTGTGTGAAAAACTTGCTTCGCATGTCTCTTTTAAACTTCCTCCCCTGCACCTTGAATCTGTGTCTCCTAGTAATTGACCCCTCCACCCTGGGAAAAAGCCTTAAAACTTCCACTCTCCATGCGATTCACAATCTTATAAACTTCTATTAGGTCGCCCCTCAATCTCCTGCGTTCCAATGCAAACAAACCCAGTCTGGTCAATGTTTCTTCATAGCTAAAATTCCCCAGACAAGGCAGCATCCCAGTAAACCTTTTCTGTACTGTCTCCCAAAGCACTCACATTCTTCTGGTAGTGTGGTGACCAGAACAGTATGCTATTATGCTCCATATATACCATGAGGTTTGTTCTGTGGATGGTATTGCTTGTTAATGGTGACTCTGTTGAAGTAATGTCGCCATCTGTTGAGTATTTTTCAGTATTGCTGCAACTTTATACACTTTCTCGATCACATGATTTGGGTATTGCTTCTGTTATCTGCCAACATGTAGTGGGGATATGCTGTAATTTGCGTTTATATTCTTTGCTGAAAATGATTGTTGTTTCTTGAAGTGATCAAGAGTTGATATGGCTGTACCTCTAATACTGTAATGCGCCTCATGTTATTTTGAAGGTACACATTTGATGTCACCAAATGCATGTTCTCCTCAGGAAACATCACAGAGAAGCTTCGAGTCAGCTCTTTTGATTGTACAGGAGAGGTGGTTGTGGACCTGTATGCAGGTAACATTGAGAGTTGCTCAAATGAACACAATGGGTTTGAGTGATCCCAGTCTGTGAAGTATGATCTTATAGTACCCTACTGTCTGTAAAGAGGGAAGCAACATTCCATTTTTGCAACATTCCAGGGACTGGTACTTTGAAGGAAAACTATTTTCATTTCATCAACTCATTTATCCAATTGGTACTTACAGAATGTAATTTTGCTCAAAAGAGCAAGGGTGGTCAATTAACATGGTATAGATAAAATTTACTTTAGACAGTCTACTTTTTTGAGCTCATTGTGTTAATTGAGCGCTCATACCATCAGCAAATCATCTCATGAAAGGTCTCTGATGATGTACAGCAGTATTTAAACAAGTGTTGATGTAAACTCCAGAAGATGGTAGGCTTGAACACACAAGTAATTTTAGTTTGGGTATGTATATTCTATATATGATAATTATTTATGATGTTTTGATGTTTATTGTGCACTTCCTTCCCTCTCCAATTTCCCTTAAATATCATTGGTAAGAAATTCATGTAGCTTGACATGATGTGCAGACTGTTAGGATAATCAGCTTCTTCGTTTATTTTGAGTTTTCTTTGGTGCTAAAGGTGAGGACGGTCATGATTGGAGAACAGAACATTTTATGCGTTTCTGTGCCCAGTGTCACCAACACACATGCACACACTCTTCCCAAGTCAAGGGCTACAGCCAAATAATTTGGAATAAAGCTCCCTGTGTGCTGCTTCTTTGAGTCCAAGGTTATTAGACAAAAATGCAGCTATTTTGCAGAATTCTTTCAGGAAGGTTGTCCTGCAGTACTGGTTCCTGGCTTGGTGGATGCTGTTTAAATCATCCTGTTCATATTGCAGGAAGTTTCAAATCAACCTTTTCAACATCAAATATGCACATGGATTTGCTTTTGAGTCTCTTTATACTTCCTCAGCGAGTCAGTCAGTAGCCAGATTCATACATATCAATGATCAAAACAAGTGGGATATGCTATTATCAATGGCAAGGTCTCCTGTGTTTTTATTGTCACCAAGATACTGCTAATGACCGAAGTGCTGTGTAAGCTAGGTTTTTGGATGATAATAGCCTCAGAAAAGATACTTTACTCACCAGTATGACATTTTATTTAAATAGCGAGACCAGCATTTTAATAGCACCTTTCAGTGCCACATGTTGGCCCTATGTGCTTTACAGCCATTGCTCACTTTTGAAGTTTAGTTACTTCAATAGTATAGGATCCTGGTATATGAGTATTTCAATTGAAAACTAGTATTGTGTAAAGATATTCAGAGACTATCATACATGACATGCATAGCATCTTATTTTGTGAATCATGTGTACTGGTAGTTTGGTCTCATTCATTTAAAGCAAATGTGACTGATAAAATCCCTCAATTAATTCTGCTTCTACAGGTATTGGTTATTTTACGTTACCATTTCTCATGCATGCGGGTGCAGCATTTGTCCATGCCTGCGAGTGGAATCCACATGCAGTTGCTGCACTCTTAAAGAATCTGGAATTGAACAAAGTATCACATCGCTGTAAAATCCACAAAGGTGACAACCGACAGGTATTTTCCTATGTGCACACTATTTCTTACTGTTTTCTGTTGGAATCTTACAGGGTTTTCTGAATTTGTTTCATCAAAGCTGGATAAATCTTGAGGAATCTCCTGTCCTGAGGATAACTCTGCTGGATGTCTTTTCCAAAAAACTCAGCCTCTAAACTAAATACTATTTTCAGGTGCTTTCTATGTTTTAAAGTTTTGATACTTGAATCACATAATTTAGGTTAATTGAAGAATGTAAACATAGAAGAATGTACAATTAAACTAAACAAGCTACAGGTGAAATGAGTTCAGAAGAAACTCTTTGACTTCTTACTGCCAATAAGTATAGAGTCTACACCTAAGAAAAGAAATTGAGACTAAGGAGATATATCAATTGCATCAATATCTGGTTGGAAAAACGATTGGTGACTCTAGAGATTTGTAAATATTGAGCTAATCCAGCACTCTCAGAACAGAATGATTCTTCTGTACTGGGAGTTGTAGGCACAAGAACAAATATTTTCCAGCAAATAGCTGATCAGATTTCATTACTGGGGATGAGATAGTGATGTTATATTTTGAAGTTTTGCCTTTTAGGGCTCAGTAGTCATAGAGTCATACAGCGCAGAAATAGATCCTTTGGTCCAACTCATCCATGCCGAACAAGTTTCCCAAACTAAACTAGTCCCATTTACCTGTGCCTAGCCAATATCCCTCTAAACCTTTCCTATTTTTGTACCTATCCAAATGTCTTTTAAATGTTGTAACTGTACCTGCATCTACCTTTTCCTCTGTCAGTTCATTCCACATATAAAACACCATCTGTGTGGAAAAAGTTGCCCCTCAGGTCCCTTTTAAATTTTTCTCCTCTTGAACACAGAATCAACTGGAAGTTGCAAGCTCGCCTCATTGTCACACTGAGCTTCACGCAGGCTGTATTGGTTAACAGAGGACCTTCATTTGGTAGGAAGATCCTTTACTTAATGTCCACGTTTCTTGAAATCTGCCCATGTTGGATACTGGTTGAGTTGGTATTGAGGGTGTGAGGGCAAACAGCAGTGGGTTGACATGAGTTAGCACTAAGTTAATTTGAGACTATATCGGGCTGTGGATATGGGAGAGGGGAATGGGGTGATATTACAGTTACAAAGTGTCATGCAGATGTGTGAAAAATAAGGAGGCACAGAGAAACGAGGGGCCATTGCATGCAGGTAGAGAAGCTAGTGGTCTGGAAGGTATGAGGGATCTTGGTAGTAGATGGCATGTCATGACGCAGATCGGACATATGGAGTGTGTGAGGGTTAAGGGATGTCTTTGAGAGTTTTTAATGTGGATTTTCTTTCAGGAGATTTATTGGGTCAGTGAGGTAAATGATAGATGATTTATACATGGTCTGTGGAATGAGTGGACCTTTGTAGACCCAATGGTCTTTATTACTTTAATTTTCTAAAGTTCTACCTGCACTCTGAAGTGGGCCTCAGTACAGAGATCAATAAGTTCATTTGTGGTTTTGGTGTTTTGGACCAATATTTGCATTAATTCTGAGCTGTCACTTGAGTTTTTAAAATCAGTAAGAAATTGCTATAAAACTGATTGAATGTAGAGAATAGAAAGTAGGAAAGAAAGACGTAAATTGAAAAGATACAAGGATTTATTAACCGTCGTGGTTAGACTGTGTGTCCTTTATCAGTAATTTAATTGCCCCTTGCAGTTACATTTAAATAAAAATGACTTCACCTTTTGAAATGATAATGAGAGTTGGTTCAAACTCTTCTATTATACATAGTACCTAGGTTTTAGTCAAGGCCAGAATGAAGAAATAAAATCTCCTTTCGTGTAATGATCCTATTTCCAGTTACAAAGTTGTTAATAATTTGGTACATATTGTCGATCTCCATTGCATGAGACACAGAAATAGTCATGTGAAAAGTGCATGTATTACACAGGTGTCACAGAAAAGCATTGATGTTCTTGAGATGTTGGTGGTAAAACAGAATTTTGAGTTGGAGAAAGCTTTTCTGTAGTAGAGAAAGAATGTGCCGTCTTTCAATTTGGGTCATGGTACATATGAGAAATCCCACCAGTGAAACACGGGATCATAATAGCATAAAATCATATGACCGTCAGTGGTATTATCAATCAATTTAGCTTCAATGTTGAAGATGCTGTTCAGGGTCTAGGTAGATTTGGAAGAACCCATCAATCCTTACCAGTGAAGGTGTACATAATGTTGTACAGCAGAAAGGATTGCATTAGAGGATGACACAGGATTAGTCAGGTTCTGACAAGATTGTGAGGAGGAGGAGTATAAATGCAGGGCATCCATCACCAGACCAAGCACTCTCATTGTTGAATCACCTAATCATGATGAAGGTTTATATAATGTAAATCATAAGAAGTGTAATCCTGTGGTCTACTCCTACCACCGTGCATGTGGCCATCTAGAAGTAAAGCAGCTTGTTGAGCACTGGCTGAGGGAGGCAATGTATGAAAATTGTGACCACTTTACATCTAATCAAAACCTTTTCATCATCATGGTTCTTCTCCTGGGCTGGTCATACATCACTGAAAACATTCTGCAACAACCCTGCTAGAAATCAATGATGTGTTCAAGGCCCTGATAATGTATCTGCTATCCTGTTTAAAGCAGAAGACACCTCCTGCATATCTGTGGTCATTGGCTTGCATTCGATAGCCTTGGCTTAACTTGCATGTTGGTGGGAAATGCAGTTCCCTACCACCAATCCAACATGGTCAAACTGGAATTCTCTGTTCTCTCAGCTAATGTGACAGAGGCAAAGGCCCAGAGCAAGAGACAAAGAGGTTATTAATAGTGCAGAAAGAAATAAATGTAAAATGGGTGTAAATTAAGGTATTGTAATTTATTTAATTTATACCTGATTTCATCTTTTTGTTTCTTTCTCCACCATTAACAACAACTCCTTTGTCTTTTGCGCTGGGCCTCTGCCCTGTTAAAAGTATTTTTAAAAAACATTTTTCAACATCTTAAGTTCTTAAGAAGTCATAGTGGACTCAAAACATTAACTCTGTTTCCCTCTCCACAAATGCTGTCAGACCTGCTGAGTTTCTCTAACATAGACTCCCTACAGTGTAGAAGCAGGTCATTCGGCCTATTGAGTCCACATCGACCCTCTGAACAGCATCCCATCCAGACCCACTCCTACCCTAGCCCTGTAACCCTGTATTTCCATGACTAATCTACCTAGCATGCACATTCCTGGACACTACGGGTAATTTAGCATGGTCAGTCCACCTAACTTGCACATCTTTGGACCATGAGAGGAAACTGGAGCACCCAAAGGAAATCCACGCAGACATGGGCAGAATGTTCAAACTCCATACAGACAGTTGCCTGAGGATGGAATTGAACTCAGGTCCCTGGTGCTGTGAGGCAGCAGTGCTAATCATTGGGTGTCCATGCTGCCCATTTCTCTGAGAATGTTCTCTGAGTTGGTTTCAGAATTCTAGCATCTGCAGTTTGCCTTTATGACTAGAGAGGCTGAGTTGACTTGGTCTCCAAGGTTCACTTGGACTGTCAGGTTTTATAAATAGCTATACTTTAACTATTTAATTCTGAGATAAAATGCAATTTGGAGTTTCAAAGATAATCGGCTCTTCTGCCTGGTTCATGTGATTTATGTTGCTGTGGAGAGAGACTGTGAAAGAATTGGAGTCCACAGAAAGTCATTCTAGTAATAGCTTACATGGTTTCTAAGTTATCACTGAATCTGAATAAACGGGTCAGTTTGCAAGAATTGGAAGAAAGAAAGAGAAAGCAGGGAGTTATAGGCAGTAGTCTTTACAATTGACCACGTAAAAGGTTGATGAGAGCCTGAGAACTCATTTAGACAAGGCTGTAACATTAGCTTTTGCTCTACGATAACACTTGTGGTGAAAGACCATTCAGGGAATAGAAGTTATCCAGCTGAGAAAATAAAATGAAACATTGTTAAATCCAAGTGTTTTTCTTTCTCTATTTGCACCAATCTTCCTGCAAATGAACCTCCATTTTTCATCTGCACAATGATAGATTTTCCCATTGCTTTGATGAATGTGTGTTCAGCAAAACAAGTTTTCTCTGCATGAATGCTATAATTGGGTGCAAATACTGAATATAAAATTAGTATTGGAGAATTAGATAGAGGCATTGGCTTTATGCTGGGCATGCCTGGCCTGAAGACGCTTGACTGTATTCTCATTAAAACATCAGCATAATTTGATTATTGAGATGCCGTTATTTGGGTCTCTCCTGGGATATGTTTTCCTGTGTATTGGGATCCAGTTTGTCAGAGTGATGCATTTCTCTTTAAATACCATTGAAATTGAGCTGTGAAATAGCCTTGGCTGCTGCATAGCAGGAGGACTCAGAACACCGAAGTCAAAATTGTTTACTTTCCAATCGTTGAGTTGTCTTCTGGGTTATGCTCACTCGTTTGAACCCAACTGACAGCCATCTACAGATATAATTTTGGTGCCATATTTCAGCAGGATTTGTGTTGACTTGGTTTGATTTAGTATTGTCACATACAGTGAAAAGTATTGTTTTGCATGCTAACCCAACAAATCATACCATACACAAGTACATCAGGGTAATAGAATAAAACATAGAATATAGTGTTACAGCTACAGAGAAGGCGCAGAGAAAGATCAACGCAAATATATGAGAGGTCCATTCATAAATCTGATAACAGCAGGGAAGAATATGTTCTTGAATCTGTCCGTATGTGTTTTCAAACTTCTGTATCTTCTGCCCAATGGAAGAGGGTGGAAGAGAGTATAACCAGGGTGGAAGAGGTCTTTGATTATGTTGGCTGCTTTCCCAGAGCAGAGGGAAGTATACACAGAGTCAGTGGAATGAAGGTTGGTTTTTGTGGTTGACTGGGCTGCATTCACAACTCTCTGTAATTTCTTGTGGACTTGGGCAAAGCAATTGCCATACCAAACTGTAAAGCATCTGGATAGAATGCTTTCTGTGGTATATCTGTAAAAATTAGTAAGAGTCAAATTGTGGACATGCCGAATTTCCTTAGCCTTCTATTGCAGTTGTGTAATGTTAGAAAATCAATTCAAAGATATGTTTATGGTCCCAAAGGTGATCACAGCAATTTGACCAAATGGTTCACAGATAGCTCATAGTTTACAGTACAGCTTTTCTTCTTTCAGTGGATACTGGAGCCGTGAAAAGCTATTCCCAGGTAGCTACCTTTGGCTCCCACATTAGCTAAAGTACAGTAGGTCAGAGTACCTTGTTAGAGATCTTCCTTTTCATTCTATGTTGCATTTGTAAAGAAATGTTTGAAATATTCCTTGGTTATAAATTTATAATTAAACTCCATTGTGTTTCTCAGCTCTCTCTACGCAACCTGGCAGATCGAGTGAATTTGGGACTTATTCCAAGTTCAGAAGATGGATGGCCTATAGCGTGCCAATTGTTAAGAGAGGATAAGGGAGGGATTTTCCATATTCACCATAATATCAGTCTGTATGCTGAGAACAGAGACGCACACTTCAACAGGCAGAATTTTGATAGCGGTTCTTCTGAAGCACAGCAGCAGAGTTTAACAGCAGAGCCTCGAAGTTTGAGTACTGAGGGATCTGGGAGCAGCTCTGATCCTACAACTCCAGCATTCACATCATCATTTAAAACTAATAAAGACAGCATATTCAACTCAAGATGGAAAGGGCCAGGCAACCGGTCAGAAGTTGAAACAAACTGTGGGATGCGTTGTGAAAAGAGGATATTTGCTAATCCGGAGTGGCAAGCTTGGGCAGAGACAGTGGCATTAAGGATTAAGTGTTTATTAGAAACTCTCCATGCAAAGCCATGGTGGACAAATATCTTACATATTGAACATGTGAAGTCTTATGCACCTCATATTGATCATGTTGTACTGGACTTGGAATGTAGACCATGCGATGTGAATTTATGAACTGAAAATATTGGTCTTTTCCCTAAACTTTATAATCCATAAAAGTTGAGAACCTGAAAATACCTGCATTTATCAGGGTTACACATGCCATCCCTCTTTCGTTAACAGGTATTATCCTGTCTATCTCTTAATAGCCTTTTTGCACCCTAGCCTTCTGTTTGTATTGGTGTGCCTGTAAATTTTTTACAAATAACATCTTATGTTCTATGATCATTTAATTTCATCGTTTATATTTGGTCTTCTAATTGTTTTTGTTGACTTCTCTCCTAATCTCTCTGTATTCTCTTTTATCATGCACTCTTCTACTGTCCTTCTTATTGATTATAAGCACTTTTCTTTACTATCTATCTATTGTTTTCTTATGATTTTATTCATCCATGGCATCTCATTCGTGTTTAGTTTGTTCTTTCTTTTTGATAGAATACTTTTTCCTGTACTCTGAAATGTAGATGTTGTTTAGCACTGTCCTACATTGCTATTTGCCAATAATTGATGCATAATAATTGTGAAAGTGACCGGAGGTCTTTTCATTTTCTAAGCATTGAAGGCAATGTAGCACCGTCCTCCATTCTTCATTTCCATCGTTCCCGCTAACCTGCAAGCAGGTTATTTTTACAAGATCATTATCTTTTCTGTCGGCAACATTACCGCATACCTCTGAAGATCATGTATTTTGTTTCAGCATCTGTTCTTCCTTAACCCTATCCTTTCCACTTATGTGCTTCAGACCTTGTTGCTGCTCTTCCTCAGCTTCATTCACGAGTGAGGAAGGGATTTAGATGACATCTGTATCTACAGTACCACAGGTGCCGCATACTCCCAGTCCTGTGCAGTCAAAGCTGGGACAACAATTCGAGTTTGACACATGACCTGGTCATGAAATAAAACATTGGCAATGCCAAGGTTTCTGAAATGTGTATGTTACATTACATGAGGCACTAGGCCAGCAGATTACTGAATATCAGCAATGATTTGTAGTGCTTTGAGAAAAAAGTTGAACAATTGTGACAATAATAAAAATATAGAATTCAGGAGTTTAGTTAACACTGGCAAAGAATACAACACAATACAAGATGAAATTAGTCATCTTCCAGACTGTCCAGTTATGTGACAAATGAAACCAACCTGGATAAATATGAGATGAAACAGTTTGGTTGGAAAACCAGAAACATTGTTTACATCTTAGAAAATAAGAAGCTGAAATGGGTAAAAGCAAAGGACTCAGATTTATGTGAACAAACCACAAATCAGAATTGCACGTCAGCAACATAATTAAAATGAAAACAAAAGACCACAATTTATTCCAAAGTGTCTAGAATTAAAAGTAGTGAACCATGCTAAGTTTATGTAGGACTTGGTAAGGTTACAGCTACTGTTTAATCTGATCCCTGTACTCTAAATGGATATAACTATTCCAGTTTTTTTTTAAATTGTTAGAAATTAGACAATGGATGTCAGGAAAGATTGAACAAAGGAAAGAGAAGAATTGAAGATAAAGGGCTTAGAGGGATATGAGCCAAATACTGGCGAATGAGACTGGATTGATTTAGGACAACTGGTTGGCTTGGAAGAGTTGGACTGAAGGGTCTGTTTCCAAACTGTACTGTTTTATGACTAAGTTCAAGACCATGTATTCAGTCAGAAAATAGGATACATTTCAGCCCAAAAATAATTAGAATGCGGAACTCCATCTTAAGAAGTCATGGAGGCAAATAACATGGCTGCTTTCAAGGGGAAAATAGAAATACTGAAGAACTGCGATGAGAAGCGGAACAGGAAAAACCACCTCTGGAGTGTAAATACCAGCACAGATTTATTGGGCTGAATGGCCTGTTTCTGTGCTGTGTAGAATATGTAATCGATGGATCACAGTCAGGCGATTGTTAGAACCTCAGGTGATAACCAATTTGCAAGGTACCATTTTCAAAATCTGCAAATCTACAATCACTTTTCCGACCTGTCCTTTGTCTTGCAAGAAGCAACTTCTCCTACGGGTGGCAGTGTTTTGCTTGTCTGCTTCTGCTTTGTCCCATCCCCACTTTGCATGTGCACCTCTCGCTATGGTACTGTTCACATCCATAACTTCACGTTAAAAATATTCAAGCGCAGTGTCTTGTGTTCGGCAATGAAAGAGTTTACCAGCCTCATTCCACTTTCTAGCTCTTGATCCGTGCGCTTGCTGGTTATAGAACTTCAAGCGTCGTTTATGTTTGCAAGCAGGCTATTTACCCGACAAGCTGAACCCCAACAGGTTGCAGTAAATCGATTTAGCACAGCTGGCAGAATGAAGTCTGTAGCTTTGGTAATCTGGACAGCTCGGCTATTTCTCAAAGAGGAGGGCTGGCTGGAGACTGTGTGCAAATCATGGGCTGGAGTAGTAGCAGGACTGGGACAGGGAGCTTTGTTCCGCCCCCAGGTGGCTGGATCGTTCTGTTGAGCTGCAACAGGAAAGTTCTTTAAACTTTCGCTTCCGGCACCAGCGGAAGAAAGGAGACAGCAATCCGAGCGAAAGGATGAGCAAAGTCCTTCTCGTGAGGGAATTTTGATTGTGTCTTGTATTCTGCAGTAAGTAGATTTCTTTTTATTAACAAGGACGGGTTGTGCAGCGCGTCCGTGTGTTATGGTGACAGCCCCGTCTGTCCCATTCCACCTGAACTGGGCTCATTCTCATTCCCAGGGTCTGATTTAGGGAAAAAAAGCAATTTTCTGGCTTCTTTCAACTTGATGTTTCGACGGAAAGCAGCTGGAAAGTTCCACAGGCTCGTTTCAATCCATTAGTCACCACCAGAGTAGACAATCTGTTTTCCAGATTTGGTTAATTTGGTTGGTAAGAAGAAAAAGAGGTTTTCGCTGTCGAAAAATGAAAAGTGGCTGAGTTGCTTGGGAAAGAGCAGGGTGTAATTGCCGAGGTATTGGTAGCACGTCAGAAGGCTCAGTGTAGATCCCCACCCAGCCTAGGCTCCAGTATTATCCAGTACCTCACTCTGATATTACTGATATAATGTTTTGATGCGTGGGTCCCTGACAGTCACTGTACTTTCAGGAAGTTTCACTGATAAACAATATCGTTTACCTTATATGGATAGACACGTAATTGCTGTTTTTATCATTAACGTCGACAACAAAAACATGGGCAGCGGATGAGTTTTTGGACTTGTGCTGCCATCTCACCGACATTCTCTCGGAGCCAGGACGACTAAGTGGATGTAACAATCTCTGAAGAAGGCTCCCTGCCTGTGAATTGAATGGGGCAAGGACTTGAGTTTAACCGCATTAGAGGAATCTATATGAAAGCAAGTAAAATGGGAACAAAGTCTCGCAGGGAGATTTAGAGCGATAAGGTTCGGATTTCGAAGATGACACCCCCTTTGGACAAACGGCAAAATTAGAAATTGAAATGCGGAAAGATTTATTTTAAAAAAAGTTTCAGATTCTACATAAATATTCTGAAGAAAATAGAAGTTCATGTTTGTAGCTTTTATTTCATTTATTTCTAAAGTCTTTTGTTTACAAGTACATGAATTTGATATGGTAGTGTTTTATCCTGTATCTATAAGGAGAAGGATGTTCATCCCAGCAAACGAAACTTTTAAATCGAGTGAATGGCTGGAGACCAGATTCGGAAGCATAAATGTAATACTTCTAAGCCAGGTGTTCCAGGTTGAAGTCCCACCTGCTCTGGAGGTGTGTCATACATCTCTGCACAGATTGATTAATACTAACTCAAAGAGAGAACCTGGGAAATCAATAACTGCTGGTTACACTAGGCTTGGGTTTTCAAAGACCTGAAAACCTGGGGGGGTGGGGAAGTTGACTGATTTTTTTCCATTTAGATCAGTGTTGGTTAGTTAGATGTCCACTTTCCACTAACCCTTCAATGGGCCCTGAAAAATAACTTTTATTATGTTAACCATTCTGCTGCCTCCCTAGACCAGGTCTGCACTGTGAACACCAGTCAACTCAATTGGATTAGTGCCAGCTCATATTATTCCCCATTGACTGATACAGCTGTCATTTCTAAAAAAAATTACCAGACCAAACTGAATTCAATTCAACATTTCAAAAATGAGTATTAAGAAACAACTTAGCCCATCAAGCCTGTGGCAATGACAACTAATCATTTTGAAGAATTGCAGTTAAGTCCCCTTCGTGGGTGCTGTATATCAAAAAGCTGGTCCTTGGTTCGTTATTATGCTGAAACTTCCTTCTGAGCTGTTTCCCTCAGTGGTGGTTTGCCATCATCTTCCACACTCAGGCAAAGCATGGAGGCAGATCACAAGCTTATTGCAACCAGAATGAGAATCAGACTCTCGCTGTTGGCTTAATTCTATATCCTATGATAGCCAGTTAGCCAACTGAGTTAACAAGCCCCAGCCTTTCCCAATTTCCCTTTGCTGCCTTAACTTTTTCCATGCCAATGAGGTTTAAGAAAATCATTTTTTTCTTCATAACTATAGTATCTCATTTTCTCATGAATATTCACATTCTGTGTGACTCCAATAGCTTTCGTACAATAAGATGGCATAAGTACACACCCATATTAAACGTGGTCTTTCCTGTACAAATTCAATGTTGCCTTTTTGCTTTTGTTTTTCAAAGCTGCTAAGAATAAAACCCAGAACTTCCTTTTGAGATAACAAGGTGTAGAGCTGGATGAACACAGCAGGCCAAGCAGCATCAGAGGAGCAGGAAAGCTGACATTTCGGGCCTAGACCCTTCTTCAGAAATAGGGGAAGGGAAGGGGGTTCTGAAATAAATAGGGAGAAAGGGGGAGGCGGATAGAAGATGTATAGAGGAGAAGATAAGTGGAGAGGAGACAGACAGGTTAAAGAGGTGGGAATGGAACCAGTAAAGGTGAGAGTAGGTGGGGGGGTAGGGAGGAGATAGGTCAGTCCAAGGAGGACGGACAGGTCAAGGGGGCGGGATGAGGTTAGTAGGTAGGAGATGGGGGTGGGCCTTGAGGTGGGAGGGGGGGGATAGGTGGGAGGAAGGACAGGTAAGGGAGGCGGGGACGAGCTTGGCTGGCTTTGGGATGCGGTAGGGGGAGGGGAGATTTTGAAGTTTGTGAAGTCCACATTGAAACCATTGGGCTGCAGGGTTCCCAAGTGGAATATGAGTTGCTGTTCCTGCAATCTTTGGGTAGCATCGTTGTGGCACTGCAAGAAATCTGGGATGGACATGTCGTCTGAGGAATGGGAGGGGGAGTTGAAATGGTTCGCGACTGGGAGATGCAGTTGTTTAGTGCGAACCGAGCATAGGTGTTCTGTAAAGCGGTCCCCAAGCCTCTGCTTGGTTTCCCCGATGTAGAGGAGGCCACACCGGTAACAGCAGATGCAGTGTACCACATTAGCAGATGTGCAGGTGAACATCTGCTTGATGTGGAAAGTCCTTTTGGGGCCTGGGATTGGGGTGACGGGGGAGGTGTAGGGGCAGGTGTAGCACTTCCTGCGGTTGCAGGGAAAAGTGCTGGGTGAGGTGGGGCTGGAGGGGAGTGAGGAGCGGACAAGGGAGTCCCAGAGAGAGTGGTCCCTCTGGAAAGCAGATAAGGGTGGGGAGGGAAAAACGTCTGTGGTGGTGGGGTCGGATTGCAGATGGCGGAAGTGTCGGAGGATGATGCGTTGGATCGGGAGGTTGGTGGGGTAGTACGTGAGGAGAAGTGGGATTCTGTTTTGGTTGTTATTGCGGGGAGTGTGTGTGAGGGATGAGTTGCAGGAAATGCGGGAGACACGGTCGAGGGCGTTCTCGACCGCTGAGGGGGGTGGGGGAAATTGTGGTCCTTGACAAACGAGGACATCTGAGATGTACGGGAGTGGTTTGCCTCATCCTGGGAGAAGATGCTGCGGATGCGAAGGAATTGGGAATAGAGGATGGCATTTTTGCAGAGATGTAGGTGGGAGGAGGTGTATTCTAGGTAGCTGTGGGAGTCGGTGGGGTTGAAATGGATATCGGTTTCTAGGTGGTTTTTGCCAGAGATGGGGAAAGAGAGGGAGGTATTAGAGATGGTCCAGGTGAACTTAAGGTTGGGGTGGAAGGTGTTGGTTGCCAGAGATGGAGACAGAGAAACCTAAACCGATATCCATTTCAAGCCCACCAACTCGCATTGCTACCTAGAATACACCTCCTCCCATGCACCTTCCTGCAAAGATGCCATCCTCTATTCCCAATTCCTTCGCCTCTGCCACATCTGCTCCCAGGATGAGGCATTCCACTCCCGTACATCTCAGATGTCCTCGTTTTTCAAGGACCGCAATTTACCACCCCCCTCAGTGGTCGAGAACGCCCTTGACCGTGTCTCCCGCATTTCCCGCAACTCATCCTTCACACCCACTCCCCCCAATAACAACCAAAACAGAATCCCCCTCATGCTCACATACCACCCTACCAATGTCCGGATCCAACACATCATCCTCCGAGACTTCCGCCATCTGCAGTCCGACCCCACCACCAAAGACATTTTTCCCTCCCCACCCTTATCTGCTTTCCGGAGGGACCACTCTCTCTGGGACTCCCTTGTCCGCTCCTCACTGCCCTCCAGCCCCACCACACCCGGCACTTTTCCCTGCAACCGCAGGAAGTGCTACACCTGCCCCTACACCTCCCCCTTCATCCCAATCCCAGGCCCCAAAAAGACTTTCCACATCAAGCAGATGTTCACCTGCACATCTGTTAATGTGGTACACTGCATCCGCTGTTCCTCTTGTGGCCTCCTCTACATCAGGGAAACCAAGCGGAGGCTTGGAGACCGCTTTACAGAACACCTATGCACGGTTCGCACTAAACAACTGCACCTCCCAGTCACGAACCATTTCAACTCCCCCTCCCATTCCTCAGACAACATGTCCATCCTGGGCTTCCTGCATTGCCACAACGATGCTACCTGAAGGTTGCAGGAACAGCAACTCATATTCCACTTTGATACCATTGGGCTGCAGAGTTCCCATGTGGACTTCACCAGCTTCAAAATCTCCCCTCCCCCTACCGTATCCCAAAACCAGCCAAGCTCGTCCCTGCCTCCCTACCTGTCCTTCCTCCCCACCTATCGCCTCCTCCCACCTCAAGGCCCACCCCCATCTCCTACCTACTAACATCATCCCGCCCCCTTGACCTGTCCATCCTCCCTGGACTGACCGATCTCCTCCCTACCCCCCCACCTACACTCACCTATACTGGCTCCTTCCCCACCTCTCTGACCTGTCTATCTCCTCTCCACCTATCCTCTCCTCTATCCATCTTCTATCCACCTCCCCCTCTCTCCCTATTTATTTCAGAACACCCTTCCCCTCCCCCATTTCTGAAGAAGGGTCTAGGCCCGAAATGTCAGCCTTCCTGCTCCTCTGATGCTGCTTGTCCTGTTGTATTCATCCAGCTCTACACCTTGTTATCTCAGATTCTCCAGCATCGGCAGTTCCTACTATCTCTGAAACAATTTTAACCTCCTTTTGATAGTCCTTTCTTAATCTAGTTATTAACTTTGAATACTACTTTACCAATACCTGTAAAATGCTCTTGTTTCTGCCAACAAATTATGAATAACAATGATAAAACCCTTCTGCAGATCAGTTTGAGTGACTTCTCATAAAAGAAAATAAATCACAGTTAGTGTCTGGCATGAGGGCTTGTGGCTGTTTCTGATTCAGTTGCTCTGTGTTTGAGGCTTCGTTCAGCGCTAGTTTGATTGGAGAGTGCATTCAGAACTTGGACAAACAGGTTGATCAACTTGTAATTTCTTCCAACAAACCTCTGGCAGGTATTAAGAGTAGGAGAGATTCCTGGTCAGCTATGCTTGATGTGAAATGGCCCCTGTGAAACTATAGCCTCTGGTGACTAGTTCCAGAAAAAACACAGCTGAAGAAACAAATATAAGCACATGCACTCAGAGACAGTCGGAACTGCTGATGCTGGAGTCAGAGATAATGCAGTGTGGAGCTGGAGGAACACAGCAGGCCAGACTGCATCAGAGGAGCAGGAAAGTTGACGTTTCAGGCCGGGGCGTTTCTTCAGAACTGGGGGAGGGGGAAGGGAGCTCAGAAATAAATAGAGAGGAGAGGGGGTGCTGGGAAAGGTAGGTGAGATGGTAATAAGTGAGTGCAGGTAGGCAGTGGTGAGGATTGGTCAGTGAGGTGGGAGGAGCGGGTATGTGGGAGAGAAGATGGACAGGTTGTGTCAAATCATGGAGGCGGGGATGAAAGGGAGGGTTGGTCATGGGCTGAGGCTGGGAGTGGGGCAATTTTGAAACTGGTAAAATCCACATTTAGGCCATAGGGCTGTAGGCTCCCAAGGCAGAATATAAGGTGTTGCTCCTCCAGTTTCCGGGTGGCAACGCTGTGACACTGGAGGTGACCCAGGATGGACATGTCACCCAGGGAGTGGGAGTGGGAATGGAAGGGGGTGTTGAAGTGGTTCATGACTAGAAGGTGTTGTCATTTGTCACGAACAGAGCACAGGCGCTCTACAATGCGGTCTCTGAGCCTCTGCTTAGCCTCACCAATGTAGAGGAGGCCACATTGATGGATGTGCAGGTGAACTCCTGTCTGATGTGGAAGGTTTGTTTGGTGCCTTGAATGGAGGTGAGGGGAGAGGTGTAGGGGCAGGTGTTGCAGGGAAAGGTGCCGGGGGTGGTGGGGTTAGTGGGGAGTGTGGAACGGACGAGGAAGTCATGGAGAGAGCGGTCCCCACAAAAGGAAGATTGGGGCGGGGAGGGAAATATGTCTTTGGCTGTGTGGTCGGATTGTAGGTGGCAGAAGTGGGGGAGAATGAAATGTTGGATACGGAGGTTGGGGTGATATGTGAGGACAAGGGGGATTCTGTCTTTGTTATTGTTCGGGGGAGAGGATGTGAGGGCAGAGGTGCAGGAAACGCAAGAGATACAGTCGAGCATTTTCAACCACCAAAGGAATTGGGAGTAGGGGATCGCATTCTTGCAGGAAGGTGGGTGAGAAGGGGTGTAGTCTAGGTAGCTGTGGGAGTCAGTGGGCTTGAAATGGATGTCGGTTTCGAGGTGGTCACCAGAGAGGTCCAGGAAGGAGAGGGAGATATTGGAGATGGTCCAGGTGAATTTGAGGTTGGGGTGAAAGATGTTAGTAAATGTGATGAATTGTTCAAGCTCCTTCTGGGAGCACGAGGCAGCGCAGATACAGTCATCAGTGTGGTGGGGGATAGTGCTAGTGTAGCAGCGGAAGAGGGACTGTTCCACATGTCCTACGAAGAGGCAGGCAAAGCTTGGGCCCATGCAGGTTCCCATGGCCAACCCCTCAGTCTGTAGGAAGTGGGAGGAGTTGTTAAGGGTAAGGACGAGTTTGGTTAAGCGGATGAGGGTGTTGGTGGAAGGGGACTGGTTGAGTCTGTGGGAGAGGAAGAAGCGGGGGGCTTTTCGGCCATCTCTGTGGGGGATACAAGTGTACAGGAATTGGATGTCCATAGTGAAGATGAGGTGTTGGGGGCCAGGGAATTGGAAGTCTTGGAGGAGGTGGAAGTGTCCCGGATGTACGTGGGGAGCTCCTGGACCAGGGGGAGAAAACAGAGTCAAGGTAAGTGAAGATAAGTTCAGTGCGGCAGGAGCAAGCAGAAACAATGGGTCGGCCGGGACAGTCAAGTTTGTGGATTTTGGGCAGGACATAGAAACGGGCAGTGCGAGGTCGGGGAATGATGAGGTTGGAGGCAGTGGGTGAGAGGTCACCTGAGGTGATGAGGTTATGAATGGTTTGAGAGATGATGCAAGTATCACTAAGCATGAAAGAGAACCAAGGAAGTGTCTAGTACTGGCTGAAGAATTGAGTCAGCATAAGTAGAAAAAAGGTAACATTTTTACATTGTAACTTTGGAAAACCAGAATTGGCTTCAGAAGTTGGAGATTTTTAAAAAAAGTTTCATAATGCATATTATGGTTGATATTTACCATTAGATTAAGTTAGAATCAAAATTACAGCATTGAGTGGTTGAACACAACTCAAACCTTCCTATCAATTATCTCTTCACACTCTGCTGCCATTCCTACATGTTCCTCTTTCAGCCTTCTCTAATACATTGATGCCTTTTTTTATTCATTTGTGGGATGTGGGAATCGTAACTCTGCCAGCAGTTTTTTGCTCATCTCTCATTGCCTTTTGAGAAGATGGTGGTGAGTTCCATTTGTGAATTGCTGTAGTCCATGCATCAATCATCCCATGTGAACAAGTTCCATGTTCTCACCAGTCTGTAATATTTTCCTTATAAAATCTTATTTAATCTAATAAAACCTAATATTTATGGTTCCTGGTTCTAGACTGAGGTGACAAATGGAAATTAAGCCCTTCAAACATTTGGAGATCTCTTTCAGCTCAACTCTTAACCTTCCTGGAAAAGCCCCAGCTTAATAATTAGGTATTTCTCCTTTTCTGACATCTTTCTAGACATAGCAGAGCTTTTCTTTAAAATTGAATGAAAGAAATGCACCGTTGCAATTGAAAATCATGGCCATGTTATATGACTTAAAGCAACACCCATTCTCTGGCCCAAAATGGAGCCTGTCTCAGTTTGTAGACTGGTTAGCTGAAAACTAAGCATAAGGGTCCCGAAAATGATTAAGAGAAGCCTAGATGTTAACTTTATTTGTCTCCGTGTTGCAGCTAAAACGTTACTAGAAATGAACAGAGATTCCCCACAAAATAGTTATGGTTAAATTAGTATTTTTATTGCAACAGTACTTCTTTAAATACAGGGTTTCGAGTTGTTAGATTCGCCGAAGACATGAATGGAATCAAAACTTCTCATTTTGGAAAAAGCTACATGAAGCTGTCCATGTGTAAAAACAGGCCAGGAATGCAAGTACATTTTATCAAGAGCAAAGCCTTGTTTATAATCATAAAATAAGTCTAAGTGGGAACTGTTTTCTCCTGAGAAGAAAAGTCAGTTTTACATCTGATGGGCTCAATGTTATTTGAGGAATAAACATTGTGTTTCCTTCACATCTTCCTCGTGTAATTTCAGCAATAATTATCAAACAAAACTGCTTCCTGACTACCTTTCTTGTCCCTTGATAAAATCCTTGTTTAGCATTCAAGTTTCATAGCAATATTATTAGCTACTCCTTCCCGGTTTGGCAGTAACATGCTCATCGAGTTAGCCTGTAAACACTGTGAAGGGTGGAGACTGCAGTCATCTCCGTACTCAGTAGATTCTTAGATAATTCATCTGACAGCTTTTCTAGAAGTTTTTTTTTAACTTAAATCTAATGAACCTATGTTTCTAACACACAATACAGCTTTTGAATAATAAGCTGTATTGAATAATTCCTTTACCTCACCCAGGCGATTGTATCCTTTCCATGCCACTTCAATCCCAATCTTGCCATGCATCCCACATGGAAACAATGTCTCTTACCAGGGTGACTTTGCTATTGAGTTCCCCTTAACCCTTGTTTTATTTCTCCAGACCTATTTATCTTTCCACATGCTAAGCACAACTCGCCAAACAAACTCAACAGCCAAAGCACCACCTAAGCTCCCCAGTCAAAATAATCAAGACAGACAATGACTGAGAATGACTTATAGGTGCAGTTCTCCAACTTTATAAAACACATCTCCCTTATTCTTATTTTTTACCTAGGCAAGCACCTTTTTTGCCTGGAAAGAGGAAATAGGAGACATTTTTCCTACTGCTTGTTGGTATTTCCTTATGTCAGGCTGTGCAAATTATAATTCTTCTCTGTTTTTCTATTTTTATTTCTTGAAATTAAGGGAGATGTAAATGGCTTCTGCACAGAGTCTTAATATGGCATTACATGACAAATTATCGACAACTCTGCATCCTATTTCGCGGGTATTGGAATTGTGGTAGTGTCACTTTAAACCTTTAATTTAAAAGCTTATTGCTTGAGTTTATACTGTGTATAGTGCACTCTTCTAAATCAGGTCACAGTATGTAACATAAGACATGGAAAAAATTTACACTGAACCTGTTGGTTCTACTCTCTCCACATATAGAATCTGTTCTCTTGGAGCTTATATCCTATCATTCTATTTCTTAAAGTTCCCCATCAAATTTCCTGATTACACAACAGTTAAAAGTTAAATTCCAAAACATTTGTCTTTCCATACGTTTCCACTATCTTTGGTTTCCCACTTCAATTTAAATGGTCAACATGGTTCAGTTGAACTAATCTTATCTTTGATTCAGGAGGAAATGGGTTAAAACTTTACCCTAAGCATTGAATCCGTAATTGTCTACAATGCATCACGAAGGGACTGGTACTTTTCAGTGACAATAGTTTTCAGATGAGAAGTTAAATTGAAGCCTTAATTGCTTACTTATATGATTCTATTACATAGAAATGTCTCATGGTGCTGTCATTGAAGGCAATGAGTTCTTTGTGTCTGAAACAAAGTACATTAACTGGTATCAGAGATAAAAGGTGCTGGAGAATCCGAGATAACAAGCATGGGGCTGGATGAACACAGCAGGTCAAGCAGCATCATAGGAGCAGGAAAACCTTGACGTTTCGGGCCTAAACCCTTCATCAGAAATGGGGGAGGGGAAGAGGGTTCTGAAATAAATAGGGAGAGAGGGGGAGGCGGATAGAGGATGGATAGAGGAGAGGATAGGTGGAGAGGAGGCAGACAAGTCGAAGAGGCGGGGATGGAGCCAGTAAAGGTGAGTGTAGGTAGTGGGGGAGGGAGGAGATAGGTCAGTCCAGGGAGGACGGACAGGTCAAGGGGGCGGGATGATGTTAGTAGATAGGAGATGGGGGTGCGGCTTGAGGTGAGAGGAAAAACAGGTTAGGGAGGTGGAGATGAGCTGGGCTGGTTTTGGGATGCGGTTGGGGGAGGGGAGATTTTGAAGCTTGTGAAATCCACATTGATGCCATTGGGCTGCAGGGTTCCCAGGCTGAATATGATTTGCTGTTCCTGCAGCCTTCGAGTGGCATCACTGTGACATTGCAGGAGGCCAAGGATGGACATGTCATCTGAGGAATGGGAGGGGGAGTTGAAATGGTTCGCGACTGGGAGGTGCAGTTGTTTGTTGTGAACTGAGCGCAGGTGTTCTGCAAAGCGGTCCCCAAGCCTCCGCTTGGTTTCCCCGATGTAGAGGAAGCCACAACGGGTACGGCGGATGCAGAATACCACATTGGCAGATGTGCAGGTGAACCTCTGCCTGATGTGGAAAGTCTTCTTGGGGCCTGGGATTGGGGTGAGGGAGGAGGTGTGGGGGCAGGTGTAGCACTTCCTGCGGTTACAAGGAAAAGTGCCGGGTGTGGTGGGGCTGGAGGGGAGTGTGGAGCGGACAAGGGAGTCGCGGAGGGAGTGGTCCCTCCGGAAGGCAGATAAGGGTGGGGAGGGGAAAATGTCTTTGGTGGTGGGGTCTGATTGCAGATGGCGGAAGTGTCGGAGGATGATGCGTTGGATCCGGAGGTTGGTGGGGTGGTATGTGAGGACGAGGGGGATTCTTTTTTGGTTATTGTTGCGGGGACGGGGCGTGAGGGATGTGTCCAGGAAATGCGGGAGACACGGTCGAGGGCGTTCTTGACCACTGTGGGGGGTATGTTGCGGTCCTCGAAGAATGAGGACATTTGAGAAGTGCGGGATTGGAATGTCTCATCCTGGGAGCAGATGCGGCGGAGGCGAAGGAATTGGGAATAGGGGATGGCATTTTTGCAGGAGGGTGCACCATGCCGCCCAATGGCATCAATGTGGATTTCACAAGCTTCAAAATCTCCCCTCCCCCAACCACATCCCAAAACCAGCCCAGCTCATCTCCACCTCCCTAACCTGTTTTTCCTCTCACCTCAAGCCACACCCCCATCTCCTATCTACTAACATCATCCCGCCCCCTGGACTGACCTATCTCCTCCCTACCCCCTTACCTACACTCACCTTTACTGGCTCCATCCCCGCCTCTTCGACTTGTCTGCCTCCTCTCCACCTATCCTCTCCTCTATCCATCCTCTATCCGCCTCCCCCTCTCTCCCTATTTATTTCAGAACCCTCTTCCCCTCCCCCATTTCTGATGAAGGGTTTAGGCCCGAAACGTCAAGTTTTCCTGCTCCTATGATGCTGCTTGACCTGCTGTGTTCATCCAGCCCCATGCTTGTTATCTTACATTAACTGGTCATTCATTTCACTACTGTTTCTGTGACTTGGTGTGTGCAAATGGACAGCTACAGTTGTAAATGAAACAAATGACCACACTACACAATAAAAATTAACTTTGAAATGTTCTATATAAATGTAAGCTTTTCTTCCCCACCATTCTCGTCATAGATCATAGATCACCATTCTAGATCCTATAAAATACTTGATGGTCGCCCTCATTCCTTGAACTATCACTTTAACTCCAAATCCTGTTTGCAACAAAACGTTTTATTCAGTTTGATTTCAGTGTAGTTAATTGCTTTAGTTTGAACAACTTTTCGTGGTTTGTTCCACACATACATTATTTTAAATGGATACAGAAGCTTCTTCTACTGCATTAAGCCTCTTTGTATATTTTCACTACATCCTCTTATTTTATGACTCAAAAGAGCTTGCTAATGGTTACATTATTAGGTCATCTTTAAAGCTGATATCAGCTGTGAATGAATATGTTTTCCAGGAAAACCAGCTCAATGCAATGATAACAAGGTGTAGAGCTGGATGAAAACAGCAGACCAAGCAGCAGCACAGGAGCAGGAAGGCTGACATTTCAGGCCTAGACCCTTCATCAGAAATGGAATGAGACTGCTTTTGTAACTTTAAGCTGTAAAAAGCCAGAATTATCTACATCATTCTTCTGCATATCATTTCCAAAATTGCATGTGTTCTACAAATATGCCAGTCCTAATGAACTATTTGTGATTGGAATAACTACTTTTGACTTAGTTATTCATTTATTATCAATGATGACCCAGAAACTGCTATATTCACTATCCTTGGATTTGATGTAAAATTGCAGCACGCACTTAACAAGTCATGGTATGTGTGCTGCGTATAGAAACTGCAAATAAGTCAGGCCACCCCGCCCTGTGCTAACAAAAGGTCATCAATATATCATCATGGCGTTTGCTTCAGAAATGAGGAAAGGTGAGATGGTGCCAAAATCAGACACCCACCCATTTTGAAATGACCAGTGAACAATCAATTGAACTTGTTAAAGAATCCCTTGAATGCAGTTTTTCATTGCCTGTTGCACTTGTGGCAGGTATGATGCAGGGCAGAAGAAAAGGCCCTCCGCTGAGACCGTGAGCAGCGGATTCTGGTGGTGAAGGTGACAGCAAGGTAATACCTATGAGTTCATTTGCTGTTTTTTTTATTATGCCTTCCTTAAGAAATAAACAGAATTGGAATTCAGGAGACTTTTAAATTTGTAGCCATTTCCCGGTTGTAACAAATCTCCTCTGCTGCACAATTCCCAATTGGGCATGGACTAACCCCTTGAATTTGATGCTTTCCTGCCATTTGGATACTAATCGGCTGACAGCCACTTGGTTCCCTGAGCTGAGTGAATGGAGGTGGAACTGAATGGACAATACTGTTAGATAACAATATGTAGAGTTGGATGAACACAGCAGGCCAAGCAGCGTCAGAGGATCAGGAAAGTTGACATTTCGGGCCTAGACCCTTCTTCAGATACTGTTTCTACTTTTTCTGTTTTACCTCCCTGGCCACCACTGAAATCCAGATCTGTTACAAGTGTATTCATTTCAGATTAATTCCCCTATTTATATCTAGTGCTCTCCAAATATAACCAAGTTTTTGACACTCTGGAGACAAAATTCCGTGAGGCCTTATTCATCGTGGCTGGTGACTTCAACCAAGCCAACCTCAAGGGTGCTGCCACAGTACCACCATCACATCTCCTGGACCACTGCTACTCAAAGATGCCTACCGCTCCATCCTGCGTCTGCACTTCAGAAAATCAGATCACAACACTGTGTTCCTCCTCCCAGCTTACAAACAGAAGTTGAAACCAGAGGATCTTTCACAGGAAGAAATACAATGCCAGTCCGAGGCAGCGGAAGAGCATCTCTGGGACTGCTTGGAATCGGTGGACTGGACCGTATTTAAGTACTAAGCAGAAAACCTAGCCAAGTTCATGGACTTCGTTAGCAAACGTGTGGCTGCTGCGTGCCAAGGAGGTCGATCTGGGTGTTCCCCAACCGGAAACCTTGGACGAACGGGGAAATCCACTGCCTACTGAAGACCAGGTGTGCTGTATTCAAATCAGATGACCCAGACCGAGACACAAAATCCAGCTATGACCCCTGCAAAGCCATCAGTGAATGAAGGAAAGGGGAATCGGAGGGTGTGGGAACGTGGCAGTAGCACGATGAGAACAATTTGTTTGGGTGGAGCGTATGTGCTGACATGAACTCATAGGTCATTTTGTGTTAACTTCATTGTGAAAGCTGACAAATGCCTGCAATAAAATAGAGAGAAGCAATTCAAATGAGTATCTTGGAAGTTCAGAACCTATGCCAATATATCAACCCTCAGCTTACTGTCTCTAATCATTTTTGGCATCTGTTATGTTCATGGTTATGTAATTTTAACTGAGGAATTTATTCTATTTTCACAACTTTTACTTTCCAGACTGCTGGTCCATGATGTTTATAATTTTAGATTAGAAATCGTCTTGGCATATACTGTGGCAACATGAACAAATATGTCAAAACTAAATATGACAGCATTTTGTCAGACAGCTGTCCTGAAATTATCTCAATGATCCAATACAATAGCAAAACATGATAGTTACAAGAAGGTTGTGACTAATGTCAGTCAATACAGAGCATCCTGATAACCCGCAGATTATTACCCATGGATAGGCACATTGACGATAGTAAAAGGTAGGGTATGCAGGGTAGTTTGAATTGTTCATGCCTTAATATATTGTCTAAACTAAAACAGATTAACAATTTACTTTTATAATTAAACTAAACATCTTAAGGAGTATTCCACAGTTTCCTTTATCCTCAAAATAAACATTACTCTATCACCCAAACGATGCCATGGAAGTTGGGCCTCTCTTTCTGAGCTAAAGTAGGAAGCTGCAGTTGGTCTTTGATCCTTTAGCATTGTTTCACAAACTCTGTTACAGTTTAACAGCTTATGTTTCTCTTCCAAACATTCTTCGAGCCTTTATTCCACCAGTTTTCCAGCTCCCTGCCACACCTGTTTTGCATGGCTTCTGGTATTTCAGATTTCCTCTTTTAAACACATCACACGTTTTTCACAGTTTATTGGTCTCCTGCAAAACCTTCTCTGATGCTGATATGGTGTTGAGCTGCATCTGCGAATGATTAATTTGCTACCTGAACGAAGCGCTGTTAATGTTTTCTTTTTAAAGTTCTTCCTCTTTGAGCCATGTTCTGTTGAATTCTTGCCCCGAAATTCAGGACTTCCATCCTGGATGCCTCCCCTGTTAACTGTCCGGCTTTGTCTTCCATGTCTTCTTTTTCAGTATGCATGTTATGTCTGGTTTACAATAGAATCGTAACTTGTACTTTTACAAAAAAGACAGTGAAAAGTGTTTAAGTGGCCATACTCCACCTAAATTAATAACAGAAATTATATATTAAAAAATGTAAACAAAGTCCATCTTAACCTTCAATCTTTCTAGATCAGCAACTTTATTCTAACTTATCGTCTTGGAATGCTGTTAGTTTCCGGAAATTCTTTATCCGCCTAAACTTTACTTATTTCCTTTTCTGTCGAGAGCTCTTTGAAACTCTCATGGCTAATATTGAAAGGTTCAATAAAAACCGAAAGAACTGCGGATGCTGTAAATCAAGATCAAAATCTGAAGTTCCTGAAACAGCTCAGCAGGTCTGGCAGTATCTGTGAAGAAAAAAATCAGAGTTAACATTTCGAGTCCAGTGACCCTTCCTCAGAACTGGAAAGGTTCAGTGTCTGACTGCATGCCATTCATTTGGCCTTCCATGTTATCTCGCTTAATGTTGGAATTTACCCAGTCTGTAGGCTCTATGCCTCTTACTTCTGATCAGAAGATGCTTTTAAATGGTTTCAAACTTTCAATCTTCAGTGATGCCACCTTCATTTCATTGTTTACTGACATCAGCTGCTGCTTGTAACTCTTCATTCCCAGGATAGCAGGGCCATCTTTTCTTGACATAGACTTACACTTGTCTTTTGTATGTCCCTCTGATTTGGGCTGTTGCTAGTTGCCGAACCTCGGTTCACCATCTACTTTTAGCATGTGGCTCCTCCGTTTCTTCCTTTGGGCAAGCACGTTCTTTCAGACTTTTATAGAAGACCTTGTAGTGTAGTTTGAATGGAATGATAGTCCTTGGTGCTCTAGTACCAAGTTTAAACTTTAGATTGAAAGTTGTGGAGTTGTCCTTAACACCGTCTTCCTGATCTGAATGGCCGTGTGAATTTATTTGTGTTCTGACAACATTCGTAGTCCAAACATTTCAAGTATTTGCATAAGTCTTAAGTCTAATGATTCCTCAAACTCACCGTCATATTTATCTCTGTCCAATGTACAATCTTTTGTTGCTGTTTTATTGCCTCAGCCCTGCTGTCTCACTATTTGGATAGTCAGTGTCTTCATCTGTACGCTTGTGGCTTCATGTGCTCTGGCTGTATCTACTGCCTGTGATATTGTGAGCTTGTTTATATTCAATCAGTACTTAGCGTACGACAACGTAAATAAGGTCGTCTGTGAACCTTCCATCTGTTTGCTATATTCCTTAATTTTATAAGAACCGAATCAAGAGACTCGCATGGTTCTTGAGACATGTATTGCTGATCCAATCATTTGCTCTCCCTCACCCCGTCCCCCCTCCCTGTTTTGTCACCATCACCTGGATAAATTGTTATGATCTCTCTACCTTAATTAGTTTGTACTGTTTTGGGTCACTTATGACTGGTTAGACCCTTGGCATACGACTGTTATACCTATCGTTATCCCAGTCATTTGGTTTGTCTCCAGCACCACCTTATTTTTAATTTTATGTAATTATCTGTCTGCGTCATTTAATCGGATTATGGGTCATCCCTTCACTTGTTATTCAGCTGTTGACGCTTTGCTCACACCGTCTAACACTTGATCACTTGCAGGGACTTCTTATTCGGCACTCCACTCACACCTTTTGTATGATCTTTTAATCTCTCTTCCCATTGATCTCTGCGTATAAATTCTGTGCCTATGTGCTTCTTTCTCACTTTACCGGATAAAGGGGCAATGCTGTGAAAGCTTGTGATTTCAAATAAACATGTTGGACTTTCATTGGAAGGGGGATTGAGGTTAAGAGCTGCGAGGTTATGCTGCAGCTCTACAAAACCCTGGTTAGACCACACTTGGAATATTGTGTTCAGTTCTGGTCGCCTCATTGTAGGAAGGATGTGGAAGCTTTAGAGAAGGTGCAGAGGAGATTTACCAGGATGCTGCATGGACTGGAGGGCAGGTCTTGTGAGGAAAAGTTGAGGGAGCTAGGGCTTTTCTCATTGGAGCGAAGAAGGATTAGAGGTGACTTGATAGAGATGTACAAGATGATGAGGCATAGATAGAGTGGATAGCCAGAGACTTTTTCCCAGGGCAGAAATGACTATTACGAGGGAGCATAATTTTAAGGTGATTGGAGGAAGGTATAAGGGGAGATAAAAGAGGTAGGTTCTTTACACAGTGGTGGGTGCATGGAATGCGTTGCCGGCGGTGGTAGTGGAGTCAGATTCATTACGGACATTTAAGTGACTCTTGGATAGGCACATGGATGATAGTAAAATGTAGGTTATGCAGGGTAGTTTGATCTTATGAGTAGGATAATGGGTCGAAACAATATCGTGGGCCGAAGGGCCTGTACTGTTCTATGTTCTACAACCTGGTGTTGTCTGATTCCTGACATTTAAAAACCAATTAGGCTGCCAAATTGTTTTTAAAAGAAATCACCATAGCCACAGAAGTACTTCGGTTTGTTATTAATGTCAGACACAAAAGTTACTAACTTAAAATTCAACATCTGTACAAATCCAAATAAATAGTATTACAAATATGTATTATATAGTTTATAATATACATGTACACAAAAGAAACCAGCATACACCCTACTTCTGTATTATCTTTGAAGATCACTATGGACTAAATTTTCTGAGTGGCATGGGCAATGGCAAGAAAGTTGAAAAGATATGGCAACAATGGAAAAAATTAATTTCTCAATGTCAAGACAAATATTTCTGATTTTCCACTTAGATGCTAAATGACAAATTCAGGATCTTTTCAATGAGCTGAAGCTACAATATTTCCATATATTTGCATATCATTATTAAATAAACTTACCTCATTTCTGTGCAGCTCCCAATTCTTCTCTCTTTCCCCAAGGAATTAGATTAGACAAATTCATGACATGAAAGTCAGTGATTACTACCTGACAGTAGCAGCTTACAATCTGCAACTTCCAGCATTTCATCCGACACTGTCTTGACCACAATGTCCCAGCATGCTCGACAGACATTATCCTCTTCCATCCTTTTTCCATGCAAGTAAACATCAAACTGCCAGTAATGTGGCTTTTCTGTTTCTTTGTTAGCAGTCATTGACTTTGCACTTACTGAGAGTTCTTCGATGCTAACTTACAGGCTGTCAGCCTTTATGGTCTGTATTTTTAGTACTTGGGGAGAGGATGGCAGCTTGCCAATGTTCAGAGGACTGGACAATCAAAGAGTGGACATGTTGCTATGGCACCATGCTACGTTAATGTCATATTAACAGTATGTGCCAACAGCTTGTGTGACAAATAAACTGCATGTGCATCAATCAATGGGGATGTCTGAAAGACCAAAAGAGAAGAGTCCTTGGCAGGGTCAATCGGAACTATGGTCAGACAGAGTGTACTGCCAGGGTCAAAGGGGATCATCTGATTCCAGTCTGGGTATTGGCCACAGTCAGTCAGGTACTTTGGTCCTAGCAGAGTCTGGGGATCCATGTCCCTTTCATTTTCCTCAAGTATTCTTGGGATGTGGGCTCATTTGTTAGGTTAGAATTTATTATCCGTTTTAATTACCCAGAGGGGGGTTTAAGAGTCAGTCATATTCCTGTGGGTCAAGAATCACGTGGGCAGGTTCAGTTACAGATGTCAGATTTCCCTCCCTAAAGGCCATTAGTGAACCATATTCGTAGGTTTTTACAGCCGTCAACAATGGTTACATCGTTACTGTTAGGCTTTTTAGTTTTAGCTTTAGTTCCAGGTTTTGCATTACTAATTTCAAATTTTACCATCTGCCATGGTCTGAT
This sequence comes from Ginglymostoma cirratum, assembly GCA_024137785.1. NCBI lineage: Eukaryota > Metazoa > Chordata > Chondrichthyes > Orectolobiformes > Ginglymostomatidae > Ginglymostoma > Ginglymostoma cirratum. Next base: position 23,170,846 of record JAHRHZ010000267.1, on the reverse strand, counting down.
TTAAACCTGTGTCCCTAGAACATTAACCTGGGGTTCTGGATCACTAATCCAGTGACATTACCACTATGCTATTGGCTCCCGTTGCAGTCCAGGGAATTGGGCAATGGTCAGTCCTGAAGGTCAAATGTGATGAGCCAGGACCTAACAGACAGGTCAGCCATTGTGCTGTGGAGACATCAAAACCCCTTCTAGACCCCAGCCCCTAGCCCCTAGCCCAGGCACATAGGTCCCAGGATCTGGTTTGCAGTGGCCAAGTGGTGATAGTGACAGGCCTCGACATCAAGCCTGAAAATGACAGAGTGTGGCAACAAGAAGTCCAAGCAAAAGAACCAGTTCGTGTCGGGTAAAACTCTCTGTTCTCATTTCACCTTCATCCAGCATAGCTGTACTAAACTTCTTTTAACCTGGGACACTGTACTGACCCAGGCTGCCAATGACAGGTCAGGCTGGCTCAGTCTGGTAGCAATATTAAAGCACAGACCAATCTATTAAGTGCTTGTGGATGAGCTGTAGGTCACCAGGCTCGGTCTGAATACCATATGAACATAGGCTGGTATTGTTAAATAGGTGTCTTATCAGGGTGCAGTGACAGTGAAACTACACAACTACTCTGTGTCCTGAGATACAAATGTTCTGCAGACAATTATGTAAATTTTAACTAGTCTGAAGAAACAGACGGCAAAAAATAATAACAGTGTCTCAAGATTGGCTAGGAAAAACAATCCTAAAAATATAACAAAGATAAAAATGTATAAAAGCTGAATGTCACTAAGACATCTGAATAAGTCACACGGAAGATGAGATTTTAGTGCTTACATTTAATTTCTTTTGAGACAATAATACTCAGTGAGTCAGAAGTTTGTCTAGGCCTGTTTTTTTTGGCATTCAGTACTAACACTGTAGAATGTCTGTCCTAAAAACAAAATTTTATTCCATTAGTTTTGGGTTATACTTGTGCTCCCTTGGTCCTCTTTAATCTATCTAATTCTGGCATTTTGTGTATATCGACTCTGTCTATTGGTTTCATGATTTAAAAAACTTTGAATAAATCTCTTCAGTGTCTACATGATTGTGTCGTAACAGTTTCTCAGTCTTAAACTAACAATTTCAGTCTTGTGGTCCTTCTTTGAATCTTTTCAGTGGTCTCCATTTCACTCACCATGTGAGGGGACTACAACTGAGCATAGGATTTTAGATGAGACCTAACCGAGCTCATCTGAAACTGTATCGTCCTTTCCTTTATTGTGAAATGTTTCTTGATGAGCAGGCAGGCATTGTGCCACAAGGGTTTAGGCCCGAAACGTCAAGTTTTCCTGCTCCTGTGATGCTGCTTGACCTGCTGTGTTCATCCAGCCCCATGCTTGTTGTCTCGGATTCTCCAGCATCTGCAGTACCTTTTATCTCTGAGGCATTGCGCCACAGTCATCTATCTTAGGAGTTCTTCAGTATGTACATCATTGCACTGTGGCCCAAACTGACAGGCTTTCAAAATCCACAGGTAGAGAAACACTGTCAGAAAACAATTATGTACAAAATTTAAAACACCTATGAATGCTGTATTGAAACAAAATAAAAATTCAAAATTCCGTGCTTAGAGGAGACATAGAAAATGGCAGCACTGTTTCTTAACTTTTCAATCTTCATGATTTAACCACTGCTGGATATCTGTAAAATATTACTGTTTGTTTGATAACAATGTCATCCAAAGATAAAGGTTCTAACTGGGTAATTTGAGTAATTGTCCATTAACCCTGTCTCCCTCAGGGTGGCATTCAGTTATGTTACTACATGCTGATGATAAACAAGGCATCGTATTTCAAACTATCACACTCCCATTTACCGATCAGTTGGAAATTCTTCAGCGGTTGCACGTGATTTTGTAACTCTGATGCAAGTGTACAATATATAACGGATAATGAGTAGGTGCAGGACGCAAGGCCTTTTAATCTGACTTAATTGCTTTATTCGAGTTTCAACGAAAATATAAGCAATTGACCGGCAGTGATTTTTCTCATTCTGTAACTGTCCTCTTAATTTTCTGATTGTCTACTTGTTTATGTTTTTAGGCTTATCATTTTTTTTGGTTGATTGATTAATCATTAATCATTAATCATTTTTGAAGTAGCATTGCTCCAGGTCTAGAGTCTAACAAACTACCTTCTGCTTTTAAAACAACACTGGCCTAGATTTTGCTGTACATAACAATGACTGAGGCCATCAGCACTTTTCTGTGATACTGGGTAAAGCAGATAGCAATTTCTGGCAACTGTTCATAAACAGACAGAAACAGAAATCAAGAAGTGACTCCTTGTTCTTCACAAAAAATGTGCTGTTGCAGTCTTCAGTGGAATATGTGTAGAGATCACTGTGATGGTAACTAAATACTATTTTCATTTTACAGACACCTGGAAAGGTTAGGCCACACACTGTTGGGAGTAACATATTTAAGGGCAAATTAAGTGATAATTATAGTTGAATAACCTTTCTCGTCCTGAAATATTAACATCACACATGGAGTTCATTCCTTCAGAAGAAAATGATGCTGCAGATTTTAAGAATAGGATTAAAATTGTTCATTTTGTTTCTATTTTCCCTTTATGTCCTTTCTTTAAACACAAATCTATGTCCTGATTTTCATTCTGCTTTCTGTACAATGGTTTAAATGTGATTGACATTCTTTTTCTTTTAAAACTTTCTGCTTTGCAGTCTGCTCATCTCATCGAGGTCACTTCAGTTTGATTAGGTGAAGGACTTCCCTGCTTGTTCTTTATCTGAAACACCTGTTGAGATGTTAATTTCAAAGAGGCACCAGTTGACTGGAGGTCTTGGCTCTCAGGCCTGGTAAAGGGTCCTGGATAACTATACACAAGGTGAACCGTGAAAGCCATTTGTCTGATGCTCGAAGGAAAATCTGAGCCAAGCCACTTAATTCTGAAAATAGCTTCCACATTTCTTTTGGCAAAATTACATGACTTGAGGCAAATATCTAACTTTCCATAAATGCTACTGTGTGTCTGTACACACTTAATCCTCCACATTCAATCCACCCCTTTCAGCTCTCGAATATTGGTCTAGTGACACACTACCATTTGGCCATTGCACCCCTCAAACTCAAAATATTGCAATAATGAAGAAAAGCATCAAAATCTCCAAACTCTGCTGTTCCCTAGCTAATGGCCTTATCCTGTCCCTGGCAATATCTGTTTAGAACAGATTTGAGCTTCAAGGTAAACATCCAACCACATGTCCATGGCATCACTAAGACCACCACCTCTGTAGCATTACCCAATATTACCCTACGTCAGCTTATCGGCTGCAGAATATGTCATTAATGCCTTCATGACATTGAGACTTGTCAATACAATCCTGGCTGGCCTCCCACATTCTACTGTCTGTAACCCCAAAGTTATCCAGAACACAGTTACTTGTGTCTTTATTCACACCAAGATCCATTTACCTATTATCCCTGTATTTGCTAACCACATTTGGCTCCCAATCAAGCAACACCTCAGATCTGAAATTCTAACTCTTATTCTCAAATTCATCTATGACTGTCTCTTCCTAACTTCATAGTGCACTCCAGCCCCACAACCTTCTGAGGCATCTGCATTCCATTAATTCTGTCTTGAGCACCCTGATTTCAACCACTCTGCCACTAGTGGTCAGTTGCCTCGGCCCTACGTTCTGGAATTCCCTCCCTAAATCCCTCCGTTTCTCTTTCTCCTTTTAAGTTGTTAGTTAAAACTTACCTCCTTGATCAGCAAAGTGATGGAAGGGACAAAAGACAGTGCTAAGAAATAGCCCTTCTTCAGCAATAAACTGCAGAGTTTGGGGTCTGCCAGTGCCACTCAGTTCCTGACTTTATTACAGCATTGGTCCAAACATGGACAGAATATCTTAACTCAATCGGTGAGGTGGTTAAGTCAATGAGTGAATGAAAGATGTGAGTGAACTGGCTGATTTACTAGCATTCAGACCCTCAGATGAATGTAGTAGCAATCCCCACATTCTCCACTCCCTTGTGCGGCATCATGGCTCAGTGGTTAGCACTGCTGCCTCATAGCACCAGGGACCCAGGTTTGATTCCATCCTCGGGCGACTGCGTGGGGTTTGCATATTCTCCCCGTGTCTGTGTGGGTTTCCGTGGGGTGCTCTGGTTTCCTCCCACAGTCCAAAGATGTGCATGTTGGGTGGATTGGCCAAGCTAAATTGCCCATAGTGTCCAGGAATGTGTAGGTTAGGTGCATTAGCCATGGGAAATGCAGGGTTACAGGGATAGGGTGGGGGGGGGGGATGAGTCTGGGTGGGATGCTCTTTGGAGGGTCAGTGTGGACTTGTTGGGCTGAGTGACCTGTTTCCACACTGTGGGGCTTCTATTATTCTATGAAAAAGTACATTACAAATGTAGAACAACAGATAATGCAAGCAAATGAACACATGGTTCCTAGTGATCATCTTTAATGGTGCGCTGCACGGGGGACACACTGTCCATTAACTTAAAGGGGAGAGTTAAGCAGATGGGTTTGGCTCTCACTGTGTAACCCTCAACTCTTGGAGCTTGACAATGCTAAAGCTGAGCAGTATAAATGAGAATACAGCCCTGCTCTCAAATAGAACAGAAAATTTTGGGGCTGACACCTAGATTCAGAAGAATGCAAAAAGATTGAAAGAGATGGCTGAGGAAAATGAGAAGGCATTGATGGTCGTCTTTCAGGAATCACTGAAGACAGGGAGGGTACCAGAGGGCTGGAAGCTTGGTAATGTAACACCCCTCTTTTATAAATGAGGGAGACAGGAAACTCCAGGCAGGTTAGCCAGACCTCGGTCATTGATAGAGTCCGTAATTAAGGATGAGATTGTGAAGTATTTGAATGTGTATGGTAAAATTGGGCTAAGTCAGCACAGTTTCATCAAGAGGAAGTCATGTCTGATAATTCTGTTAGAATTCTTTGAGGAGATAATGAGCCAGTTAGACAAAGGAGAGCCAGTGGACATGATCTATTTGGATTTCCAGAACACCCATGAAGGCCACACAGGAGGCTGTTAAATGAGACAAGAGCCCTTGGTATAAGGGACAAGGTACTGACATAGAGGATTGGCTGACTTGCATAAGGCAGAGAGTGGAGATAAAGAGGTCTTTCTCAGGATGGCTGCTGGTGATGAGTGGTGTTCCACAGAGGTCCATGTTGGGACCACAACTATTCTTTTTGTATGTTAGCAATCTGAATGAATGAACTGAGGATATTGTTGCTAAGTTTGCAGATGACAGAAAGCTAGGTGGAGAAGCAGGTAGTGTTCAGGAAGCAGGAGGCTGCAGAAGTACTTGGACAGGCTAGGATTGTGGGCAAAGAAATGGCAGATGGAATACAATCTGGGAAAGTGTGAGGTTATGCACTTTGATAGGAAGAGAAAAGCGATAGACTATTTTCTAAATGGGAAAGGCTTCGGAAATCTGAAGCACGAAAGGGAGTTGGGAGTTCTAGTTCAGGATTCTCTTAAGATTAATAGGCAGGCTCAGTTCACAGTTCGGAAGGCAAATGTAATGTTAGCATTGTTACATTGTGTTTCATTGGCAGGGCTAGAATGCAAGAGCAGAAATGTACTGCTGATGCCCTATAATGCTCCAGTCAGGCTGCATTTGGAATATTGTGAGCAGTTTTGGGCCCCGTATTAAGGAAGGATGTGTTGGCATTGGATGGGGTCCAGAAGAGGATCACATGAATGATTCTGAGAATGAAGAGTTTGTTATGAGTGGTTGAGGACTCTGGGTCTGTACTCGATGGAGTTTAGAAGGATAAGGTAGTGTCTCATTGAAACATGCAGAATACTGAGATGCTTAGATAAAGCGGAGATAGAGAAGATGTTTCCACCAGTAGGAAAGACTAGGACTCAAGACCATAGCCTCAGAATGAAGGAACGACTCTGTAGAAATCTGTTGATGAGGAATTTTTTCAGCCAGAGGGAGGTGAATCTGTGGAACTCATTGCCACAAAAGCCTGTGGAGGTCAAATCATTCTGTGTGTTTAACACAGAGATAGTTAAGTTCTTGATTGGTAAGGGGATCAAAGGCTACAGGAAGAAAGTAGGAGAATGAGGTTGAGAAAGATATCGACTATGATCGAATGGTGAAGCAGACTCGATGGGCTGAATGGCGTAATTCTGCTCCTATATCTTATGACCTTATGGTCTAACTTAAGCATTTCAGTTTTGAGAGGCAATAAAGGACAGTTGAGCTGTGATAAACAGTGTGGGAAAGATAGACCTGGAAAACAACTTTAAATTGTGCAAGTGGGATAGGTTCGTTCTTGTGATCCTCTTCTGCACCCCCTCCAAGGCCAACACATCTTCCCGTAGATACGGGGCACATAACAGGAAAAAAAAAGCCTGGAGTGATGCAGTGAAATTGTTCTTCAGTCATACTATCGTACAGGCAGAAGAGGAAACAAGAGCTTTAAATTTATTTGAGAATAAAAGTGCTGTGTTGAGACACTGTGGAGTTATTTCTGAATGCAAGGGAAAAAAGATTTTCCTGATCTGTGTCCATGATCAAAACTGATTTAATGTTTCTCTTTACCTTTAAAATGTAACAGTTCATTTCTATGCTTTAATACCTCAGTTAAAGTAATTTTCTAATCTTTCTCCACCCCCATCCTTCCATACTGTATTAAAATTCCTGTGAACAAAGCCTTTACATTCCATTCAAGCACTGTCCATTTGAAGAAATTAGATCATGGCCAAGGGGGAAATAAAATCACCATCTTCATCGTGAAGCTTATTCAATTGGTCTTTAATGGGTTCAGGGTTTTAGCCAGATGCTGGTGTCCGTCTCTGTAGTTTATCAGTAACACATGACAAGAAAGTTTTGCTGTTTTTGGAAGTAGATGTTTATTTAATCCTTCACTGCATTCATACTGTTGGTTATTAGTTACAATGCTCTTGAGGTGAACTCCCACCCAGCGGACCAGGAAAGAACACTTGGCTTTTGCTCAAAGTCAACAAATACATTCACAGAACAAAACATTACTCGGTGCCAGAATGTCACAGTAAAGTTCAAGGCACTCCAACTGTGACAATAAAGTCTTGACTCTTCAGTTTTTTTTTCTTGAAACTTGCTCTTCCACTGTCTCATTATATCCCTTACACATTGCCACCCATGACCCCTATATGAGTCTTAAAAAAAATTCCTTGGCCTGTTATGTTACAGGTGCAGGTACAGAATTTAAGGTTGAGCACAGCATTTGGAAGGCAGAACTCCATGAGGTTCAGCCTAGCTCTAAGTTCCTCCTTCCACATCTCCACTTCAGTTCAGGAGTCTGATGACGTTCACTGGATTAGCCAGTTGGGTGAGGTTGCTCAATTGTAGCTGATGTAGGTGGAATCATTTCTCTTTCTGAGTCACTGCCTTCAGGCAAGAAAGAAAGTTAGGAAATTAACAAAAATGTTTGCACACTGATAAGTGTTCATCTAGATATTTCGGTTTTGACGGTTGAAATACATGACCAGACTCACCCGACATGGTAGGAGGGAGATGAATGCAAAGATGATGATGGCACCAAGTTTATAAAAACCAACTCTAGCACACTGACAATACTACTTTCTGCAGAGGATCATGGTTGTCCCTCAGTTTGCAGATTATATCCACTCAAAAATGTGAGGTGCTGCCTATTGGCTTGTCATGTGACTGACCAGGCCAAACCTCACTCCACAGATCTGTGGCTACAGTGGCATTTAGCATGAAAGATTTGCTTCATTTTCTTTCCTTCTCCATCACTGCTTTGCCTCATTATTGAACTCAAAACATTCAGCTTGTTGGACAACCATAATGCATCCATTGCCTGTGTGCAGTTTCTCAACTAGGGACCCCAGGTTCACAACCTTGTCTCTGTTGTCATGTGCCATTGCCACAGAATGTAGGAAATGATGCCTGCATGTGACTTTATTTTGAGTGTTTGGGGTGTTGTCATTGTCCTCAAAATCCTTATGGATTGATGGTCTGCTTTCAGTGGTGTGTTGAGCCACAAGGATTGGGACTACCTTACCACTGCAGCCACCTTCTGTGTTTGCAGCCAGGAAGAGACACCATCATTCCTTCACCACACTTTGTCTGCCATCTCCAGGCATAAGCCTCACCACTACATCAAGGTGGCAAATCATGGAAAGAAATCTAAGTGTCCTGCTCTAACATGGCAGGCCCAACATCATGTTTAAATGAAGCTCCTTTCCAGAGATTTTGGAACCATGTTGAAATTACATGTCTCCTGTGTCAGTTTCCTGGAGTTTGAGATGTTTGATAGTAAATTAGATGTTGGGTTTGAGAGACACACCATGGAAATGGTTGAAGGTCAAGAGTTCTGATGCGTCTATGAATAAAGGTTCTGTGTTCTGAACCGTTCTCTTTGCCATTTCTGAGAACAGTTGGTGAGGTGAGAATACTGGTTATGAGAGATTTATTTCTACAGTCTGGAGGTGTGAAGATTCTTATCTTTCGTATCTTTTATTTTGTTTCCATGTTTTTGATTGTGGACTAAAATAGGAAATGTTTTGAAAATTAAGGGTTATTGAAGTATCGCTGCACTTTTTAAAAAGTAAGTAACCCAACACTCATTGTAAGCACTGTTTACATGTTGCTTCTTCAAACAGTGGTAGAAGCCTGGTTGCAAGATGCGTTGGAAGGAATGTGTATGAATGGAGTTTTAGCTGGCAACAAGTAGCTGTTTGGTCTATGAACTAGTGACCATCTATTAATGGCAAGGGCCTTTCTGCCTGCCAATGGCACTGTACTGGCTCTAAGCTGAACAGCTTGGGAATGTTTGGCAGAAACCATTAGACCTCTGCAGGAGAAAGATCTGTTTTTGCTGTGCTGTAAAAGGCACCTTTCCAGTTGTTGTAAGCTGTGACTTTTAATTGATACGTCAAAGACCTTTATAAGTATGAACCAGTCGCCCTGTGCCTTTTGTAAATAGAAGAAAATATCTGGAAAGAGAAGACCAAGAAGCAGTGAGCTGATCGGCACAAGAACCATTTCAGCAAGCCCTGTGAACAGGGACAAATAAATTGCCTTCCCAGTCTTTTCCCCTATGTCCATAACACGCATGTTTATTGCCAGTTTGTGTCTGTCTGAATGTGTGCAGAAGGGAGTTTATAAGGAGGTTAGAGTTTTAACGAGTGGAGTTATATATCACTGCTTCATAATTGTTTACCCGCAGCTAGATTCTGTTTATTTATAATCATCTTTGTTAAAGATAGAAAACTGGTCTGTGCTTTCTATAAGTCTGGGTCTAAAAGATGGGTAAATTGGAGAATTCAGCACACTTTTAGAACGTTTAACTTCTTTGACAACTCTGAGAATAGTGGGACTAGATTTTTAGTGGACTAATCCAGTGAGGCAAAACGGAAATGTTTGTACAAGGGATCATGATGGATCACATCATGACTGCTTTGACTGGACTTTAGATCAGCATCTACAGCAGTAGGGGCATACTGAGGAGGGAACCTCAAACTAGCAACAGAAAGGGCAAGCTCACAGAAGACACTGCCTAATTAATGGTGTATCGATGAGACTGTGCTTCCTTGACTTCTCAGGAAAGCAATATTCCCCGCAGGCTGAGATTGTCGTGGTGGGTGGTCATAGAATTCTTCAGCCTCCTAAAGGAAAGTCTTCTACCAGTTGGACATGCATTAGCAATGGCTGTGAAAGCCACGACTTGCCTTAAACCTTTTGATTCCTTCCAGGGTACTTCAAGAAACACATCTGAGTGTCTTGCAGTCCACTGCACAAGATGTATAACAGATACAGATAATGGATAGAGTTTTTCCGGGGTTGAGAATTATGTGAACTTGCCTTGGATGAAAATAACCAGAATGCGTGGAAAATCAGATTGACATTACTGGCTGCCTTCCCACAAATGCCAGGCGTCATTGAATTGTCAGGAATGTGAAATCAATCATGATTAGATTAACCAGGAATATTCATCAACTGCAATTCCATCAATGTTCAACCAGTGTGCTGCGCAAAAAGGTCCACGCAGGTCAATGTTAACGCTGATGGGAGCTACAATAAAGCTTTCATACTGCAGCAGTCCAAAATCCCTGACTTGTTCAAACCTACAACCAAACTTCAGGGGTGAACGCTTGCCAACAAACAATATGTACTTCAAATTTGGCGGATCAAGCGTCTGTGAATTTGATCGATTAGCACTCGGGGCACATGCTACAGTTATATGGAGCCTTGGTAAACTGCATTTGGAATGTTGTGATTAATTTTGCTGTCCTCACCTAAGGAAGGATACACTTGCCATTGATCAAATGCGATCAAGATCCACCAGACTGATGCCTGTGATGGTGGGTATGTCCCATGAGAAGAGATTGAGGAGACTGGGCCTATATTCTCAGAAAAATGAAAATGATCTAAGTGAAGCACAGAAAAATCTTGTAGGGCTTGAGAGATGTTCTCCCTAGTTGGGGATGCAGTCTAGAAACAGAGGACGCGGCCCCGAAGAAGAGGCTGGTTGCTTAGGACCGAGATGATGAGGAATGTCTTCATTGACATGGTGGTCCAAGTCTGGCTATCTCTGGTCAAAGATGTTGATGCGCTGCTTATAAAATGGTTTCATTCTTTGCAGAAACCATCTGGACAATCAAGGAAAAGCAACCTGTAGTCCTCCTTTCTCCCTTGCATTTTGGGCTTTTTTCACCAGTGTGGTGGAAACATAGACTGAGGAGTGTCTGCAAGGCATGTGTGCATTGCATGATGCAGTAGATGTGGTGAAGGTGACCTGGAGGAAGGTGCATCACAAGTGTGTGGATGTCCAGATACCCAGGCCTTAACTCCTATCAAGTCCCGTTCACCCGTTCCTCGATGTGCTTGATGACCTACATTGGTTTATAGTGAAGCAACAGCTCCATTTTAAAATTCTCAGCATTGCTTACAAACCCTTCGTGGCCCCACAGTCCTCAGTCATCTCGTATTTTAAATATATAAAGTAAAGTCACCATAGTTCCACTTCCTCATTACAGAGAAAGACGATTGGTGATGTTTTAACCTGGTGATGCATCATGGCAAGGTGGAGAAGGTGGAACCTTTTTGTGGTAACTTCAGCCAGTTCATGACTTGAACTTGCACTGTTGGCATTATTCTCCATTGCAAACCAGCCATCCAAGCTAATTGATCCTCCGTGTTATATGTTTTTCTAATTCTGGCTTCTTGAGCATCTGTAAAGAAAGGTCCTTAAAATCTATCTATTTGACCAAAGTTTTGGTCAATTGTGCTGACATCTTCCTTAATGTGAAATATTGTAACACTGCTGTGGATGGGCATGTTATATTAAAGGTGCCATTTAAGACAAGTTGTTGCCTGCTTGCGTCTCACTTTTGTTCTGTATCCATCTGTAACTCTCCCTCTCAGCTCTATTCAAAATGAAACATATTTCTTGGAAGTAATTCAGAAATCTGATAAGCTTCTTTTGTGTTTTAACTAGCTTGGTAAAATATTGCCTGGGTGTTTATACTTCTTTAATTTACTTGCCTAGTTGTGTGGCCTAACCAGACTTTCTAGATTCCACATTTCTGACTCTCCCATATAATCTTGCACAGCTTTTTAAAGATGTATTTGCTGGAATTTAGCTCTAATCCTTCTTGAGCTTGCACTTTAAATTCAAGCAGCATGTAATGAAAATAAAATATTGCAGACTAAGCAGTGGTGCAGAGGTAATTCTAGAACACAATACAGTATATCATGGATTTTTTCCACTTCTAGCCCTGGAATGAAGCTGATGTGCTTTCTACTTTCCTATCCGTAAGAGCACAGCATCCCTCCCATCTTTCCCTTTGCCTGCTGGCAGAGAGTCCAAACCAGTACTATTACTGGGTTCACCTCTTATCCTGCCCGAGTTCCCATGTAGCTCCCAGAGTCAGCCTTTCCCACCCCCTAACCAAGTCCTATTGGAAAGGCAGATGTGATTACATACCCACATTGTATCATTTTCATTGTTATTCGGGTGGAAACACAATTCAACAAGAACAGCGTTGGGACTTGGATAAGGCAGATTTAGACTCTGGAAACCCAGATAGGATTTGTGTAAGTGGCAGATGAAAATGATCCAGAAGCTTTTGCGTTTGAATGCATAGCAGCCCTGTCTCAATCCCTCAAGATTTTTGTGTGTACAGGATGCGATGGCCGAACGATATTATTTGCTAGACTGCTACCCAGAGACCCAGGTAATATTCTGGGGATAGTAGGAACTGCAGATGCTGGAGAATCCGAGATAACAAGGTGTGGAGCTGAATGAACACAGCAGGCCAAGCAGCATCAGAGGAGCAGGAAGGCTGACGTTTCGGGCCTAGATCCTTCTTCAGAAAAGGGGGAGGGGAAGGAGGTTCTGAAATAAATAGGGAGAGAGGGAGAGGCGAATAGAAGATGGATGGAGGAGAGGATAGGTGGAGAGGAGACAGACAGGTCAAAGAGGGCGGGGATGGAGCCAGTAAAGGTGAGTGTAGGTGGGGGGGTAGGGAGGAGATAGGTCAGTCCAAGGAGGACAGACAAGTCAAGGGGGCGGGATGAGGTTAGTAGGTAGGAGGTGGGAGGAGGGGATAGGTGGGAGGAAAGACAAGTTAGGGAGGTGGAGACGAGCTGGGCTAGTTTTGGGATGTGGTGGGGGAGGGGAGATTTTGAAGCTTGTGAAGTCCACATTGATACCATTGGGCTGCAGGGTTCCCAAGCGGAATATGAGTTGCTGTTCCTGCAACCTTCGGGTGGCATCGTTGTGGCACTGCAGGAGGCCCAGGATGGACATGTCATCTGAGGAATGGGAGGGGGAGTTGAAATGGTTCGCGACTGGTAGGTGCAATTGTTTAGTGCGAACCGAGCATAGGTGTTCTGCAAAGCTGGGGGTGGCAATGGGTACCCGCATGGGCCCAAGCTTTGTCTGCCTCTTTGTAGGTTACGTGGAACAATCCCTCTTCCATACCTACATTGGCCCTAAACCCTACCTCTTTCTCCATTACATTGATAACTGTAGCGGCGCCGCCTCGTGCTCCCACGAGGAGCTCAAACAGTTCATCCACTTCACCAACACCTTCCACCCCAACCTTAAGTTCACCTGGACCATCTCCAATACCTCTCTCTCCTTCCTGGACCTCTCTGTCTCCATCTCTGGCAACCACCTAGAAACCGATATCCATTTCAAGCCCACCGACTCCCACAGCTACCTAGAATACACCACCTCCCACCAACCTTCCTGCAAAAATGCCATCCTCTATTCCCAATTTCTTCGCCTCCGCCGCATCTGCTCCCAGGATGAGGCATTCCACTCCTGTACATCTCAGATGTCCTCGTTTTTCAAGGACCACAACTTCCCCCCCACTCTGTGGTCGAGAACGCCCTCGACCGTGTCTCCCGCATTTCCCGCAACTCATCCCTCACACCCACTCCCCGCAATAACAACCAAAACAGAATCCCACTGGTCCTCACGTACCACCCCACCAACCTCTGGATCCAACGCATCATCCTCCAGCACTTCCGCCATCTGCAATCCGACCCCACCACCAAAGACATTTTTCCTCCCCACCCTTATCTGCTTTCAGGAGGGACCACTCTCTCTGGGACTCCCTTGTCCGCTCCTCACTCCCCTCCAGCCCCACCTCACCCAGCACTTTTCCCTGCAACCGCAGGAAGTGCTACACCTGCCCCCTCACCCCCATCCCAGGCCCCAATAAGACTTTCCTCATCAAGCAGATGTTCACCTGCACATCTGCTAATGTGGTATACTGCATCTGCTGTTTCCGTCGTGCCTCCTCTACATTGAGGAAACCAAGCGGAGTCTTGTGGACTGCTTTGCAGAACACCTCCGCTCGGTTTGCACTAAACAACTGCACCTCCCAGTCGCGAACCATTTCAACTCCCCCTCCCATTCCTCAGACGACATGTCCATCCTGGGCCTCCTGCAGTGCCACGATGCCACCCGAAGATTGCAGGAACAGCAACTCATATTCCGCTTGGGAACCTGCAGCCCAATGGTATCAATGTGGACTTCACAAACTTCAAAATCTCCTCTCCCCCCACCGCATCCCAAAACCAGCCCAGCTCGTCCCCGCCTCCCTAACTTGTCCTTGCTCCCACCTATCCCCTCCTCCCACCTCAAGCCCCACCCCCCTCTCCTACCTACTAACCTCATCCCGTCCCCTTGTCCTATCTCCTCCCTATCTCCCCACCTACACTCACCTTTACTGGCTCCATCCCCGCCTCTTTGACCTGTCTGTCTCCTCTCCACCTATCCTCTCCTCTCTCCATCTTCTATTCGCCTCCCCCTCTCTCCTTATTTATTTCAGAACCCCCTTCCCCTCCCCCATTTCTGATGAAGGGTCTAGGCCTGAAATGTCAGCCTTCCTGCTCCTCTGATGCTGCTTGGCCTGCTGTGTTCATCCAGCTCTACACCTTGTTATCTCTAATATTCTGGGGACCTGGGTTCACATCCCACCATGGCAGATGATGGAATTTGAATTTAGTTTAAAACAAAATCTGATGTTCACAGGTCAGATCTTTCACCAAATATGCAGGCCCTTTGAGACGGGTTTTCATCTAATGACGACCATGTCGATTGTCAGAAAAACCCGCTAATGTCCTTTAGGAAAGGAAACTATCATCCTTACCTGGTCTGGCCAACTGGTGATTCCAGACCTGCAGCAGTACATTTAATTTGTAAATGCATTCTGGGAAGTTAGGGCTGATTAATAAATAATGGTCTAGCCAGTGATGCCTACATCACTAAATAAAATGAACTTAAAAAATTATGACTTACAATAATCTAAAATGGGAATTTTACCCGTAATTGGGATCACGCTGAACTGAACTTATAATTGCAACTGTGGTCTCATGACATAGTGAATCTTGTAGCCTTTGGCTAAATATTAGGATTGCAGAAACAATTAACTACCAGGATGGCCTTACTGGCACAAAATTGGCCCAGCAGTGCCCCTTGTCTGGAAGTTACAGGTGTGGTTTGGGGTCCAAAATGGTGTAAAAGTTGGAATGCACAGTTTTGGGATGCAATTCAGCTTCTGAGAAACATCAAACTCTTGCTCTCTCATTTTCCATTATTCAATGTTTCACAAGTCAGATTCAGTCCCTGCTTCTAACACAATGCACCTTCCCTTTAAGAGGTCCAGGCTGGTTTTTAACAATATTAGTTGCTTTCTCAGGAATCTAACCAGTCAACAACGCTGTTAGCACTGGCTGAATGCTGAAATAATTTAAGACATCAGGAAGCAAAAAAGTTGCTTCTGTTGCAGTCAACAGGACCTGGTTATTTGAGTATCACAATCTCTGTTGTCTGTTTACTGGGTCTATCAGGTTCAATTCTCTGCAATTCTTTTTTTAACAGGCCCCTACTTGTCTACTGTGCACCAAAACAATGTTGTCACTACTTAGAGGCCGGTTGGCAGGAATCACCTGCGTTTTAACAACATTAACTTTGTTCAGTACGAATAAACCAAGCCTCCATTTTATATGACTGTTTATTTGTTTGTTGCCTGGAATTCCCTAAAGTTAAGTGAATGCCCTGTCATCCTTTGAGTTCAGTGTGACCATTGGAAATCCTCATAAATTGCTGTCTTTTTAATGGTGGTATAGTCGTCGTATCACCCTATTAAAGCAGTTTCAATTCCCAACGTTGTAAGATATGAGTTTGTTCAGGATGTAGCAGTCCTCCCTCCCACTAACTAGTTAGATCTGCTCTTTGCACCTACTGGTTTAAGTATTCTACATAGAATAAACAGGCAAAGATGCTTGCAAAAGGTGGGGCCAGCTGTTGTCTTTTCCCTATTTTGTCAATTAAGTCTTTACTTAAACATATTTGTCACATTCTAATCTTGACATGGGAGGAACCAGGAAGAGAGATTGAGATATTTAACTCAGTAGGTGTGGCATAGCCTTTGTGTACTGGACATGCAGTTTGTATTGTCCTTGTGCTTAACATTCACAGCTGGCAAAAGTAATTTTAAGTATAATTTAAATCAGAATGCTGAACTACAACTGGATTTAATATCCTACCAGGATCAGGGGATGGGATAGATGTGATAATTGTGACAGTATTGTACCAAAGTGAATGGCAGTGAGTATATTCTTCAAGTTAACCAAAATATAGGTTTTGCTGTTTGCAGAGCAGGTACTGGACAAGGCACTTCGTCATAGAATCCCTGCAGTGTGGAAACGGGCTCTTTTGGCCCAAAGAGTCAACACCAACCCTCGGGGCATCCCACCCAGGCCCATCCCCCTATACCCCACCTAATCTACACATCCCTGAACACTATAGGCAATTTAGCATGGCCAATCCACCTAGCCTGCACATCTTTGGACTGTGGGAGGAAACCCACACAGACACAGGGAGAACGTGCAAACTCCACACAGACAGTTGCCAAGGGCGGAATTGAACCCGGGTCCCTGGCGCTGGGAGGCAGCAGTGCTAACCCCTGAGCCACCATGCCTGCTCAGACCAGCACAATTCACTGTGTTTGGGTATTTCCAAAGACATTCTGAAATGCAGATTTTAAATTTTAAGCAAATTCCGTATACAAAGCATTTATTCAAAGGTCTTGGGTGTGTTGAGTATCTGGCAGAAATCACTGCTGGCTCCACAATTTGGTTTACAGGTTAACCAGGTTTCTTCGAGAGAATTTAACTGCCTTTCCTTACAATATTAAGGTTTGTACAAGGTGGCATCTGTAAGACTTTACTAGTATAATTGCATCTTCTATTGGATTCTGCCTTTAGTTTGATAGTCTGAAAACTATATGAATTAGCATAGCATTGGTTCTCCTTTAGTTTTCACTACAGTGATTCACGTTTGCTTTCCATTCTGGATTGTTTCAGTTCTAGGATTGACTTTGGTGAAATGTTTAAAAGTTTGCCTCGAGAGGGCGATGGATGTCGCCACAATGTCAGACTGGTCAACAATCACTGGACAGTGGTGTGAGCCAAAGGCTTGACACTGAGATCACTAAGAACAATTAGTGGTAAGTGAACGCACAGCATTATCTACAAATTTCCTAATAATAAAAATCAATTTATTGTTAAAAGCAAATGTTTTAACTTGATGGTCCAATTTTCTGTTTCAGTTTCGAACATCTGATATCTCCCTTTGTTGCCGACACTTTATAAGAAAACAATTGCTGCAGTTGAGAGAGATAAAAGGTACTGCAGATGCTGGGGAATCCGAGATAACAAGGTGTGGGGCTGGATGAACACAGCAGGCCAAGCAGCATCTTAGGAGCAGGAAAGCTTGACGTTTCGGGCCTAGACCCTTCATCAGAAATTGCTGCAGTTGTATAGGCATCAAACCTTTGGTGAATCCAGCATTGTGCCAAAACAAATGGAGATGATCAACTTGTCATTCCTGACAGATAAAGAAAAGGAAGCAATAATCGCAGTTCTCTTCCGAGATGAGAAGTTGCGTTCATATGAGGAGAAGCGAATAAGGTAATGAGGGGAGAGGTGTTTTGAATAAAACTTCTAAACGTAATTGTTTCGAAATCCTTCCTTTTAGGATATCACATCACAGGGCATTCTGCATAAAATCTGTGCTCAGGAAACCTCTAATCCGCTGTTTTAAACCGTAAAAGAAATTATGAATGACAATTCAGTAATTTCCATTTTTGCAATAGAATCATAGAGTACATGTCTTCTGTTCTTACAGAAGAGGCCCTTCAGCCCATCAGGTCTGCATCAATTTAAAAGAAAACGATACTAAACCTCCAGTAGTCCCATTTGACTAAGTCAAAATTGTCTTGACAACACTTTAATGACAAAATGCTTTCAATAGAAAAACATTTTGCATTTTATAATGTTGATGGAAGTATGATATGTGGACTCATAATACAGATCCTGAGACGATAATCCCCCTTGTCGTAGAGACTAGAATTATGGTGATTCCCATTTAAACCAAAATGAGTGATTTTTGTTTTCTCTTTTGAGGGTGGTGAGTCTGTGAAATTCTTTTCTTTTCTTCAGATGGTGGTGGAAGCAGGCTCCATTAATATTTTTAAGGCAAAGTTAAGTAAATGCTTGACTAACAAGAGAGTCAAAGTGTATAGGGGTAAGCAGAAGAGTGGATTTGAAGCACGATCTTATCGATCCTATCAAATTGAGTTGCATTGTTATTATCATGCCAGGCAGCAGGAAGAATGGTACCACAGGGTTATTGCTCCTTTACTGATATCAGAAGTCTTCAAACATTTTTTGCTGATTTCTCCCTTTTGGAGATCATTCCCTCTGCTTAAGAAGCAATGTGGGTGAAACAAGTCTGTGCAGGCAGCATAAAGAATTTAAAAATGCAACCTGTTTCATGTATGCACAATTTTCTTTTCCAGCGATCAGGTGCAGTTTATTCCAATTTCACCATATTTTAATATTTCTACACACAACCAGCAGATTTTAATTCGGTTAACGTAATATATTACTTGAGACAGAAACACACTATCAGCATTATGCAGCTGGATAAACATGAACATAAAGGAAGACTTGATGATTCATCCATATAGCAGTGAGTGGGATAGTCCTATTTTTCAGGTTAAACTCAAGTTTCATTTGGAGAGTCATGTTTAAATCAGTATCCAAATGGAAGCTCCTTCCATATTTGTTTTTGATGTCAAATAAATGAAGACAATTCAATTTTTCCCCAGAAACACTTGGTCAATATTAACAAAAACAAAGTTGCTGGAAAAGCTCAGCAGGTCAGCATGTGTGAAGGGAAAAACAGAGTTAACGTTTCGGGTCCGATGACCCTTCCTCAGAACTGATGGTGGCTGGGAAAACTTCAGTTTATACGCAAAAAAAGGGGAGAGGGATGGGGCAGGGAGTAAACAATAGGATAGAGCCTAAAGAGAAAAGAGCAGTTGGATAGACAAAGAGTTGGTAACGATCAGGCTGGGAGGTTGAACAGTTGTTAATGGGGACTATTAGTGACTAACAACAAATAGTGTGTAATGGCAGGCTATGTGGTAACAGTCAATGTTAACACTTGTTTTAGTGTTTCGGGGAACTCTATTTAATTAAAATGCATGAATTTACAATAGTCTGTCAGAACAGTGACCAGCACCATTGACTTACTGCTGTAAAGTCCTCGTGAGTTTTGAACTGTTGTTGCCTCCCTTTCAGGAAGATATTTGTTGTATTTTGTGGAAATGTGAGACAAAACAGAGCTGCTTCTGTTTAGTGGTAACTGATCACTGTGTATTTGATTATACCAATTTCTATTTTTAGAAATCAGTGTGAATTCAAGCATCTGATGTTGTGCTGTGCTGAGACTGTCCTTTGCCAGGTTGTTCCAGTGATGAGTGAAATTCAGTCTTTTGATGTATCACCTCTGACTATGGGAGGTCACATTGGGCCTCTTCATGGCCAACCCGACCTTGAGCCTTGGTGTCCTTGCGTGGTGCCCCTCAGTTTGGCAACCTGTGGATCATTATGATATCGCTGTTAAATTTGCCTGTTAAGTGTATATGCTTTTGAGTTTCCCGATTGCTCACAACAGGTGGCCTGTATTAATTATGTCCCTGGAGAGACCTTACAACTCAGCCCGTTCTATTCTGTTTTAGGCAACTTAAGCAGTCTTGCGTCATCCACATTCAGAGGATAAAACATCAAATTAGTAAGATTGATTCAAATTCGTAGGAGTTAACGTAATTCAGAGCTTCCCACTGTGGAGTCACAAGCTGTGAGGCAGGAATGGCTGC
Source organism: Ginglymostoma cirratum (assembly GCA_024137785.1). Lineage (NCBI taxonomy): Eukaryota > Metazoa > Chordata > Chondrichthyes > Orectolobiformes > Ginglymostomatidae > Ginglymostoma > Ginglymostoma cirratum. The sequence goes on along the minus strand of JAHRHZ010000267.1, from coordinate 23,151,121 downwards.
CATGGAGCTTGGCCTGAAGGCAAATGGCCATGAGGTCCTATTAAATCCTCAAGTCTTTTTTCTTATGGTCATGGCCTGACAGACCAATCCTTGAGGCCTGATTCCTGCTACAAAAAAGGTTGTGAAGAGGTAGGTATCATCATTTTTAGGAACCTTGTGCTTTAAATAACTCCGACCACATTGAACCTCAGTCTGCACCTTCCCCATCAATCGCTGCTCCCATCCAGCTCGATCATTGAAGGTCATTCCCCCACCCCACCCAACTCCTAGCCCCCAAAAAGTGTGGAGCATTAAATTGGTATCTCTCCAGGAAAATGCTTGGGAACAATGGATGTGATTAACTACACTGGTCATTTCAATTCTCCTCCTTTTGAAAGGGGTGTAGTTTTTTTGCAGATAAAATCCCAGAATAATTTTCTTTTTGTCTTTTTGCTATGAAGAAAGCTGAAGAGTGAGCTGTTGGAAATACGGCGTAAAGGAGCGAAACGTGGCAGTCAGGACTACAGCAATAAGACTTGTGCCCGATGTCAGGAAACACTCGGCCGCTTTGTTAAAAGCGGAAATGTGTGTAAGCAGTGTAACCACCTGGTGTGTAAGGAATGTGGCATTACAGATGAAGACGGAAGATGGAAATGCAATGTGTGCATCAAGGAGGCGTGAGTGTAACTTTTATTGAGTAGTATTTTGTTTGAAAGATGGAAAACTTGGAGATGATGTTTTCTAAAATATGACATGCCAAACTGGTGATGTGCATTACTGGGGTGAATGTCCCTGTGTCAGGGCTGTCTCTGCAATGAATAGGACTGCTGCTGGGTGCGTAAGATTCCGAATCTTTCCCCATGAGACACCCAGAAGAAAAATGTCCTGAAATGGCGGGTTTACCTTGGGTTAAGTAGTTTCCCATCTTACAAAGAAGATCAAAAAGCACTTTCCAAATTATATGTTGGAGGAGTACTTTGAAAAAAAAGTTGCATATTTCACACTAAAATTGCTGGAAAATCAACAAGATTGAACTTGGGCGATTTGACTAACACTAAAGTTTCAAGACTCTTAAACTTTTCTTCTAAACAGAGAAAGACACAATAATGAGATGTATGAAGAAATTTAGATGCACAAAATCTAAGATTCTTTGGCAAAGCCCTGTTATTGGAATCTGATGAATATTTCACCAATTTTATGAAATTGTAATCTTACTAGAGGAGCCTTAACCTCTGGGAGCAATTGCATGATAAATCATGTGGAGGAGGATCTTTGCTGTGTCCAAGGGGAGGAATTCATAAAAGTAGTTCAAAGATGTGGATATCAAGGTGTGCATTGTTGATGAAATAATAAGCCATTGACGAGTGCTAGAAATAGGAAAGAGAATGTCTGTCTTTGCTTGCTTGGAGGATATTGATTCTGAAGGTCCCCATCATCCCTGAGTTTTTCGTTTGATGTACATGAATTTAATTGTTATCCGAATTGAAGACTAACCCCTTGCAAGCCACCCATGAGCCATTTAATGAGAAGCTTTGGGAAGACTAAATTAAATGAACTACCCAAAGTCAGTGTGATCTAAGCTTTACAAAAACCAAAAAAACTGTGAATGCTGTAAATCAGGAACAAAAACAGAAGTTGCTGGAAAAGCTCAGCAGGTCTGGCAGCATCTGTGAAGAAAAAAATCTGAGTTAACGTTTCAGGTCTGGTGACCCTTCGCCAGAACATGATCTACATTTATCTGCCTTAGTGAAGATAAATTTTGGAGCTGAAAGGGGAAATCGATGTCAAGAGTTTGATCCAATATCATTAAAAATGGCTTCAATTTAAAATGACAGCCCAGATTAAATCTTACATGTTCTTCACCAGAAAGCTAAAGAAACAAACTGGAGATTGGTTCTATGAATACCGAGCAAAAAGGCACAGTACTGATTTTGGTAGTGATATAATCAGAGCATCATTAAAAAGGAAATATGCCTGTAAGTACCAGAGTTCTGCATGTTTCAATAATGCTGTATATTCACTGAAGTAAAGGACATGTGTTACTTTGAAGTTCTGTAAGGCCCTGAGTGGTGGTGTCAATCCAACAGCTGTTCCCATTCCTATGGTTATATTGACTGCCTCCCTCTCTCCCTCAACCGATCTTTTGCAGAAATTCTCATGCTTTTGTTACATCGAAGCTCACTATTACAGTGATCTCCTGGCTTGCCTCTAAACTTAGATCATCCATAAATTGTGGTTATCTAACTGTATCTTTCCAAGGCCTTACTCGTACCCACATTTCTATCTTTTTCATTGCTTACAATCCTGCAGAATTTCTTTGCTCGCTGTCTGGTTTCTTTCACATTCCTGATGGAGTGCCACACACTCCACTGTGTGGCAGCTGTATCTTCAGATGCTTATGCCCTTACCAAAGACCAGAACTTTCTCCTTCAATTCTGCTGTCTCTCATTGTTTCCTTCGGGAAAAAAAACTCTTGAAAACCCTCATTTTGGTTCTGCTTTCAGTCACCTGAACTAATACCTCCTTCGGTGAGTCAGTGTCCAACTTTCTTTGTTGCATTGCTGCAATGCACCTTGCATTTTACTACATAAGTAAAGCTGCCACTGTCCTGTCGGACCACAAGCCTCTCTCATTAAAGAGAGATAACTGGTGCCAGTTTAACCTGAGGATCGCCACACCTCCGGCGAGGGGAAGAGGTTGAGAAGGGAGAGCCCTTCATTGTAACCTCAGCCAGCAGAGGAATTGAACCCACTCTGTTGGCATCACACTGCATTGCAAGCCAGCCATCTAGTGAACTGAGTTAGCCTACCCTCATATTTTACTGTATGAAGATATTAATCAAGGGCAATCTGTTGTTTTATTACCGGGGGAGGATATTTATTTTTCTGTAGACAGTGATTAAAACTTGGCTTTCCCATTTACAGATGCATAACACAGTGATGTAATCGAACTGAGAGGTTAGAGAACGACTGGATAGCATCCTTTTAAAAATTCCTGAATACCACCTAATATTTCTTTTCCTGTACAGTAAATAAGCGAGAGACAACAGGACGGGTATTACTACAGAAGGCTTTGGCCAATGACGCAAATGCAAATATTGCTGCAAAGGGAAGGCAGAAGACCTCTCAAGATGAAGGTAGAGTTTCTAGGTGAGTGTGGTCATAAATTCATAGAATCTAGATGTTTATAGGACAGAAGGAGACCATTTGGGCCACAGTGTCCAGGCTGGTCAATGAAGATCTGACCGCATTCATTCCATTTTATGGCTATTGGCACATAGCTTGGAGGCGATGGTGATGCATATGAAGATCGAAATACTATTTGAATGTTTCAAAAGTTTCTGACTCAATCACCCTTTCAGGCAATGAGCCCCAGACTCCCACCACACTCTGGCAACATCTTTTTCTCTCAATTCTCCTCTGAGCCTCTATCTCTTGTCTTAATTCTATATTCCATTGGTTATTGATCCCCTCGAATAATGGAAAATGTGCTTTCCTGTCCAGCCCCCTCATAAACTGATACACCTTGATTTGACCCCCTCTCAATCTTCACTGCACCAAGGAAAACAACCCCAGACCATAGCACTGTAGTTGAAATTTATTTTGCATTTATTTTTGTATCATTGATTTGGTTTTCAATATATTTTAAGTTTTAATTATTTTTGCAGAGGTGTGGTAGAATTGAGTGACTTGGCTATTTCAGAAGACAGTTGAGAATCAGCCACATTGCTGTAGGTCAGATTTCCTTCCCTATAGGGCATGAGCGAATGAGATGTTTTCAATGACAGTTGACGATCACCATTACTGTGGCTAATTTATAATTGCAGATTAATTAATTGCATTTGTTGTGGCTGGATTTGAAACTGTGCTCCCAGAACATCTACCACATGGACAAACAAGAACAACAGACACATGGGAAGACGCCCAGCTGAAAGTTTCCCTCTAAGCCACTATCCTGACTTGGAAATAAATCACTGTTTCTTCACTACTACCAAATCAAAACCCTGAACTCCCTTCCTGATAGCACTGTGCATGTGTCTACCCCATATAAACTGAAGTGGTTCAAGAAGGTAGCTTCCCACCACTATCTCATTCTGGGATTAGGGATGGACAACAAAGGTTGGCTTAGAGGCAAGCTCACATCTTACAAACGATGCTTATTTTGTTCTTAGAGATGACAGTGAAGAGCAAAGATAAAATATAGGACACAACCAAGATTAGAAAGAGGTAAAGAGCAATTAAATTGGGAACTGGTGACGAGAATGAGTTTCTCAAAAACTGAAGATTGTAAAGGAATTTTAAAAGGAAAAATGATGATAAAGATGGGAAATCAATGAGCTTTCATTGTAATTCAGGAGGAGAAAGGATAAGCATGTAGAACAATGTCGGTGGGGCTGGGAAGGAAGAAAAGAAAAATAGAGAGAAGCCAGAAAAGTTGCGGTTGAAAAGGAGAAGTTGAAGGAAAGATGTGAATAAACTATTCTGAGATAAAAGGTACTGCAGATGCTGGAGAATCCGAGATAACAAGCTTGGAGTGGATGAACACAGCAGGTCAAGTAGCATCACAGGAGCAGGAAAACTTGACGTTTCGGGCCTAAACCCTTCATCAGAAACTATTCTATTTGATTATTTTAGGAATGGGAGCAAATTGATATCTTGAACCATCTTCAGCTTGAGACTGAAAAATTTGTTGCAGTGAAAAAAGAAGGGAACAGATTGATTGGAAGTACTTCTAGCTGGCATGTAGATTTGGGATTTCTGTATGGTTAGAAACAACAGTGAGACCGGAAATATTGGTATCTAGAACAAGAATAAGGGTATAGCTATCACGTGGATGAAATGGTAGTCATTGGTTAGATGCAAAAGACACAAAAAAAGTTTAATAATTTCTGGGACTGAAAGTGCACTGGGGCTCCATTTGCCTTGTTGTGTAACTTCAGGGAAACACCTCTTGAAAGTTTTACCTGATGGCCATTAAATAATTGATCATGAGAACATATGAGCCAAAATAGACCATTCAGCTGATCGGGTCTGCTCTGCCTATTGATGAGATCATATGTGATCTGATAATCCTCGTCTCCATTTTCCTGCCTTTTGATTCCTCTTGATTCCCTTAATGATTAAAAACCTACCTCAGTCTTGAATATACTTAATGATCCAGCCTCGACAGCCCTTTTGATGAAGTATTCCACAGGTCTCCTACTCTCTGAGAGAAGAAATTCCTTCTCCATTTTGGTCTTAAATGTGTAATTCCTCACTCTGAGATAATGCCCTCTGGTCCTAGACACTCTTTCAAAGCAAAATAACCTTTCCGCATCTAACCTGTCAAGTCCCTAACAACCATTGAAGTTGCCTCTCATTCTTCTGTTATGAGCACAGGTCCAGTTTATCCAAACTTTCCTCATTAGAGTCCTTCCATACTTAGGAACAAACTAGTGAATTTTCTCTGGCCTGTCTCCAATGTCATAGAGTCATACTGCAATGAAACAGACCCTTCAGTCCAATTTGTCCATGCTGACCAGGTTTCTCAAACTGACCTGGTCCCATTTGCCTGCATTTGACCCATATCCCTCTAAACTTTTCCTATTCATATACCTTTCCAAACGTCTTTTAAATGTTGTAACCGTACCTGCCTCTACCACGCCCTCTGGCAGTTCATTCCACATGTGCACCACCCTCTATAATGAAGAAGTTGCCCCTCAAGTCCCTTTTAAATCTTTCTCCCCTCATCTTAAAAGCATGCCTTCCTGTTTTGAACTCCCCTATTCTGGGGAAAAGAACTTTGCTATTTACCTTTATCTGTGCCCCTCAGCCTCCTACACTCGAAAAATGTCCCAGCCTATCCAGCCTCTTATAACTCAAACCCTCCAGTCTCAGTAACATTTCTGATAAACCTTCTCTGCACTCTTTCCAATTTAACAACAACCTTTCTCTCGCAGGGTGACCAGAACTATACACAGTACTCCAAGTGTGGCCTGCCCAGTGTCCTGTACAACCATGACATGATGTTCCAACTCCTATACTCAGTGGTCTGAGTAATGAAGGAAAGCATGCTAAACACCTTGACCACCCTGTCTACCTGTGATGCCACTTTCAATGAACTATGTACTTGCATCCCTAAGTCACTCTGATCTGCAACACTCCCCAGGGCCCTTCCATTAACCGTACAAGTCCTGCCCTTGTTCGCCTTACCAAAATGTAAAACCTCGCATTTATCTAAATTAAATTCCACTTCCACTCCTTGGCCTATTTGCCCACTTGATTCAGATTCCTTTTTGATAACCTTCTTCACTGTCCACGATACCACCAATTTCTTGTGTCATCCACAAACTTACCAACTCTTGTGGCACAAGCCAGTACCTGGTGCATTTAGGTCAAAATTCTGCCTAGCAACAACTTTTTAAACCTTTAGATATTTTATACTTTAGATATAAAGTATTAGTATATCTTGCCTCAGATGAGGGGACCAAAACTTTCACTGTAGTCCGCCGTGGTCTGATTAGTACCTTGTATAGTTTTAGCAAGATGTCCCTATTTGAAATAAAGGCTAACGTTTTATTTGCCTTCCCTATCGCCAATTCAACTTGTATACTAGCTTTTTGTCACTTACGCATGAAAACTCCCAAATCCTCCTGTGCTGTAGCTTTCTTCAGTATTTCTCTATTTAAATATATTCAGCTCCTCTCTGCTTCCTACTAATGCAAAGAACTGCATATTTTCCCACATTGTATTCCATCTGCCAAGTATTTTTCCCACTCGCTTAACTTGTCTGAATCCTGCAGACTCTGTGTCATGCTCAGCACTTGCCTTCCTACCTACATGTTCACTTTCCCCATCCAGCTCATTGATGTATGTTGTAAATAATTGGAAGAACTCAAAATGCCACAGGCTGTGATTTAACAATAATGTCAAGAGAACTCTCTAAGCATTGAGGGCACACGGGGACAGATGTTGAAGTTCCTGCACGATTGTCCTGGATTGCTTTGATGCATCATGTTGGAAAAACTGATGGAAAAGACTGAGCTTAAAAATGTACGGAATCCTGAAGCAGCCTTCTTTATGACGGTGCAATCCTTCCCGGCAAAGCCCAATTTTCCTCAGCAGGAAAATCTGATGCAGGTTTTTTGCACTGAAGCTAAAATTTATCACCTCCGTGTCGTCACTGATTGTTTTGAAGGGTTTCCTGTGCCATTGGACGCTTTCTAATCTCAACCCCCTTGATATTAAACAAAGACACACAGAATATACAATACAAAATACAGTAATGTTGATCTTTGGCCATGATCATGGTGGGTTCTAATGATTTTGTTATTTGTTGCATACAAACAAAAAATAAGCCTTGGATCAATAAAACAGCATGGACGGAATTAATTTGATTATTGAGAACTATAAGCAAATCAATAGGCAACATACTTCAATTGACAAAACAGTTTTATAAGTTCGCACCATTTTAAAATAACAAATGATAATATAGGTCAATAGTACTTTTATCAACTATCAGGAAAATAACTAAACCACAGACCTGTGATTCTTTTTTTTTGTTTGTTTGATAGCAACCTTTCTGAATCCCAAGAGGCTACTGAGCAACCAAGTGACACAGAATCCACCGGGCGTATCAGCGTTAACAGCTACAAGAGCAACTCGCAATCTCCCTCCAAGCACAACACACCCAACAATTCCAGGTAAGGGATTTGTGGAGGATAGAGTCTGAAATTATTGTGATCAAATGGAAATGTGAAGGTTAATGTGAATTAGACCATTTTTACCTTAAAACCTATTTTTTTGATCAAATCCGTGGTCATCTGTATTAAAATACCTCAGTGTCAAATTTTAGAATAGAATAGAATCCCTACTGTGTGGCTACAGGCCCTTTGGCCCAACAAGTCCACACCGAACCTCGAAGCATCCCGCCTAATCTACACATCCTGAACACTATATGGGCAGTTTAGCATGGCCAATTCACCTAGCCTGCACATCTTTGGACTGTGGGAGGAAACCGGAGCACCTGGAGGAAACCCACGCAGACATGGGGAGAATGTGCAAATTCGACACAGACAGTCACCCAAGGGTGGAAAGTTCCTGGCACTGTAAGGCAGCAGTGCTAACCACTGAGTCACCATGTGGCCTGATTTTGTTAAGTAACAGTCCTGGCATGTGCCTTGGTGATGTTTTAATATATTAAAGGCATTAGATAAATGTAAATTGCCGAAATAATTGGACATCATTTTGACACATGCCTATGTTTAGACTTTATTTCTCACCTTAGCTTGCTGAAGTCTTCATGTACCATGCAGCCTCCTTAGATTAAGGGGTGAGCTAGTAACTCAGTAGGCCTCTGAGCCTCCGGAGATGCTGCAGTGAAAACCCAATTCAAAGTATTATGTGGCAGCAATCTCAAGTGATGAATCATAAAATCTCTACAGTGTGGAAAGAGGCCATTCAGCTCATCAAGTCTGCACCGTCCCTCTGAAGAGCATCATGCTCCGATCCAGACCCCACCCTATCCCATAACCTTGTATTTACCATGGCCAATCCACCTAGCCTGCACACCCCTGGGCACTACAGGGCTATTTAGCATGGCCAATTCCCCAAACCTCTGCATCTTTGGACTGTGGAAGAAAACCGGAGAACCTGGCAGAAACCGACACAGACACAGGGAGAACATTGCAAACTCCACACACAGTCACCCAAGGCTGGAATCGAACCCGGGTCCCTGTGTAATAAGGCAGCAGTGCTAACCACTGAGCCACTATTCGCCTTTGCTCTGGGGAAGTTACTGTCCTCCGTTTAACCCCATTCATGACAAAGGGAATGATATTTATCTCATATTAATCCACTCCATTGAGGTGTACATCCAAAAAATTCTGATTAAGTTCCCAAAATAAGTTCGGATCTGTCTTATTAATGTGCATTCATCCCTTAACAAGGTCCTGTTTGGCCTATGTCTATCTCAAATGGGCCCAAACAGTCCATAGCAAATGGACGGCACTCATCAGTGACCTTAGAAAGCCTCCCACAAAGATCTAGTGATCACTGTGGTATGGTTTTGAACTTTCCCTGTGTTAGCTTAGTTCTAGCGCCAATTGGTAAGGGCCCTTGACAGTAACAGTGATATCATCATCAGGCTAATCAGCCAATCATATTGATTAAATCTCAGACAGAAATCCAAGATGCAAAACAAAGCGATTATGAAATGAGATTTCCAGGCCCATGGTGGCTCTTAGCAACTATGACTTTTGTACATTGTAAAAAGTCAATTACACTTCACTCAACGAAATTTAAGGTTTTTACAGAAATGTTAAATAAAATGGATGTTCAGAGATTTCTGTAGGATTTCCATCTTTAAAGGACTACAACAGTGGAGCTCACAGAAGAGTGGGGAATCACTGACAGCAAGTTCTGGATATCAGTGTTTAATTGCACTTATATTATTCATTTAACACAGCAATGACAATGGATACTGACAGTTTCGCCATCATTAAAACAACAAAATCCAGGCCAGCATAAATATCTTTTATTATTGGGTGTCCTAAAACTCTGAGTGGTTGTCATTTAGCATAGAAGATCTAAGAAACCAAATTTCTATTCTGGAATTCCATACAAATAATAAATATGAAGTTATTTACAAACTAAACACTTTTTTAAAGAAAAATGCTCAAAATAATCAAGATACTATTTATTGAAAATCGAGCTTTTATTTCCAGCATATCTCCTGCAGAGGAGGCACTGTTACCAGTATTCATTCCGTTACAAATATAAATTCAGTATCTTATTTGTGGTTTAATATAAAATGAAAGTATTGCGGTTTTAGCGTTGAATAAAAATATGCAAAACATGATGTCAGGTTCCAACTAGTAACTGTTACCCTGATTGTGTAACAATATATAGTTTCTAATGTAGGAATCAATTGGTGAATTAAAGAACATGAGAATTGCTCGTGGCTACTGTGTTTAAAATAAACAGGTTATGTCTCAACACACCATTGGAAATTCTATGTTATCATCATGGAGTCCATTTCTATGGTCACCCTCTGGGCTTGTGCTCTTAGAGTGGATTTCAGCAGGCAATTCAACTGTATTAAGCATTCCAACAAAGCCTGATCCTATGGTGCACACACACATGCAGCTTTTGTCAGGACTACCAGATCATAATGAAGAGCAGAAGACCTGGCAGAGTCTTCTCTTCTGTGAACGAAAGGCAGTGAGGCCTATTGTACTGATCTTACAGCTCAATACAAGAAACCAAACTCGAAATTTCCTTCTCAGTTACCCACCAGGTTTATGAACTGAACCATCGGAGAAACTAAACTTCCTTTCTCTCTGACAGTTGAATTCCTTAGCAATGAATCAGCACGAACAATTTATTTTGTTTCGTGACAATTAGTAACTCCTAGTGACATGCTCTGCCATAGACAAATGAGCTCGATGTTATCAGGTGTAAACAGAAACCTTGTTACATAAAGCACCTGATATATACAATATTTATTCAACAAGGAGAGTGTGGTTGAGCAAACATCTTTTAATTCCACACATGGTGTGCCGTTTGCTAGAGTTCACCCATTTGATAAACATTGTACTCAAATGATGTGGGTGTTTGATGGATCAGGATTTGGACAATGGAAGAATCTTTCTTTATAAAGAGTGAGGAAATATAGAAACATTATTTTCAGTTGGAATTCCTTTCATTAAATTAATTCACACTTTATAAAATGTCCCCAAATTGTGCTGGAGTAGGTTTAGGAACCAAAACCCAAAAATAAAGTGAGGGACTGTATAAAGTGAAACAATGGTCTTATGGCAAATGGTGGAATTTGAAAATCCAGAATTTAGAGTCTAATGATGATTGTCGATTGTCTGAAAAATCCATCTGGATCACTAATGTCCTTTAGGAAAGGAAGTCTGCCATCCTTACCTGGTCTACCTACATGTGACTCCAGACCGACTGCAGTGTAGTTGACTCTTTACTGCTCTCTGGGAAATTGCAGGCCTAGTGACTGATACACACATCCCATGAATGAATAAAAAAGACTTTCAGCACAGATTTGTTCACGTACATAAAGTTTAAAAAAACTCTGAATAGTATTCTTCCTAAAGCTACCTCATGGTGAGTCCTGAGTATCCTGTGTCACCTCGTTGAATATGGGGTTGAATTTCTCCAAGCCTTCTCCCGGTTTGCTCTACCTTAAGTAAAAGAATAATGTCATTTAGACAGTTTTCCAGAAGCTTTAGCCAAGTTCCACGGATAAAAAGGAGTCCCCTCTAGGAAATTCACCCTTTATGTATTGGTGAAGTTTCAGAGAAATTTATGACTTTATTTTGCTCTTATATTTTTCAGGCGTAGTTCGTTAACAGAGAGCAATGCTGGTAATGTTAATGAATTTTCCATTTCTAAGCCCACAAATACTGGCAGCATGACACTTCCAGCCATGACAAAGTCAACCACCGGCATCAAAATCAACACACAGTCTGACTTGGACAAGGTAGGACAATGCATTCCTTGCTGTGTTTTATTTGTTCATAGTTTGTGGATATGGCTGGTAAGGCTGCATCAGTTGGCCATCCCTTTTCTTTAATATGCAGCTGAGTAACCTCTCAGAATATATTGTGTCAACTATATGAATTTTTTTTTAATCAGTCTGTTTGTGTGTGTTATGTCACACCTCCAGGGCAGGTGGGATTTGAAACTCTGACCTTCTGGCCCAGAGGTAGGGACACTACAATTGTGCCATAAGACCCTCTGCCACAGAAGACAACCAGTGCCTTGGGCAGAAGGAGACATGACTAAAGGGCTTGTCCAGGAACTAACCCTGAAATTAATCACAGATTGGGGTTTCCAGGGATCTATACTGTGCCTGTCCTGTTCAAATGTTTGGTAAATAATTGAGGGCTTTAAAATGTCAAGAGTCTGTGAGGTGACCAAAGTAGTTGGAATTAGAGCATGAAATTACAAGACAGCATTAAAATGAACAACCTTCAGTCAAGGCAGTAGAATTTTTTCCACACACCATAGTGGGAATGGAGAGTGAACTCTGAGGGAAAATCAGTTGGGTTAATTAACTACTTCAAAACAGACCTCGATAAGTATGATTGGAACAAACTGAAAGTTAGGAGAATGTATCAGTGTCGTTGATTTTTTTTTTTTCTGTCAGAGGCCATAATCGGAAATGTCCTAATGTGCTTTATTGTTGAATTTGAGTTAAGGATAGCCCTGCCTCTAATGACAATCCTTGCTATTTCTCCCTGGAAAGCAAGGAAAGGTGAGTGAAAAATGCTGAATCCTGCAAGTTCATGTAGTTGTGTATAGAAGTTTGCAAGAAAGTAATACAACAAGCTCAGACGTAAGACTTTCTGTATAGACTGAATGATCAAATATTCCAAAAGAAGTGGTTCCTGCATTGATTACAGAGTGAAACAGTGAACGATGAAAACATGTTTTGGGTTACTTTTTAATTACTTTCATGGATTAAAGAGCAGTTTCACGGACATCTCCTTTTAGAATAGAATCTATGTGAATAGGGTTAATCAGAAACTGCATTGAAAGAAATGGATTGGATGTGATTAATAGATATTTTTATTCCACCAGTTTTGGACAAACCAGTAATCATGTGAAAGTATGACATACCAACTATTATTTAAACAGGAAGTATATGGATAGAATTCTAAAACTTATGAAATGTTTTAACATGTTTCCTTCAGGAAACTCTCTCAAAAAGACACAGCAAAGTTTCAACGGATGAAAGTGTTTCAGAGAACATGTTTAAAAAGAATGCAAAAAGCATTCTGATGCCTACAGGTGAGATTTGGCACATTGATGCCTCTCGAGTTAAATTCAATCAAAAAAGTTTGTTTAAAACACTTTAAAGGTATTCCACACTAAACCGTTGAAAGGTTGGGGTGGGGGATGGGGGTGGAGTTTCATAAGTTTCCTGAGAGAGAGCAATTCAATCCATGTCCCTATTAAGCACCTACTAATACCAATACTAACCTCAATAATAATGCCAGTTTTAGAGAAAGTCTAGCAGATGCTTAGAAGTTGACCACTTCACACGGTAACATTTTACGCAAATTGTAGTAAAAGGAAAGAAGGGGAAAAAGAACAGCTGTAGGGTATCATGCTCATTCTCCCACCTTTGCTGGTTTAGCTGGGGGCCATAGATTTGTTCAATATAGAGATAATCAACCAAAGTTTCTGCTTTTGATTGATATCTAGATGTCCCCCACTAAAAGAAAGCTTTTAGTCTCAGGCTAGGAAGGAATTGAGATTGGTTGTGAACCAGCACTATGAATGAGAATTGCCTGTTGAAAATCACTCATTAAAAATGGGACCATTGATAAGGTAGAAGAGGGTAGTCATGGGCCATGGAATCACAGTCCAGCATCCGTCATTTTCAGGAAGGGAAATATTGAGGGGAGTTGGTAGGGATGGGAGGTGCTGGTTGAGACAGAACTTTAAAAAGGCATAGGGTATGATTTTCCCACTTTTTTTTTGTTTGAAATTGTGGAAGCTAGCAATCAGCAAACTGCCCACTCCTGAGAGAACTCTGGCTTTCATAATAGCCAATCAGCTCATTAAAGGCTGACGGGTGAATCTCTTGGTGAATCACGGCCCTCAACACAGTATGCCAGGCGAGGCCTACCCCCCAGGGCTCCTGGGGAGAAGGGAAATGATTTTTATCTTCTTGTTGCCAAGTGAGAATCATGGAGGGAAGTCATGTAGGGAGGGGAGGGCAGGATCAGAAGAAAAGGAAGGGCAATTGTTAGGGCAATTAGAGGTACCCCCCCCCCCCCACCCCCCTCAGCCTGGCAAGCAGGTCACCATGGTTTCCCATTTGAGAAACTAGTTGCCTTTCACTCTGACCAGGGAGGCAGCAAATTGACTTTCTCACCCTGCATTTTTTCATCTTTCCATTCATGGGATGTGGGCGTCACTGGCTGGGCCAGCATTTATCACCTGTCCTCAACTGCCACCTGTATTGAGTGGCTTGCTTGGCCATTTCAGAGGGAAGTTAAAAGTCAGCCCCAGTGCTGAGGGTTTGGAGTCACTCATAGGCCAGATCAGCTGACAACGACAAATTTCCTATTCTAAAGAACATCAGTGAACCAGAGGGGTTTTTGTGACATTTGCATTCATCTTGCGTGATTGCCATTAGGCTAGCTTTGTATTCTAAATTTTTATTAAAGTCGAATTGCACCATCTGCCATTGTTGGATTCAGAGCCATGTTGCTGGAGCATTAGCCTGGGTCCTGGATTATTACTCGAACAACATTACCACTACACCACTGCCTCCATTAGTGAAGTGGCAAGAAGGGACCAAATTTCTCAGCTGGGCCAATTCATGTAATTATTTCTCCTTCTTGCCACGTCTCTCACCAGGGAAGGAAAAATACCACCCCAACTCTCACTCTCGAAAATTTAAAAACAAAGTTTTACCTCTTAAAGGAAGTTGTTTAGGCTACATTTGTGTTATACCAGAGTTGAAAACCCAAAGCTGTATGCTGACTTCCTGTTTGTCCATGTGCATTGTTCTATCTAGTACATGGAACAGAGAGACTAGGGGTTCAGGTAATTAATTCTTTGATGTTTGTGTCACATATAGAGAAGATGGTTAAGAAGGCATTTGGCATGCTTGCTTTCATTGCTCAGACCTTCGAATAAAGGAGTTGGGACGCTACGTAGAGGATGTGCAGGACATTGGTTAGGCCTGTTCTGGCGTACTGTGTACAGTTCTAGTTGCCCTGTTATAGGAAGAATATTATTAAACTGGAGAGGGTTCAGAAGAGATTTGCTGGGAGAGTTTGAGTTATAAAGAGAGGCTGGATAGGCTGGGACTTTTTTCAATGGAGCGTGGGAAGTTGAGAGCTGACCTTATAGAGTTTTATAAAATCATGAGGGGCATAGAAAAGGTGAATGGCAGGTGTCTTTTCTCTAGAGTGGGGGATTTCAAAACTAGGGGACATATTTTCAAGGTGAGAGGAGAGGGTTTTGAAAAAGACATGAGAGGCAGTTTTTTTTTTGTTTTACGTAGAGAGTGGTTCATGTGTGAAATGAACTTCCAGAGGAAGTGGTGGATGTGGGTACAGTTATAATGTTTAAAAGACATTTAGATAAGTACATGGGTAAGAAATGTTCGGGGGAATATGAGCCAAACGCAGGCAGATGGGACTAGTTTAGGTTGGGATTATAGTCAGCATGAATTGGTTGGACCGAACGGTCTGTTTCTGTGCTGTATGACTCTGTGATGTTTCAGTTATGTGAGCTGTTTGTCATATTAGTTTAGTTTAACACAGCTGCTTAGCTGGTGTCACAGGCAAAAATCAGTGTCAACTTCACTGAAACTCCATAAAATTGAGTAAAGTGGTGACATCACTAAATTGCATAGCCCCAGTCTGTGTGTTGGAAATAATTACTTTGTATTCAAATCCTCTGTTAGATTATAGCAAATCTGTGATGGACCTTCGCATATCGGATTCTGCAAATACAAGTGATTCCATGGGAGACCGTAGTCAGTCAGTTCCGGGTCTCAATGTGGATCAGGTCTGTACGTGTATACCTGTGCGTGAACATTATACCCTGCATCTAATGCATTGATTACCAACCTCCATTTTCAGAACATTACTTACTTATATCTACTTCTCTACTATGGCTGAGATCTCCATCTTTAAAAATCAGTCTTTGAATGTTCTCGTCATCAATTTTGGCTGACTTCTGAAACTATTTTATCCTAAACTTTACGAAGTCCAAGTCTTCACCTACATTAAGTCATTGCCTTCCTTATCATTCTCAGACTTCACAATGTCTCTGTGCCCCTTTTATCTGACTTTGAAGTCCTCCTTTACTATGTTGTGGCCTGCTTGGGAAAGCTTTTCTAGATATGTACTCCAACCTCTCAGTTCTGGTTTACCCATTCCCTCTGCTATACAATCAAAGCTAGACTTCTAGCTGGTAACATCTCTGCTGTTTTTGTCCAAGTCATGTTATCTCATCAGATGTCTCCCTACCTTCAAAGCCTAACATTGGATCCATGCCATGAATTTATTTTTCCCTACTTTCCATCCACAGCTCAAACCCATAAGTACTTGCAGATTTTTTTTGTTGCATGTGAATACTGTATATACGTATGTGATATTGAGTTTTAGTAAACTATCTCTGAATGTACTGAATCAGAGAGCTCCAGAAGCCTAATCATCTTTAGATCAAGAAGTAGCTTGGTGGGCTGTTTATCTCCCACGCAATCCCTAAGCAATATGCCTGCTCTTGGTACTTTTGCAGTTAGAGGTGCATATAATTAGCTGCATGCTGTGCAAAGGAAACAGATAAATTGGAGACCTCCAGAGGTTTCGAAAGGCTAATATGCCATTGATAAAAACTTTGCAGACTCCCCGAGCTAGAGAGGAGAAATGAGTGGAGGATCCCTGTTCATGATGATTATCAAGTGATTTCTGTTGGAAATGCATATGGATGACAAGAAGAGTAAGAGATAAACTAGACTGTGGGGACTCAATTTTTCAGCACTCTGGGCCTCAATTTCCAATTGCACATGGTGGGGTGAGCTCAGCTTCAGGCGAGCTTTGAAAATAGTGCTTGTGAATGGCATGCCAGTGTCTTAATACTTCTGGAGCGTGGTGCTAGTTTGCAGGTAAGCAAAGGGCAGGGGGAAGCCAAGAACCCATTCTTAGGAACAAGAGTAGGCCGTTTAGCCTCTCGAGCCTGTTCCATCATTATGGCTGATCTGTGGCCTATGTCCATAAATGTGATTTTGGCCCATTTCCCTTAATATCTTTGCTTATCAAAAATGTATCAATATCAGGTTTAAAAGTAACTGCTGATCCTGCATCCACTGCTGTTTGTGGAAGAGAGTTCCAAATATCTACCACCCTTTGTATGTAGAACTGCTTTCTAACATCTCTCCTGAATGGTCTGGCCGTAATTCTCAGACTATGCTCCCTAATTCCAGAAAACCCAATCAGTAGAAATAGTTCATTTTTGTCTACCCTGTCTTTTCTTGTTAATATTTTAAAGACTTCTATCAGATCACCCCTTAACCTTATAAATTCTGGAGAAAACTGGCCTAATTCGTGTAATCTCTCTTCATAGCATATGAAGTCCAAGTATCGTTTTTGTAAACCTACATTATAGTCCCTTGAAGATCAATATATCCTTCCAAAGGTGTGGTGCCCAGATCTGCTGACAGTATTCCATGTGGGATCTAACCAGGGTTTGTATAACTTTTGAGCAACGCGGTGGCTCAGTGGTTAGCACTGCTACCTCATAGCACCAGGGACCTGGGTTCGATTCCACCCTCAGGCAACTTTCTGTGCGGAGTTTGCACATTCTCCACAGGCCTGCATGGGTTTCCTCTGGGTACTCTGGTGTCCTCCCTCAGTCAAAAGATGTGCAGGTTAGGTGGATTGGCCGCGATAACGCAGGGTTATGGGGATATGGTGGGGATGAGATGCTCTTTGGAGGATCCGTATAGGCTGAGTGGTCTGCTTCCAGGCTGTAGGGACTCTATGTTTCTGCATCCTGGTATTCCAATCCTCTAGATGTAAAGACCAACATTCCATTAGCTTTCTAAATTAATTTCCGCAATCATTTGTGGCATTTTTAAAGATCTATGCACCTGAGTCTTTTTGGACATCCGCTGTATTTAAATTCATACCAAAAGTACCTTGATGCATCCTTGTTCAGTTTAAAATGGATAACCTCACACTTGCTTACATTGAACTCCATCTGCCACAGTTTTGCCCATTCACTTAGTCTATCATTATCCCTTTAAAATTTTGTGCTATCATCTATATTGTCGACAATGCTGCCTAACTTCGTGTCATCAGTAAATTTGGATGTATGCCTTGCTATGCCATTATCCAAGTTGTTAATAAATAATGCGAATTATTGAAGCCCTAACACAGATCCTTGCGGGACACCGCTGGTCTTTTTCTGCCAATTGAGCACCAACTTATTATCCCTACTTTCTGCCGCTCAGTCAATTTCCCAGACATATCGGTAATATGCCCTCAATTCGACAGGCTTCTACATTAGCAATCAGTCTTATGTGGCACTTTATCAAATGCCTTATGGAAGTCCATATAAACAACATCTACAAACTCTCCCCTGTCTGCTACCTGAGTCACCTCTTCTAAACATTCAGTGAGGTTAGTCAGGCATGACCTACCTGTCATAAATCCATGCTGGCTCTCCCTGATTAACTGAAAAGTCTAGCTGACAAATTGAAATTTTCCACAGATAAATCAGTGGAGGGGAGGCAAAAATTAGCTATGATTTGATGTGAGCCAGAAGACAAAATGACCTACACCTGCTTCTGTGCAAATGGAAGGTTCAAATTCAGTCTGATTATGAGCATGGGACTTTCTGAAACCTTCGTTCAGACTCTGGAGTTTCAGGTTGGGTTGTGTTCACCACTCTGTTCTGAATAACTTAGCACATGAATAACAAGGGCGTATTAAGTAGATCTCTTGAGCCTTCTGCACCATTCGGTACGATTATACCTGATCTACTTCTCTGCTGGCTTCTGCTATCCCTTGACTCCTTGAAGACCAAAACTCTCTCTAGCCCAGCCTTAAAAAGAGTCAAAACTGGATCATCCTTGGAATTCCTTGGAGTAGAAATTTTGAAAGATTCACAACACATTTTCATGGAAGAAATTTACCCATACCTCAGTCCTAAATAACTCACAAGCTATTCCGAGACTCTGCTCCCACATTATAGATTTTCCAACTATCAGAAACAATCTCTGCGTCTACCCTATCAAACCCTTCAAAAACTTGGATGTTTCAATGAGATCACCTCTCATTCATCTAAACTCTGGATTACACAGTCCCAGTTACCTCAACTTCTTGTCATAGGACAACATCCCAAGGAATACTGAAACTGTAAAATCTTTAGTTGCACCATATCATAAGTATGTTGGCACAAAGATTGGCAAAACAAGGATTCAAGCCAGCAATTCCATGTGCTGGATTGTTTTTTGATGTATTTTAAGTTACTTGAGAGAGAAAATGAAGCTTGGTGCCACCAGATTTCCTTTGGGAGATGCAGGTAGTCCAAGGTTGGTCTAGAGCACATCTGATTGTTTGCAGAAAAATGAGCGAAGGTTTTGTATTTTCCAAGGTAATAATTGAAAGAAATGAAGGTACCTTTTCTGTAAAATTGAAAGGAGAAGTAAACAAATCATTGTGTGAACAATTAGGTCAACTGTGTTGCAGAAATGAATAATCAACATGGGCTTTACTGCTGTAATACTCAGCTGTAATCATTTTACTTTAACAGGAGGAGGAGGAAGAGGACATTGATAAACTGGTGAAAATTCACCGTCTGACGAATGCTCGCCAAAGCCTGAAGAGTGGCAGTTCAGTTGTAAGTGAAACAGCAAAATATTGTAATTGTGAATCTCCATATTTATAACTCCTCATGCATGAGATGCGAACAGCAAAACCAATTTAAGATTGCATTTATTGCCTTTACATAGTCAGAAAGGTGGAGGACGTGAAGGAAGAACTGGAATCTAGTCCATAGTCACAGGAAGGAGACTTTGTGGTGTGAAGTTCCAATCCAGGACGAGATGGTCAAGGACAGTGTGTTCAAAAAGTGGCCAAATGGTTAACGATCACCTTATAAATATTCAACAATACACCAATGAGAGATTGGATAAGCAAAACAGATCCCTGATCAGCCACGTGATGGAAAGAAACTGGAGCCTCCAACATTAGATCCAAAGCTCCAGGCTACACTAAACAAGTGTGCATTGTCACAATAATTAAGACTTCTTACAGTGGAGGCACATTAGCTTATTTGGCTGGATGGCTACTATGGACCACCTTATTTTGTGATCTTTCCATCTCAAACTGACCACATCTAATGACTAAGATGTCAAGTGGCCATTGTGCTGCTTGGCTACCATTAATATCCTAATCCAGAAAGTCTTCATTTGATTTCTGTTCATCTGAGCAGTGTTTTGACTTCCTCTTTGATTCTCCTGTAGCTGAGTTTGGGGATTTAGTGGTTGGGAAAAGGAACTGAATCAATGAATGAAAGTTGCTGTTTTATTTCTATGGGCAAAAATGTTTCTTATTTCTTTTAAGGACACACCTGGCGTTTTAAAAAGTATTTTACTGAGCGGCTCACTCTGGGAAGAAATGTATGTTTTCTTAATCACTCTACTCCTGAAAACACTTGCTACTCCTTGCTAAGGCGATGTCGCAAAGACTCATTGATTGATGTGCACTTTATTCAGAAATAAACTTCGGATTTTGATAAATTTTATCCAGCCTTCCCAGAGAATTCATAAGTATACATCTCCAGCAGGACTCACTGGGTGATGTCAGCAATAGAAATGCTGCCTGTTTTTCCTAGGGCTATTCGAACCATTGTTTTTGTCATCAACTAACTCCTCATGGATTGACGTTTGAACCCTGGTAATTCTGTGGTCTGAATGGCATGAGCTGCTCACTGGTTAAACTGACTGACCATTAGGGGAGAAAAGAAATGTTATTTTTAAGGAAAACAGTAATATACAATTCTAAATGAATCTATTCTTATAATTTGCCTCATATATAAATCGATCAACCTAGGCCAGCTAACTCTAACAGTAACGGCAACCTTTTTAGATGTATCATTTAACATTTTTAATGTATCTTTTGTAAACAGCTTACGTAGTTGACCAACTTTTTCTCATCATGAACCTTAAATCTCTACATTTTCATTCTACCTCTCCCCAAATAGTAAATCGTTGAGAGAGGTTTTCTATTAAATCTTTTCTCATTCACACATGGGATGTGGGCCAGCATTTATTGTCCATCCCCATTTGCCATTGAGAGGGTGGTGGTGAGTTGCCTTCATGAATCGCTGCAGTTATTTTGTGGAAGGTAGACCCACATTGCTGTTCGGGATGGAGTTTCAGGATTTTAACCCAGTAACACTGAATATATTTCCAAGAAAGGATGCTGAGTAGAAGGGAACTTGCGGGTTGTGGTGTTCCCATGTATCTGCTGCCCTTCTCCTTCTAAAAGTAGTAGTAGTGGATTTGTAAAGTGCTGCTTAAGGACTCTTGGTGAATTTCTACAGTGTACCTTCTGGATAGTAAACACTGCTACTGTTGTGTGTTGGAGGTGGAGGAAATGGATGTGGCTGTTTTTGCCTGGATGGTGTCAAGTTTGTTGTTTTTGGAGTTGCATTCATTCAGGCAAGTGGGGAATATTCCATCACATTCCTGACTTGTGCCTCGTAGATAGTGGATAGATTTTGGGGATTCAGGATGCGAGCTACTCATAGCAGGACTCCAAGCCTCTGATCTGATCTTGTAGCCACAGTATTTACATGACTAGTCCAGTTCATTTTCTAATCAAAGACAATCCCCAGAATGTCAAAGCTTGGGGATTCAGTGATGGTAATGCTTTTGAACTATAAGGGGTGAAGTTTGGATTCACTATTCTTGGAAATTGTCATTACTTGTCACTTGCTACCTATTCCTGACCTGAGACTGATGACAGGTAGAGAAAGTTCTACATTAACCTGTGTTATCTGACTGAGGAGTATTTTATGGTCATACTGAATATCAAAAGTGGGAGACGTTTTCCCAACCCTGGTATTCCTCAGCTTGAAGGGCATAAAGCTTCCACCTACAGTTCCTTGCCTACAGAAAAATAAGTTGAAGCCCCTCAGTAAATGGTACTGACTCTTCTAAATACATTAAGTTTACATAAATTGTGTTGAGAATACCTAAATATAATTTGAATGAAATAAATTTAACAAATGAGGATATATAGTTTGCTCTGTTATTTAATTTACTTTCAGACTAATTTTTGTAATGTTTTTGTTTCAGAGTACGATAGGCAGCATGGTCAGCATCTACAGTGAGGCAGGTGACTATGGCAATGTCACAGTTACTGGGGAGATCGTCTTTCTTCTTAACTATGATCAAAAGAAACAAACACTTAATATACATGTGAAAGAATGTCGTAACCTGGCTTATGGGGATGAGAACAAGAGAAGATCAAACCCGTAAGTGTGTGTGGTAATGGAATGCCAAGTGTTTCTAAAAATGCTCTGTGTATTGAAATGAACACACCTCATGAATTTGACAGCAGAATACAGGTATTCTTTCAGTTTAAAGTTTATCATTAAATCTTTGAGTTGTATAATAATTGCCCTGAGGGCTGGAGGTATGTGGATCATTTTAAACTGTTCAGCGTATTGAATATTTCATAGAATCATAGAATCTAAACAATGTAGAAATAGGTCCTTTGGCCTAAAAAGTCCACCCCGACCCTCCGAGCATCCCACCCACACCCATCCCTCTATAACCCACCTAATTTACACATCCCTGAACACTACAGGCAATTTAGCACGGCCAATTCGCCTAACCTGCACATCTTTGGACTGTGGGAGGAAACCGGAGGAAAGCCACTCAGACACGGGGAGAATGTGCAGACTCCACACAGACAGTCATCCGAGGGTGGAATCGAACCCAGGTCCCTGGTACTGTGAGGCAGCAGTGCTGACCACTGAGCCACTGTGCACCATGACGTGCACTTACTTGCTAGTGGTTATATTGGATGCTGAAATATAGTCAGAATATCTTGTGTTGCTCACCGCATCCACCCACTATCCTTAATGTATAATACAACATCTTGCCAGCAATTGTGAAAGGCGCTCTGGCAATCGCCTAAACATTCAAGGTCTTTTGATGAGTACAAAGACTGGATTTTTTAAAAAATTTATGTGTGGGATTTGGGCATCATGGGCTGGCCTTTTTATTTTACTGCCCGTCCCTAGTTGCCCTTGAGAGGATAGTGGTGAGCTGCCTTCTTGAACTGCTACAGTCCACCTGCTGTGGGTTGACCCACAATGCCATTAGGGAGGGAACTCCAGTATTTTGAACCAGCGACAGTGAAGGAATGCTGATACATTTCCAAGTCAGGATGGTGAATGACTTGGAGGGGAACTTGGAGGTGGTGGTGTTCCTACTCTTGTCCTTCTCGATGGAAGTGGTCATGGGTTTGGAAGGTGCTGTCTGTGGATCTTTTGGTGTATCTCTGCAGTGCATCTTGTAGATAGAACACACTGCAACTACTGAGCATCAGTGATGGAGGGAGTGGATGCTTATGGATATAGTGCCAATCAAGCGGGCTGTTGTGTCCTGGATGGTGTCAAGCTTCTTGAGTGTTGTTGGAGCTGCTCCCATCCAGGCAAGTGTGGAGTATTCCATCACACACCTGACTTTTGTCTTGTAGATGGTAAACAGGCTTTGGGGAGTCAGGAGCTATATTACTCATTGCAATATTCATAGCCTCTGACCTGCAGTAGTAGCCACTGCTTTTATGTGGTGAGTCCGGTTGAGTATCTGTTCGATGGTAACCCCTAGGATGCATGATGAGTTAGTAAGGCTTTTGCTTCTTGTGAAAAACTGTGCTTAAAAATTAATTTTGCACATGTCAGTTAAAGACTAACAACACTACAGTTACTGGAACAAGTTTGGATCATGCTTTATAGATGAGTTTGTTGTCTGGATGTAGTTGTAAAACAAAATGTTGCTTCGATTCTACCTGAGCACTGCATGTTTCAGCACAATCTCACAAACCTTACTAACTGCACTCATCTGCCATGCTTTTCAGCTGACACATCTGTTTTCTTCTGGTCTCTCTGGGTGTAATTGCCTTTTGCTAGCAAATTAAAAGACAGTTTTGCACAGCTGGATCATGCCCACGGAGGATCCATATAGCCAGCAGAAAAAAGAACTTTAAGCCCATCAGTTTGGGACAAATTTCAAACTCAGATCCCAGAAGGCTTGTGCCCCTGTCTAAACGAATTGGCCACATAGTTCTCTCCCAGTTACCACCTTAAGATTAGCTAATGATTATAATGAAGTCATTCAAGCCTCCAATTATTAGTACTTTGTTAGGATGAAAGGAACGTGTCAAGAGAGAGAATGGAAGGAGTGTAAGGTATGATCAGCAAAAACATGTTTTTAAACATTATTCAAAATAAAATTGTTAATTTCTTCATTATCAATTTTTTTAAAAACCCACAGCTATTGAATCCTTGCTTGAAGTATGGTGCTATGATTGATGATCACCCTCTGTTATCTTGCTAAGATCTAACAAATTATGAGGGTGTTGACAATATAGACTGGCTATTTGGTCATGCCCTCATCGAAGTTCACTCATGCAGTTCTGGTGAAGTGTGCTAAGAGTGGAGAGGATGGCGTATTTCTCCAATCCATTACCCAGTGTTCCAAGAACAAATATTTAACATTTTGAGCCTTACATCGAAAGATTATTTGATCGCATCTTTCTGGAATACAAACCCAACCATCTTATGTTCACCGCATCTGAAAGAAATCCAAAACCCTAGTAGATGCTGGAAAACTGACGTTAAAAACAGGAAATGCTGGAAATAGTCTCCGATTTGTTGATTATCTGTAAAGGAAGGAAAGTTTTGATGTTTCAGGCATAACCCTTTGTTACAGTTCTGATGAAGTGATATGGATGAAACATGCAAAGTTTTCCAATTTATAAAGTGAATTTGGAAACATTCTTATTCAAGTCCCATATCAATGGTTGAACTGATAAATTAAGTTGACACTGCTGTGTTATGCAAAATACTGCACTGTCAGATGAGAAAATTGCATGGAATTATTTTGAAATGCAGTGAGTTGTCCTAGTGCTGTATAAAATTCCTCCCTTTAACCAGAAATATCATGTCTGGTCATTCATTTCAAGCTGTAAGGGATTTTGCTGGCACAGAATACCTGCTAGATTTGTTGACCTAACAGTTATCATGCGTTATTGTAAAACTTGTTTGAGAATTTTAGATGTAGAAAATATGTTTATAAACACAAATAATGAGGTGTTTTGGTAATAAAGCTGCGCCCAATGTTTTACTAATTTTATAACTATAATATCAGTTTTGATTCCATACAAATGTACCGATTATTTTTAAAAAGGCCATGGTGTAGGGAATGATCTAATAATCCAGAACTCCATCTTAATATTCTGCCACATGGGTTCAAATCCCACCACAGCAAATGTGAAATTTGAATTCAATTTGGGGAATAAAAAACCTGAAATTGAAAATAAAAGCTAGCCTAATGGTGGCCATGCAATATTGATGATTGTTCGACAAAACCCATCTGTTTCAAAAACGTCCTTCAGGGAAGGAAATCTGCCATCCATATCTAGTCTGGCCGACATGTGTTGCTAGATCTACAGCAATGTTGTTGACTCTGAACCTCTCTCTGGGCAATTAGGAATGGCCAATAAATGCCTCATGGATCAACATAAGTAAAAATTTCTGGAATTTGAATGGAGCCAAATGCAGTCCCTGAGTTAAAAACCAGGCCTCTGTTACTATTAACCACTTCAAACTCTGTCAGTCTCTACAAACCAGACGTACAAGGCTGCAAAAAGCATGCCAGTTGGTGGGAAGGAATGTTAGCTGAGGCTGAAGACAGCTGATGCTGTCACGTTTCAATCTATTATTAGCAAGCAATTCTTCAAAAATAGGAATAATTAATTAAAATATATTGTTAAAATGTTTTTTTTCTGCAGCTACGTGAAATCTTATCTTCTACCAGACAAATCCCGACAAAGTAAACGAAAGACTACAGTTAAACGTAACACAACTGATCCAGTCTACAATGAAACCCTACGGGTAAGGCTCAAAAAGGCAGTATACTTGACTTTGCAATTAGCCTTGAAGAAAACATGTTTGTGGGATTTATAAAGAGAAGGGGACAAGTGGGCTGCAGTGCTTCCAGCTGTACTGAAAATTCAGGATTCCCACATCAAGGAAGAAATCATGTAATCTAGGACTCCAAGACAGAGTCTGGTCTGAAGGAAGTGTCAATCATCAGATTTTAAAAATTCAAACAAGAGTTTGATTCAGAATCTCTGTGGTATTTTAATAAAACTTCCAAATGATTTAAAATTAAATGCAGTGGAAACACGCTTTTTGGTTTAGCTTTGGATGCGCGGATTTCAACTTACCTTCAAAATATGACAGACCTCAGTTAAGCATTCAGAACAATACCTGATCGTATACTTATTATTGGCATCCCTTTTTCATCATTCAATTTCCTGCACCAAATATCATTTGCTCGTTAAAAAGGTAGATTGGTGACCTGTACCTCGCCCAGTAGGTTTCAATATTGCATTTCTGTCCCGGGACATGAATTGGCACCAGTCTGGACTATTGGAATATTGGTAGTTTAAAGTCAGCCAACCTTGTGAAAGAGTGATTCAGTTGTATAAACTGTCCATAATTCCATACGTGGTGTTAGTCTTTGATGTAGGAAATTAAAATGTCCAGTGGGAGCATTATTCTAAGGTTGTTATTGAGAAAATAAGGAAATAGTGTATGCTGTATGCAGAGTAAAGCTACAATTGACCTGGTTTTGATTCATTGGAGAGGGTAAACATTATTACTTCAACAATTTACGTCATTTTCTCTATCAATATTGAAAGAAGATAAACTAATTTTTATGGCCGTTGCTGAGTGTGTTTTGGATGTTTGTGTTTTAATCAGTATGACATTACGGAGTCGCAGCTAATTATGAGGACATTGCAACTTTCTGTCTGGCATTATGACCGTTTTGGGCGCAACGCTTTTCTGGGAGAGGTGGACCTTTCATTAGATATTTGGAATTTCAACAGTGAGTCTGAGGAGTGCCTTCCCCTTCATGGTAAGGTAGGAGCACAAATCTTTAATAAAGTTTATTTTGACAGTCCAAAAGCAGCAAACTGATATTCTAAAACCAAACTAGTGCATACACTGGAAATCTGAAAGAGAAACAAAAGTGCTACAGAATTTCAGCAGGTCTGGTGGCATCTGTCGAGAGAGAAACAAAGTTAACATTTGAGTTCAATATGCCTCCTCCTCTTTTGAAGAGTCATATCAGACTCGATGTTAATTCTGCTTCTTGCTCCACAGATGCTGCCAGACCCTGCTGAGTTTCCCCAACATTTTTTCTTTTCAAACTTTGTTCAGGGAGAAAACAGTTCACTCTCAAGTTCAGGCGGCTTCTGTCAGGCACAGGGAAGGAATCTGAATGCCTGTGGTACTGTTAGATGTTAGAGACAGATGGATTTCTGACTTTCATATTTTTTATAGTAGCTTGTTGTAGGGCTTGAATAGTTTAGTTGGCTGAACAGCTGGTTTGTGATGCAGTGCAGATTCCATTACCACAGATCACCATGAAGTCCCACTTTCTTGACCTCGCTCCTTGCTTGAGGTGGGTTCCCTCCGGTAAACTCATCACCAGTCATCTCCCTTTATTGAGAGAGCCCCCATGTGGTCCTCTGGGATCGTGGTGACTTTGATAGAAACAAAAGATCCACTTTAGGAGTCTTTAAAGTTCTTCAGAATGCCAACAGAAAACATTGAAATAACACATGCAAGTCCTGTACTTTATGTTCAGACATTCTGATGGCTCATGAGTCCAACTTCTCTTCCATATCCCCAGCTGTTAAATAAGCAAGGAAACTTTGGGTAAGTGACGTGAATTTATCCACTGGATATAGTTTCTTTTACTTAATTTATCCGCACAATTTGCGATTTGAAACATCGCCATCAAATTTCTCTTGGCCTATGCTTAAGAACTCCAAATTATCCACATAACTATAATTCCTCATCCCTTCAATGTACTTATAGAAGAACAAGGTGGCTTTGGAGAGACAGTATAGAACAGATTTATTGAAACAGTTCAGGATTTAAGGATTACACTGATGTGGAGAAATTGGAATGCTTCTTAAAAGAGGGAAGGCAAAGTAGACATTTAATAGAGGAGTTTAAAACCATAAAGGGCTGAATATTACGTTTTATTTTGGCTAAATGCCATTTTGCACTGGGTTTCTCTCCGAGACATCTCTTGAGTTTTCTCATGTGATTGTTCCAAACTCATCTCATTAGCTACCTACCCTCCCCATGTGGTTTCCTTCTCACCTGATTCTACCATTCACTGTACCTGGAAGAACTCGCACTGCTGAGATATGAGATTGAAAGGCATCCCTGGTGGTGGCAGTATTTTGGAAGCCCTGCCCTGATCAAGCACGGCAGTCCAGAGCTGCTGCTTATAGTCAACCTAGCCTATCCCCCAGGACAGAGGTGGCATGGAGGGCACTGCCTCACATATGGAACTGTACAGATCCACATTAATCGTTGTTTGAGCACCTGGACACACACCCTCACCAGCCTGTAGTCGTATCCCATCTCTCAGTCCTTTCTAATTCATGAGTACTCTGTCCCCAGTGCTTGCTGGAACCGAGCATCTTGTTCCAAGTTGTACTAAAGGGCCCACTAGATGCATCCAAGCAGCAGGACCTCATCCTCACCAGGGCTCACATCTGCACCACCTTTACGCTGGTTGAAAAATGGACAGCACTGTATCTACATTCCAGCAGTCAATGGGTTGCATAACAGAATCACCAGCCATGTTCGCAGACCGTAGCTCTTGTTCCCCAGTAACCAGCCTTGTAAAGCACCTGATGGAGTGAATCCTTTTCTTTTGGTGTATTCAGCTGGGTTAATGACGTGAACCTCGCAGTGTGATGCGTACAGTCTATTGCACACTGCAGCAGGGAGAACACGACGATGTTGCTGAATCTGGACTGACCCTATCACAGGCAATGAGATGAAGAGGTGTGATCTCACACAGATGGCATCACTCACATCTTTGCTATGTTTGTGGGTGAAAGATCCCACACAGGTGCCTAATGGAAGGAGCCAGTCACACAGATGTTCAGTAGAGCAGTCACCTTGATGGCCAGGAGGATGGGATGGCCACCCACTCCATCAGGTCCCAGGTCCTGCTCAGTAGCTGGCATAGTTCACTGACAGTATCTTGGGACATCCTCAGCCTGCACCAACATGGAGTCCCACTCATACACAGGAAATGGCATTGAGGTGGGGGGGGGCTAGTATTTAAGATGTTGTTCCCTCACAAATGGTCCTGTCACTGAGGCAAACGCCCCAGCATGTGATCTCGGCCAAGTGGCCTCAGCCAAAAGGCCAAGAACTACACTTGGTCTGAGCCGAAGGAAATGGCATTGTGGGGGGGAGGTATTTAAGATGTTGTTCCCACACAAATGTTCCCGTCACTGAGGCAAAAGCCCCAGCACGTGATCACAGCCAAGTGGCCTTAGCCAAAAGGTTAAGAATTACACTTGGTCTGAGCCAAAGGAAATGGCACTGAGGACCGAAGACTCTGGCTGTCCTCTGTCTTCAACATATCATGAGTGGCCCTTCAATTGCAACCTCTTCATATGGTGGAAGCTGTTCAGTTTCTGCACAGGTTACTGCTGGTTCAGGGCTGGCGCATCCATTCCTCCTCCCTCTTACATGGCAAAAGTTGTAGTGATGACCCACTGCTGTTGCTGGCTCCATTGGTCATACTGGCAATGAACCTATTTGGGCAGCATATGCATGAGAAGAATTTCTGACCAATGGGAACAGTGAAAAAGTTGCATGCCTCAAATGACAGGTTGACATGTTTCTCCACAGACACGCAATGACCCATTTTTGTAATTCTGCCACTGGACCTTGATTTTGATGAGTGCTTCACCAAACATGGTGAAGAGTGATAGTAGCAGAGAACAAATGCTGCAGGAGCACTAATATCCTTCTACCCTAGCCTCATATCAGGCATGAAAGACATCATTGCATGTAAGAGAGTGAGTCTTCCCTGATGTTTACAATTTGGGTGGAGAGAGAATCCACTTCATGCCGTTTGCACTCTAGGATGTCTTGCTTGAGCTGTGTTTACTATGGGCTGTGGATGCCAGGTGGGCATAATTACTTCACAGGAATGTCTATCTGCAATTTGTAAGGGCAAAAAATACATTTGCCATTGTCTGTGGCCAGCACTTTGAACCCCACATACTTGTACACTACATGAGTTTCACAAAGAGTTGATGTAAATGATGTGAAACTGCTCTCTGCAGATGGTGTGGAGAGCCATCTGTTGGGCAGAAGAAGAGCCTGCATTTTTGGCCATCAAAACGGCAGAGGCTCTGGGCGTGCTCCCAGACAATTTCCGTCAAACTGACAGTGGCTCTGAGCTTGGTCCGAGATCATTTCCACCTGAAAGTTGCTATTAGCAATCAGCAGATTATGGAAGGCCACACCAGTTACTCAAAACATCCTTGTCCCATTCCCTGCCTGAATCTCCATGTAACCTCCTACCCAGGACTCCCTAGACAGCCCATTTCAGCCAAACGCTGATTTGTAGCCATTCATGACATTGAACATACTGTCCTCCTCATGCCCTGAGCCCAATCACTGCACCTTGCTACTACCCACTTTCACAACAATGGTGGTGACTTTCAGCTCCCCCTACCTGTAGTATCGCATCTCCTCCCACTGGCTCTCTCCCTCATGTATCGGTCACCCACTCACCCCGTTACCATTACTGTCCTCCCCTCCACAGCCCAGGCTGCTGCCTACAGCCCTCCTGGCATTGAGACTCTCCATCTTCCTTCCCCTACTGTGCCCCCTGATATTCGCACATTTTCCCTCACTCATTCCAAGACTGCCCATGGCCCATGCCCTGGAGTGTACAGATATGGGACCCCTGACTGTGATCATCCCCAGTGGATAGGTGACTGCAGCCAAGTCTTTAGACTCTTTTTTTTTTAATGTAACAAAGTCCATAGTTTTAAAAAATTGATGAAATCAACAAAAAGCAGCTGATGTATTCAGGAACAGAATTGTTTTTCAATCCTTTGAGACAGAAACTAGATGGGAATGCAGCAAGCATGGGTACTTACGTTGGTTTAAACACCACAATGTTGCACTTCAACTTACCCCATTATGAATGATCAATAGTAAATTACTATTTTATATACCAATTTTTTTTCCATCTTTAGATTGCCTGCACTTAGTCAATAGTTTGAACTCTCACTCTCCCAAATTTATTCCAAATGTAAGCTGCATAACAGTAGTCATGGAAAGATTGATCAGATTTTTCTCCTCTGTTAAAAGTGACTGGTCTGTGTTCTACACTTATCCACGTCAAAGTGGCTGAGTTAAAAAACCTGCATCTATGGTGCCATACGATGGAGTTCTAACTTAATGCAATGCTGTATCTGCCCTCTCATTCCATAATCCAAGTGGAAATCCTCAAATTAGTTCCAATTTGGTTTGTACACAAGTTTGCGCCTTAATTTTATCTTTAAAAGTGAAAGTAATGCTTTTTGTTACAACAGTTAATACATCTACAAATTGTGAAGGAACAGGCATTCCAATAATCTTACGATGACACTTTCAACCATATGGTCTTCAGCAGCATCACAGAGTATTTTACAGATTGTGTTATCCCCATCTGCAGACTAGTACACCCTCTCTTGAAACATCTAGTTTATCACCAAGTGTTACTGGGGCTCTTTTAGGAATGCAAAAAGGTGGAATGAGAAAAGCTCTTTTGGCTGATCAGAACCACTCCCACCCCCAATTTTGCATTGTCTTGGCGTCTTGATTCATTTCAATTGTCCGATGTAGGTGATAAACCAGATAAAACTTCCAAGAATCCACAATTGTAAACTTCATCCTTTATAAAATTACCATGTTATGAATAGTGTGCTCCTGGTGTTTAGTAATTTTGAAAACCCTTACATTTAAGTGTATTTTTATTACCTTCATCCCTGTTTCTATCCAGATATTTACCTGACACCTTCTTAAAAGAATAAAATCTACTCAGGACTAATTAACATTGATTCTTCATAAATTCACCATCAGTTTACATTGTTGAAATATGACATTGACCGCAAAGATGTGAGATTTAGCCACATCATATGTTGGAAGCAACAGTAAGTGTAAGGCTAGAAGAAGGACTATCAGACATGTTTCAAGTGAAGTAATAGCATGACAAGGCTGTGTACAATCACCTAAAACTATTCTCTGTACACCAAACAAATAGGCATAAAATTACATATACTTCTAGAGTAAACACAAGAGACAAGAACATAACAAACTTGTATGCTGACGACACAATTTACAGAATCCGTAGCAGCTCTGGAGTGAAAATTGAAGTGTTTCGTATTGGAACAGTAGGTTTGTCTACTTAAGTCATTAAAAACACAAGGAGGCAAATGTGATGCAGAAATTAGGAGAATAGAGAAAGGTAGAAGTAACTTTATGAAAATAAAAGATACACTCAAGATTATACAGGGAATAACCCATAAGATGCTATAGTTTACCCACTTTGATATTCACCTCAAAATTTGGACAATCAATAAAATGACCTGTGGAAGAATGTGGAGGCCAAGGTATTTTCTAAAAAAATCCATACAGGGGGTAATAAGCCAAATTGAGATATTAAACATTGTGGCAGCAAAAATTCCTGAATGTGACATTCAAAAAAGAAAAATATCAGTATTTCAGCAATTTGATCATAGCAGAAGAACTAGAGACATGTCTTCTGGAGCAAAGTGGAGGGAAAGGAAGAGTGGTCAACCTAAGTGTGGTTGGATGATGGATGTCGCAGAGTAGTTACTACAGGAGATGTGTGAGGGTGACATGAGACAGACAAATGTGACATATCATGTAAGCAGATCTGCTAGTGTAGCCACAAGCAGCAGAAGCAGAAGGGTATTTTTGCTAAAGAGGAAGGGGATTTAATGTTTGAGGCAAGATTCCCTTTCACATGCAAGTAAACTGGGAAGAACAGCTGTCAATCATTTTCAGGAGTCTTGATGGAACGTTATGACAGCCGGGCACCTTGCTAAGCAGTGCTGGCCCTCCTGGTGAATTAGACCCTGTGCAGAGTAGAAATCCCACTTGTGGGATATCTACTAGGCAATTTGAAGCTGTTAACCAGCAGCACCACCAGGAATAGTGGCCACTGTTGGTTCTGCACTCTGACCTTCAATAAGGATAATCACTGGATCCCCAGAGACAGCAAGTAGTGGGCAAATGGGATGGAGCTCACCACGAGAATTTTTATACATTCATGGGATCTTACCATCGCTGGCTAGGCCAGTATTTATTGCCTGACCTTAAAATGCCCAGAAGAGTAACCCAGATTGCTGAGAGTCTGGAATCATATGTAGGCCAGACCAGGTAAGGAGGACAGATTTCCTTCCCTAAAGAACATGAGTGACATTAGTGAACCAATGATCACCAGTGGTTACGTGGTCGCCATTAGACCAATTTCTTTTTGTTACTCCTGATTTTTGTTCAATTCAAATTTCACTATCTGCCAGGTAGGATTCAAATCCTTAACCTCAGAGCATGAGTCTGGTGTTCTGGATTAGTAGTCCAATGACATTACCACTATGCTCTCGTCTCCCATTAACAGTTGATAGAAGGGACAGTGAGCCGCACCCATTCCAAAGCAACAGACTTTGCTGACCAGTTGTCCCACAGTCAGTTTCCCAGGTTGCTGATAGAATCTGTGGGGTGATGAGATGAAAATGACGTGTCAGAGGTTACACAAAGGTCGGATTTGATGTTAGGCTGGGAAGGCCATCCTACCTACATCGAAGACTCAAGGTCTCCACCCAACAGCCTCTACTGCTCTGAATATGCCAACAAAGTCTGGGGCGTGGACAGGGCAGTGGGTGGACGACATCTCTACCCAATGGGGGTGATCTTCATGAACCACATCACGTTACATGGTAATTAATTAGATAAGGACTAGTTGTAGCCAGCCTTGCAGACTTTCGAAATCCAGGACAATTTGTCATCAAATGGTTAATTACCCAAATATTAATGATTTATTCCAACAGATTATTCCTGCAAAGCTTTGCAAACTATTGCTAGCAAACTTTGATTAATTGTAAAGTTCTTATTTTTTAATCTTTTTATACCAGTATGGCTTAAAAGTGAATCGCAATCACAGTTCCAGACTGGTTCAGGTGCCTTCTCGCTGTACGTACCAAAGACTAGAAGGACATGCGAAATAGCTTTTTCATGTGAACAATCTTCATTACTGGCATATGATCAAAGTTAGTGAAATTACCGCTGTACCAAGTGTAAAAGATTTGGACAGTTTGGCATGTTTTTAAAGTATTGGTCAGAAATTAAGTAATATGTTACTTTTCACATTCTGCTACTGACCAATTTTCATTCTGTCTTCATGTCCCTCAGCTCTCATGTAACAGCTCCTACTTGTGTGACAATTTTATTTTATTATTATTTTATATCTGCTGGTTTGAGAGGACAGGAATGACAGAACTAACCCCAAATTTTACAGGCCAAAAGAAAGTGATTAAAAGCATATTGTGTCCTTTATATTCTATGTATTTTGTGCATAATGTCAGGTTTCTCATTATAAGGAGTAGAAATCAGCTATACAAATTTATTTTTGCACTGAGCACAAGCAACAAATAAAAGGGAGAGAGCCCAAGTTGTTACCCATGACCTGAGAGTCACAACATACATTCCCAAAATTTCCTCATCGTCATATAATACACAATTTGAAAGGTTATTTTACTCCATTTTGATGTTTCAGGCAAATGCAGAGACTGGCATTATCCCTCCATATAAAGGGGAATTGGTACTTTCAATAAAATATATTCCAGTGGCTAAAAACATTGCTGCAGACAAGACTAAAGGTAAGATGATAACAATTGTTGTTTACTAGTTTACATCTAATTGATTCACCACACTGGGAGTTTCCATACCTGGGCTGCAATCTATTATGAGCAAAACATGTAATACCCAAGAACAAAAACAAAAGTTGCTGGAAAAGCTCCGCAGGTCTGGCAGCATCTGTGAAGAAAAATCAGAGTTAATGTTTCGGGTCCGGCGGCCCTCCCTCAGAACTGGGGAAGGGTCTCCAGACCCAAGACATTAAACTCTGATTTTTCGTCGTTCATGCTGCCAGACCTGCTGAGCTTTTCCAGCAACATCTGGTTTTGTTCCTGATTTACAGCATCCACAGTTCTTTCAGTTTTTATTACGTAATACCCAAGACTCTGTCTTTCCAGTAGGCAAGACCTAATTGCACACAGGCACACTTTTAACAATACCAGATGTGCTATTTATGATTCAGTTGGTCACATTTCATCCAAAGAGGGAAACTTAAGAATTGTAAATGTATTTTTTGATTTCTGTAACAGTTTGAGACAAGACGACAAGGTTAGTACCATTTTAGTGCCAAGCACCAATGAAATCCAATAAAGTGGGCAGGTGACTAACTCCTAACTGCCTTGTCAATGATGCCTGCTTTGTGTGAATTAGCCAGCATACTGTCTCCACACATAACAAATTACAAACATAAGAATGCCATGTTTTCCCTTACTAACTGTGTCACTAAATTGTTCCATGAATAGTGTTATCATTTTGAATGCAGCTGACTATTACCCGTGAGAATCATTTTGGGTAAGAATTAAAAATAACTTCCAGCAGAAGGTTGATTTACCTTACTGCACCCAGCAAGATGACACTTATCAACATGCAACGTAAAGCCAAGTCTTGTAACTGCTATTATCTCTAACAGGAAAGAAAACTGTAAGGTCAGCAGAGGGTGGGGAACTACATGTGTGGATTAAGGAAGCCAAGAACCTTACACCAATGAAAGTTGGAGGGACGTCCGACACTTTTGTCAAAGGGTAAGAGTCAGCAATGTGTTTCTGCACGATTTACTGTAGCTAAGCTAAATATCCATGTTTAAATCAGGTGGATCTCTTCATGTCCTCCAAACATTTGTGAGCAGGAGAGGAGAATGACTGAAATATGAAACAGAACATGGAAAATTTCAAGAGAAAAGTCTCCCACTTTAAAATAACATTACAAATTATGGCCCCAGATTTACTTGCCATTTTTTTCTTTGACAGGTTTGTGCCTTAAAATGACTGTTGTGGTATTATTGCAGGTGATTGCTCAAATGAGACTTGGTCTGCTAGTTTCTGTCCCATAAATACTGTCACAACTACAGCCTTTTAAATACTGTGGCCATAAGAGCAGATCAGAGGTTGCTAGATGACAAAAGTCAGGGCGTGGAATGCTCCTCAATTGCCTATACATATGGAATGCCAATTACATTCAAGAAGCTTGACACCCTCTGGTTCAAGGTGGCCAGTTTAATTGGCACTCCATCCACCAGCTTCATTCCATCCACCAACAGTGTACGGTGGCTGTAGTGTACACCATTTAAAAGATGCATCACAGCAACTCCCCAAAACTAACTACATACTAATCCCATGACCTTAACCATCCAGATGGCAGCAGATGCATGGGAACATCACCATCCGTAAGTTCCTCTTCCATCCAAATACCATGCTGACTTGGAACTCTATCTCTGTTCCTTTACTGTCGTTAGGTCAAAGTCTTAGGATGGGAATTCCAACAGCGCTGGGGGTATATCAATGCCAGATGGACTACAGCTGTTCAAGGGGTGGCTCATGACCACCTTTTCAAACAACTGTTGGCCTTGTCAGCAACACCCACATCCCACAGAAGGTTAAAATCTATATTGATATTGCTTGCATTATGATCTGGAGCCTTCTATGTATGTATTCAAATAGCAGAATTGTTTTAGTTTGGAGTCTGCAAGTTGAAGAAATTTCTGAGAAATGTTTGGTGAGAGCTGTTACAGCACTTTGCCTTGCACCTGGATGGAGCTTGACTGGCCTCTGACAATCCATAACCCCACTAGAATATTTTTGATCTCAGATGAAGCTATTACCTATTATAACTCTGGAGTTTCTAGTTTTTGGTGCCCTGTTGTGATCTCCTAAATGCCATTTGCAAACTGAGATGTAAGCCTGAATGCTACTGCCTTAAGGAACAATCTTGTTTGGCTGTAATCCAGCCATCACCATTCAATTGGTCCTCAAGCTGCATGCTCATTGATCACAGAGTTGGGTGGTTTCAGACAGCTGCATGGTTGCTAAAGCCTATGACCTGGGAGGGCAACTTTCAGGTGGTGATGTTGCCTTTGACCTTCCAGATGGTAGTGGTCATGGATTTGAAAAATGCTGTCTAAGGAGCCTTGATGAATAGTGCATACTGCTGCCACTGAGCATCAGAGATTGAGGGAGAGAATGTTTTGAGGATGTGGTACCAATCAGGTAGGCTGCTTTGTTCTAGGTGGTGACAAGCATTCGGTCACATTCCTGACTTGTGCCTTGTAGATGGTGAAACAGTTTTGAGGGGTCCAGAAGTGAGTTGCTCACTGCAAGATTCCTAACCTGTCACCTGCTCTTGTAACCCCAGTATTTATATGGCTAGTCCAGTTCAGTTTCTGGCCAATGGTAAAGCCCAGCATTTTGATAATGGGGGATTTGGCAATAGTAATGCTGTTGAATGTCAAGGGGCAACGGTTCAATTCTGTCTTGCAGATAGTCGTTGCCTGGTACTTGTGTGACACAAATGTTACTTGACACCTTTGGGGCTTGGGTTGTTTCAGTATCTGATGAGTCATGAATGATGCAATCGTCAGTGGACATCCCCACTTCTGACCTTATAATGGCAGGAAGGCCATCGACGAAGCAGTGATGATGATTGGGCCAAGGATGAACGCTTAGAGATTTCCTGGAACTGAGATGACTCAGTCTTAGATATGACTGCCAAACAACAGGGAAAATTTTGTCTGATTCCCATTCACTCCACTTTTGCTAAAGCTCCTTGATGCCATACACAGTCACCCTGCCTCACTATGCCCAATATTACTGTAACCAGTGGAGAGTTTTCTCTCCGGTTCCCATTGACTCCGGTTTTATTTAGGGTCCTTGATGCCACACTTGGTCAAATGTAGCCTTAATGTCAACTGCAGTCACTCTTGCCTCTGGAATTCAGCTCTTTTGCCCATGTTTGAAACAAGGCTGTAATGAGATCATAGCTGAGTGGCCCTGGTGAATCCAAAATTAGGTGTCACTGAGCAAGTAAGAGAGTCAGAGTCATACAGCACGGAAAGACCCTCCGGTCCAAGTCATCCAAGCCCACGATGTTTCCCAAACTAATAGTCCAACTTGCCTGCATTTGGGCCAGAGCCCTCTAAACCTTTCCTATTCATGTACCTGTCCA
The DNA here is from genome assembly GCA_024137785.1 of Ginglymostoma cirratum. Classification (NCBI taxonomy): domain Eukaryota; kingdom Metazoa; phylum Chordata; class Chondrichthyes; order Orectolobiformes; family Ginglymostomatidae; genus Ginglymostoma; species Ginglymostoma cirratum. Next base: position 23,113,163 of record JAHRHZ010000267.1, on the reverse strand, counting down.
ACTGTCTTTTAAATATTATAACTGTACCTGCATCTACCATTTACTCTGCCAGTTCATTCCACATAGGAACTAGCCTCTGTGAAAACATTGTCCTTCAGTTCCCTCTTAAATCATTTTCCTGTCACCTGAAAAATATGCCCCCTAGTTTTGAACTCCTCCATCCTAGGGAAAAAACATTAGTTATTCACTTTATTTATGCTCCTCAGGATTTTATAAAACTCTATAAGGTCACCCCTCAACCATGTCTGCTCCAGTGAAAAACGTCCCAGCCTGTTCAGCCTCTTTTTATAACTCAGATCCTCCTGTCTCTGTGATATCCTGGTAAATCTTTTCTGAACCCTCTCCAACTTAATAATAATCTTCCTTTAGTAGGGTGACCAGAACTGTACACGGTACTCCAAGAGTGACCTCACCAACGTCCTGTACAACTCCTAAACGCAATTGTCTGAGCGATGAAGGCAAGCATGCTAAACGCCGTTGTAACTACCTGTGATGCAACATTTAAAGAACTATGCCTCCTAAATTCTCATCCAAATCGTTTTACATAAATAACAAAAGTGGACCCAGTACCGGTCCCTGTGGAAGACCACTGGTCACAAGCCTCCAGTCCGGAAAAACAACTCTCCACCACCATCCTCTGTCTCCTACTGTCAAGAAAATTTTGTAACCAGTTGGCAAGCTCTCCTTGAATCCCATGTAGTCTAATTTTTACGAATCAGTCTACCATGCAAAACCTGGTCAAAGGCTTTAGTAATGTCCAGGTAGACAATATCTACCTCTCTACCCTCAATCATTTTAATTACATCCTCAAAAAAACTCAATCAAGTTAATGAAGCACTGCTTCCCATGCACAAAGCCAATTTTGACTATCCCGAATCAGGTCCTTGCCTTTCCAAATGCCCGTAAATCCTATCATTCAGAATCCCTTTCAACAACTTACCCACCACTGATGTCAGACTCACTGGTCTGTAGTTCCCAGGCTTCTCCTTACAGCCTTTCTCATATAAAGACACAACATTAGCCACCGACCAGTTCTCCGGCACCTCACCTGTCGTTATAGATAATACAAATATCTCTGCTGGGGACACTGCAATTTCTTTCCTAACATCCTACAATGTCCTGGGATACACTTGATCATATCCCAGAGATTTATCCACCATCATGTTGTTGAAGACCTCCAGCACCACCTCCTCTGTAATATTTTCAAGATATCAATATTTATTTCCCCCCAAATTCCCTAGCCTCCATCTCTTTCTCCACAGTAAAAACTGACACAAAATATTCGTTTAGTATTTCTCCCATCTCCTCCTGTGGTTCCACACAGATGATTTTGTTGAGCTTTAACAAGCCCTTAGTTGCTCTTTTTACTCTTAATGTACTTGTAGAATCTCTTTGAATTATCTGTAATGTATCTGCCAAGCCTATTTCATATCGTCTTTTTGCCTCCTGATTTCTCTCTTAAAAAAGATTATTGCTGAGCAGGTGCTGCTTGATAGTATTGTTGATGGCACCTTCTATCACTCATGATCGAGAGTAGACTGATGGGATAGTAATCAACTGGGTTGGATTTGTTCTGCTTTTTGTGTACAGGACATATCTGGGCAACTTTCCACATTGTCAGGTTGATGCCAGTGTTATAACTGTACTGAAACATCTTGGCTAGGAATATGGCAAGGTCTGGAGCACAAATCTTTACTATTGCTGTAATGCTATCGGGGCCCACAGTCTTTGCAGTATCCAGTGCTTTTGGCCAATTCTTGGTATCATGTGAAGTGATGAAATTTGGCTAAAGACAGACCAAGATGCGTCACACACTGGGCTGAAGATTGCTGTGAATGCTTCAGCCTTATCCTTTGCACTAATATGCATTATTCTCCCATCTTTGAGTTTAGGGATAAATGTGGAGGTGCGCCACCGCCGCCTCCAGGGAGTTGCTCAGTCGTCTTCCACTATTCATGACTGAATAAGGCAGGGCTTAGATTCATCCTTTGATTGTGAAATCACTTGGTTCTGACTATCGTTGCTGTTATGCTGTTTGACAAGCAAGTCCTGGCTTGTAGCTTTATCAGGATGATACCTCATTTTTAAGTATGCCTGATGTTGCTCCTGGCATGCTGTCCTTCGCTCTCACTTAACCATGGTTGATCCCTGACTTGATGGTAATTGTAGAGTGGGGGATATGCTGAGCCACAAGGTTGCAGATTATGTTCAAGTATAATTCTAGTGCTGTTGGTGGTCCACAACATCTCAGATGTATGATATTTCTCTCATTTAGCACATGATAGTGCCACATAACAGAATGGAGAAGCTAGATGCATCAATGGCTGGCAGATTGGTGAGGATGACATCATATTTTTCTCAGTCAGTTCCCTCACTACTTGGCAGAGACATTGAAATCCCCCACAAGAACAAGTTGCTGGAAAAGCTCAGCAGGTCTGGCAGCATCTGTGAAAATAAACTGAGTTAACGTTTTGGGTCTGAGGAAGGGTCACTGGACCTGAAACGTTAACTCTGATTTTCTTCAAAGATGCTGCCAGACCTGCTGAGCTTTTCCAGCAACTTGTTTTTGTTCCTGATATACAGCATCCGCAGTTTTTTCGGTTTCTATTGAAATCCCCCACTGAGACTACGTCTTCTGCCTTTGCAACCCTCAGTGCTTCCTCCAAATGGTGTTTATTAGGAGAAGTACTGTTTCAGCAGCTGAGGGAGTGCAGTACATAGTAATCAGCAAAAAGTTTCCTTGAGCATGCTTGACCTGATGGCATGACACTTCAGGGGTCTGGAGTCAATGTTGAGGACTCCCAGGGCAACTCTCTCCCGGTTGTATACCACGACACTGCTACCTCTGTCCTGCCAATGGGACAGGATATTTCCAACTATGGTGATGGTGGTGACTGGGACGTTGTCTGTGATTGTGACTCTGTCAGGCTGTCGTTTGACTAGTCTGTGAGATAATTTCCCCCGGACGTTAGGAAGGAGGACTTTGCAGGGTTGCATTTACCATTATTGTTTGTGAGATCTAGGTCAATGGCAGGTTATCTATCCAGTTTCATTCCTTTTCCAAAACATTATAGCAGTTTGACACAAATATGGGGTTTGCCGTGCCACTTAAGAGGGCTGTTCAGACAACAGCACCATGGTTGATTCTTAAGTCGCAAGAATGTTAGGTTGGATTATAAATGGCATTTCTATTTTATCAATATTGCTTTCTTCTGACTTAGAAAGGTGAGGAAGATCTATAATAATTTTCCTTAGAGAGTTGCTAGATTATAATTAAAGACAATCTTAATACTTGTTTCAGGTATCTACTACCATTCCGAACAAAAACATCTAAACGGAAAACTCCTGTAGTGAAGAAGACATTGAATCCTCACTATAACTACACCTTTGTGTATAGTGGTATAAAGCTTGAGGACTTGCAGCATGTTTGTCTGGAGCTGACCATCTGGGACAGAGAACCCTTGTCCAGCAATGATTTTCTTGGAGGAGTTCGCCTTGGAGCAGGAAATGGTAGGAGAACAGAGGTTGGGAGGGAAATGAGGAAGGATCTGACCTGAATTTCAATAGATAAATTGGTATTTATTGAGGTCAGCTGAAATTTACAGAAAGAATGAATAATGGTGAGACTAATGAAACTTACCAATTTTTACACAATAATTTAACAGAAACACATTTAGATGTAAGACCCTAGATGTTATGTACCATGCGCCACACTATGCTGCACTGTAAGCTGCTCAAAAAAACAGCATCTTAACATATGCATTCCTTTTCAAATATATTGAATGTCATTTAGTTCCTATACTTGCGTGGTATATTTGAATGTATCGCAGTATGGAAAGTTGCAGTCTACTTCAGTCTTTGTGATAAGTCTTAATTACTGTCAAACAACCGCTGTGGCATTGAAATTTAACATCTAGCAGTGTGGAATCTTATTTCTCCATACAGCAATTGGAAATTTTAAACTGGTAAATATAACAACAACTTAAATGTTTTACCTCTCTTTCTAGTTTGTTTACTCTAGCAAATTTTGACATTTAAACTCACTTTGCTTCCAGTTTCAAGTTCTGCACTGTTCATCAGTGAAATCTCTGTCTGTTAGCAGAAGCAACTGTGTGAAATTAAGTACCCACGTCTCAGATGCCCTTTAGCGACTACACTCTAGCAGTTGATCTTGGCTCTCTAGCCAAAGCAACATCTAATGCAAAAATTCATAGAAATTAAATGGCCTGAGAAAAGGACCAGTCTGTGTTCCACTGGTTCTAGTTAATTCTAGCCCATTGAACAAATTAAGATTGAAGAAGCCAAAGATTGGTGCGGGAGGAATGAGTTTGAATTCATGGGACATTGGACCAGTACTGGGGTAAGAGGAAGCTGTTCCTTTGGAACGGACTCCACTTGAAATGTGCTGGGACCGGAATACTTGCTGAATTGTATAACTAGAGCTATAAATAGGGCTTTAAACTAAATAGTGGGATGGGGAGTGGTTCAGACTCATGAAAATTAAAAAATCAAACTAAGGAAAAAAAAACAAGACTCTAAGTTAGAGATGAGTCTGATTGTTACCAGAAAATAAAAGGAAGGTGAATTTAAACAACCTCTCCTAGTCTTGTAACTACTTTAATCTAATGAAGCTAATTAAGTAAACTGGTTAGATCTGGTTCTTGCATGTCTTGTACTGTAAAAGCAAAATGTATAGTGCTCCCAGCATGAGTGTGCAATTGCTGGGAGCTGAGCTAAGTGAGAGTTTAGGCAAGTGGGGGAAGGAGGCATTGATGTGTCTTGTTCTGGCCATTTTTGCAAGGCTGCTGGTTAGATCTAAGATTGGGCTTAGGTGAATACGGCAAGCAGTGACCAGATAGGGATAGGATTTTTTTTCTCTAAGTCTGCTTTACCTAAGTCTGCTGGTTGTTAAAGGAGCGGAGATGGCAGTCAGTGGTATGCTCCTCCTGTCAGACGTGGGTCATCGGAGAGCAGTTGACTGCAAGAAGTGTGTCTGGTTGCAGCTCCTCTCCGATCACATGGATCGGTTGGAGCAGCAGTTGGAAGCACTGAGGAGTATACAGGAGGCAGACAGTGTGATAGTTAGTAGCTTCAGGGAGGTAGTCACACCGCAGCTACAGTCAGGTAGATGGGTGATTGCCTGGAGAGGTAGGCAGGTAGGGGAGGAGTCTCCTGTGGCTATCCCCCTTTCAAATGAATATACTGTTTTGGATACAATTGGTGGGGGTGGGGATGGACTCTCAGTACAAAATAGAAGCAGCTGCCAGGTCTTTGGCACCACGACTGTTCTGCTGTAAAGTCCAAGTAAGCAATTAAGGTAAGGAACTCTCTAGCCCAGGGCACAGACAGGCATCTCTACGGTCATGAGCGAGATTCCAGAATGGTGTGTTGCCTCCCTAGTGCCAGGATCAAGGATGTCTTGGAGCAGTTGCAGCAAATTCTCAAAGGGGAGTGTGAGCAGCCGGAGGTTGTTGTACACTTAGGTGCCAACAACATAGAGAGTAAAAGGGATGAGGTCCTGCAGAATGAATAAGGAGTTAGGTTAAAAAGCAGAACTTCAAGGGTAGTAACCTCTTGATTTCTCCTGGTGCCGGAGATGATAGGAATAGGACAGATGAATGCGGGACAGGAATTCAGATTTTTGGATCATTGGAATCTCTTCTAGGGCAGAGGTGACCTGTACAAGAGGGATGAGATGCACCTGAACTGGAAGGGAACTAATATGTTGAGGAGATTTGCAAGAGCTAGTCAGGAGGGTTTAAACTAGTCTGGCGGTGGGGTGAGACTCTTAGCAGTCGTGAGACAAGAAAGAAGGTTGAGGCTGGTACAGAAGTTAAACACAGCAAGCTAAATAGACAAGGCAGGCAAAAGCACAGCAGGGAACAAGAGAGACCTGATCTATTTCAATGCAAAAGGCCTGACAGGTAAGGCAGATAAACTCCAGGCATAGATGGGAACATGGGACTGGGATATCATAGCTATTACAGAAACATGGCTGACGGAGAGACAGGACTGGTAGCTTAATGTTCTGAGATATGGATGCTAAAGGAAGGAGAGAAGGGGAGGCAAAAGAGGAGGGGCAGTGGTGTTTTTGAGTAGGGAAAACATCACAACAGTACTAAATATTTTCCTGCAGAATCATGCAGTGAAGCTAACTAGGTGGATCTGAGAAATGAGAAGGGGGTGATCAATGTGATGAGATTGTACTATTGGTCCCTGAATAGTCAGCAGGAAATTGAGATGCAAATATGTAGGGAGATTGCAGATAGCTGTTGGAATAATAGGGTTGTAATAAATGGAGATTTTAACTTCCCAAACATAAAGTGGGACTGCCAGAGTGTTAAGGGCTTGGATGGGTAATAAGTTGTAAAGTGTGTTCGGGAGAACTTTCTAAATCAATATTACATGGCCCTACTAGAGAAGGGACAAAACTCGACATCCTCTTGGGAAATAAGGCAGAGCAAGTCACTAAGGTGTTAATGGGGGAGAACTTTGGCACCAGTGACCATAATTCTGTTAGATTTAAAATTGTTATGAGATAGGCATGAGATAGCTTTGGCAGATAAGATTAAGGAGAAGCCAAAGAGATTCGCCAAGAATATTATGGCCAAAAGAGTAACCAGGGAGAGAGAAGGCCCCTAAAAGATCAACGAGGCCATCTATGTATGGAACCACAGCTGACAGGAGAGATCCGAAATAAATGTTGTCAGTATTTACTGTGGAAGCTAGGGAACTCGCAAATTAATATTTTGATGTCTTGAAAAGATTTGTTACAGAAGAGGTGGTACTGAATGTCTTAAAATGATGAAAGGTAGATAAGTCCCCAGGACATTGCAGGGCCCTAGCAGAAATATTTGTATCATCTACTGCCACGGGTGAGGTACTGGAAGACTAGAGGGGGGCTAACATTGTGTCATTATTTAAGAAAGGCTGCAAGAAAAAGCTAGGGAATTACAGACCAGTGAGCTTGACATCAGTGGTAAGTTGTTGGAGGGATTGAGAGATAGGATCTACATGTATGGGGGAAGGCAAAGACTGATTAGGGATCGTTGACATGGTTTTGTGTGTGGGAAATTGTGTCTTAAAAACTTGATTTGAGTTTTTTTGAGGAGGTGACTGGGAAGGTGAATGAACGAAGTGTGGTAGGCGTTGTCTATATGAACTTTAGCAAGGCCTTTGACAAGGTTCCGTATGGTAGACTGGTCAGTGAGGTTGGATCATATAGGATCCAGGGAGAGCTAACCAATTCAATACAAAATTGTCTTGATGGTAGGAGGCAGAGGGTGGTGACAGAAGGCCGTTGTTCAGCCTGGAGGCCTGTGACCAGCAGTGTGTTGCAAGGATCAGTGCTGGTTCCACTGATGTTCGTCACTTATATGAATGATTTGATTGAGAATATAGGAGGCGTGGTTAGTAAAATGCAGACAAGACCATAAGACATAGGAGTGGAAGTAAGGCCATTCGGCCCATCGAGTCCACTCCACCATTTAATCATGGCTGATGGGCATTTCAACTCCACTTACCCACACTCTCCCCGTAGACCTTGATTCCTTGAGAGATCAAGAATTTATCAATCTCTGCCTTGAAGACATTCAACGTCCCGGCCCCCACTGCGCTCCATGGCAATGAATTCCACAGGCCCACCGCTCTCTGGCTGAAGAAATGTCTCCTCATTTCTGTTCTAAATTGACCCCCTCTAATTCTAAGGCTGTGCCCACGGGTCCTAGTATACCCACCTAACGGAAACAGCCTCCAAGCGTCCACCCTTTCTAAGCCATGCATTATCTTGTAAGTTTCTATTAGATCTCCCCTCAACCTTCTAAACTCCAATGAATACAATCCCAGGATCCTCAGCCGTTCATTGTATATTAGGCCTACCATTCCAGGGATCATCCGTGTGAATCTCCGCTGGACACGCTCCAGTGCCAGTATGTCCTTCCTGAGGTGTGGGGCCCAAAATTGGACACAGTATTCTAAATGGGGCCTAACTAGAGCTTTATAAAGTCTCAGAAGCACATCGCTGCTTTTATATTCCAACCCTCTTGAGATAAATAACAACATTCCCATTCGCTTTCTTAATCACGGACTCAACCTGCAAGTTAACCTTTAGAGAATCATGTACTAGCACTCCCAGATCCCTTTGTACTTCGGCTTTATGAATTTTCTCACCGTTCAGAAAATAGTCCATGCCTGTATTCTTTTTTCCAAGGTACAAGACTTCGCGTTTGCTCACGTTGAATTTCATCAGCCATTTTCTGGACCACTCTCCTAAACTGTCTAAATCTTTCTGCAGCCTCCCCACCTCCTCCGTACTACCTGCCTGTCCACTCAACTTCGTATCATCGGCAAACTTCGCCAGAATGCCCCCAGTCCCTTCATCCGGATCATTAATATATAAAGTGAACAGCTGCGGCCCCAACACTGAACCCTGCGGGACACCACTTGTCACCGGTTGCCATTCCGAAAAAGAGCCTTTTATCCCAACTCTCTGCCTTCTGTCAGACAGCCAATCCTCAATCCATGCCAGTAACTCCCCTTGAACACCATGGGCCCTCACCTTACTCAGCGGCCTCCCGTGAGGCATCTTATCGAAGGCCTTTTGGAAGTCTAGATAGATAACATCCACTGGGTTTCCCTGGTCTAACCTACTTGTTACCTCTTCAAAGAATTCTAACAGGTTTGTCAGACACGACCTCCCCTTACTAAATCCATGCTGACTTGTTCTAATCCGACCCTGCACTTCCAAGAATTTGGAAATCTCATCCTTAACGACAGATTCTAGAATTTTACCAACAACCAAGGTTAGGCTAATCGGCCTATAATTTTCCATCTTTTGTCTTGATCCTTTCTTAAACAAGGGGGTTACAACAGCGATTTTCCATTGGAGATAAAACATTGAATCAGTATGGGTAGAAATACAAACTAGTAGGAGAAAGCAGTCTCTAGTGGAGTAATCAATAAGTCCTCCAACTGTAGTTCCACACTAGTACACAATATAAACCAGGAAATTCTGCAGGCTTGTAAGAAAAGCACAACAATAATATGCATTTGGACTAGGCAATAGTAACCTTGAGGGAGAGTTCAGAGTGTATTGGAGATTGCTTCTTGGAGCAATATGTTGGGGAACCAACCAGTGAGCAGGTTATTTTGGACTTAGTATTGTGTCATGAGATGGGATTCATTAATGATCTCATAGTAAAAGCTCATTTGGGGAAGAGCGATCATAGTGTGCTGGGATGTCTCACAAAAGTAGTTGCATAGGCATAAGAACAGATATGGCCTTTAGTGGATTGAGTTGAAAGACTAAAAGGGAAAACAGTTGATGTCATGGGGGACATTTAGGGAGATATTCAATTCTTCTCGACTGAAATATATTTCAGGAAGGAAGAAAGATTCTAAGAAAATAGCACCCATGGGTAATCAAGGAAGTTGAAGCTAACATAAGGGCAAAAACTAAGGAGTATCATATTGCAAATGTCAGTGGCAGGCTTTAAAAGACCAACAAAGGGTTACTAAAAAGGTTTAAAAAGAGCGAAGGTTAATTACAAAAGAAGCTTGGCACACAAGTATAAAAATGGATAGCAAAATGTCCATCAGTATATTAAAAGGAAGAGAGTGAATGTTGGTTTCTTGAAAGACGAGACTGGGGAGTTAGTGAGGAACACAAACAGCAGAGACACTATATCAATATTTTGCCTCAGTTTTCATAGTGAACGACACTGAAACCATCCCAAACAGTAACAGGTAAAGCAGAGACTGTAGAAAAGAAGGAAGCCCCCTGACAACAATCGTTATCACTTGGGGAAAAGTACTCAGCAAACTGTTAGAATTGAAGGCAAACAAGTTGCTAAACCTATTGACTTATACCGTAGAGTCTGAAAAGGAAGTGGCAGCAGAGATAGTGGATGCATCCTTTATAATATTCTAAAATTCCCTGGATTCTGCAAAGGTTCCAGTGGTTTAGAAAAATGCAGTGCCCTTATTCAAAAAGGGAGAAGTGCAGAAAGTAGGAAACCATAGATGAGTTAGTTTAATGTCTGTCACTGGCAAATTATTGGTATTCATTAAGAAATTAGTAAAGAGTCATTTGGAAAGTCAAAATGCAATCCGTCAGAATCATGGTGATTTCATAAAGGGTAAATCACGTTTGGCTAATTTGCTACAGCTCTTCAGTGATGTAACAAGCAAAGTGAATAATGAGGATCCTGTGGATGTTGTATATTTGGATTCCCAAAAGGCATGTGTTAATGTGGCTACACACAAAATTACTACCCAAGGTAAGATCACATGGGGTTGGGGTAATGTTAGCTTGGATAGAGATTGTCTAATGGAAAGCAAAAGCATAGTCTGAATAAATGGGTCTTTATCTGGTTAGCAAGATGTAACTAAGTAGGGGTTCCACAGGGTTTGGTCCTCAGGCCCCAACTATTTACAATTTGTATTAATGATATGGATGCAGAAATAGAATGTACTGAACCCAAACTTCAGATGACAGTAAAATAGATGGGAAAGCAAGTTGCAATAAAGAAATAAGATGTTTACAAACGGAAATGGGCCAAAATTTGGCAGAGGAAGTTTAATGTGTATAAGTATGAGGTTATCTGTTTTGTCAGAAGAATAAAAAAAAAACTTTAATTGAAGAGAAACTTCAAAGTGCTTGGTACAGCGAGATCTGGGTGTTCTTATGCATGATTTGTAGAAAGCTAGTATGCAGGTATAGCAGGTTATAAGGATCGACAGCGGAATTTTAGTATTTGTTGCAACACATTGGTGAGCCTGCAATATAGAGTAAAAACCGAAAGAACTGCAGATGCTGTAAATCAGGAACAAAAACAAAGTTACTGGAAAAGCTCAGTAGGTCTGGCAGCTTCTGTGAAGAAGAGAATCAGAGTTAACGTTTCGGGTCCGGTGACCCTTTCTCAGAACTGAGGAAGTTCTGAGGAAGGGTCACTGGACCCGAAACGTTAACTCTGATTCTTTTCTTCACAGATGCTGCCAGACCTGCTGAGCTTTTCCAGCAACTATGTTTTTGTTCCTGCAATATAGAGTACTGGGTATAGTGTTGGTCCCTTTATTTGAAGAGGTTCAGAGAAAGTTCACAATGAGAGAAGATGTAGTTGAGGTATATAAAAGATGCTAAAGGAAACTGACAAAGTAGATGTGGTTTCCCCTTGTTTGGCAATGTAGAATGAGATGTCCTATTTTTAAGCAAAGGGCTTAAAGGAGATGAGAAGGAATTACTTCACTGAAAGTGAACCTGTGGAATTCACCAACTCAATGTGGTGGATTTTGGGACAGTGAATAAATAAATTTAAGAAAGAGGCAGATAGACTTGTATGTGGTAATGGGTTCAAGAATTATGGGGACAGGATAGGAAGGTGGAGCTAAGACTGAAATGAAATCATCCACCATTGTATTAACTGGATCAGGCTCGAGGGGCTGAATTGCCTACTTCCGCTCCTAATTCTTATGTAATTGCTTATGTAATTGCTGAGAAATCAATTCTATAGGGTATCTAAAATTTCTGTGCTGTGACTTGTGACGTACATCCCCTGATTCAATATTTTATATAATTTATTCCAGGAATTAGCAACGGACAACAAGTAGACTGGATGGATTCAACAGGGGAGGAGAGCAACATTTGGCGAAGGATGACGCAGTACCCTGGTTCGTGGGTTGAAGGAACATTATTACTTCGTCCACACATGACTGGGCACAGCTAGTCAGGGAACAACATATAGAAGTTTATTTCCCGATAGTACCTTCTGAATTAGTAGATTGCTAACAGAAAATTGGTCGAGTTCTTTGGTTTAAAAAGAAATATTGAAGGCATATTTTATCCTCGAAACATCAAAATTTCTGTCACACCAACATTTGCTGCCAAAATGGAGGGAATATCTTTGATTAGAAGCATATCGGATTAGTTCCAGGAATTCACAGAAACAAGAATGCAACTTGTACTGGGTTTAGATCTGACTATGTCAAAGGTGAAGGAGAAAAGAAAATAATTATGTTAAGAAAATTGATTCTTGCAGCATGTATTCATTTGTTTGTGCTTCTTTTCCTTGCCATGTCTAATAAGCCAGATTAGTAATGAAGGTGACCATAGTGAATTCAGTCCCATTCCTTATGTTTAATTATTGGTTAGATCGTTGGATACGGATCTCACATTTGGATATTAACATTTTGGCTACTCATTCAGACTACTGCTGTACTTCACGTTGGTTTTGTTGTAGGAAATTGTTAGTTGGAATTTTCTTCCCCCCACCCCCGCCAAGACCTAAACATCAGTGATATTCTCTTATTTATCAGAAAACTGACTATTGCCTCCACACTAATTTTAATCAATCTATGCAGAGCTGTTATTAGACACCTCTGGAGCAGGTGAGATCTGAACCCAGGCCTCCTGCCCCAGAGGTAGGGAACACTACCACTGTGCCACAAGAGCCTTACTCTGTGGCAAATTCGTAATGTCAGTATTCATTTCAGATTCAACAATCAGAATTAAATAATTTTGCCTCCTCTTCCTCTAATTACACGCATAGCTTCACAATCTTGTGGCAATCATTGCTGCTGCAGATACACACCAAACAGTCAGATGTAATCAAAATAGCATGCCAATAATGATACTCTGAGCCTAAGTCAACTTGAGAAACTAAGATAGAGATTGTAATTTGTTTAGTTTCAATCCAGAGATATTCACATTAAGTGGCATAACAAAAACCTGTAGTTAAGGACGACATTTATTTGCAATGTTTTACACTAATTTACTAAGCACATGAAACACAAGACTATAAAGAAGCAGATTATGTAAAGTTTATTGGGAGATGGAAGAGGTCAGAGTAACTGCAAATTTAACATATAATAAAACTGGGCTTCTTACACTTGAAACTAAACAGCATGTTTGTATAACAATTCCTATTTTAATGAAAAATGTATGCATTTAAATAAATTCACAACTTTCTTAAAATACCAGTGGTCTTTCAGATGGAGTGCAATTTTTGTTGTGCTTTAACCACAATGTTTCTTCCAAGCCTTAGTACCAATGCTGTTCATTCTCCTGGTTGATAATAAGGCCCAGGGTCAACTTCTATGCTTTAATTAAAGCAATAATTATTGGTTTGGTCTTGCATGGTTCTTTTGTTCTATTCCCTCTCACCATTTCTATTTCTGCTGAGCCTTCCTCACTTGCGCTTTCTAGTGGGCTCCAAAGATGTCAAGAAATGGAGATTAGAACTAAAATTATGCCCATCCACAGCACATATTCTTGTATTACCAACATAAATCTTAACCTGGTGGCAGTTCACGGATTTAGAATAGTCTTAGCAGGGAAAAAAAAAGCAAAAACATAATACACTTCAGCTTCATGACCTACAAGGTAGAGCTTGCAAACAATTATTTCCCTCTTTGAAACATATTATGATGCAATTATTTAACAAAGTCCCAACAAGTTAAAAGACTAAGCAACATTTCTTCAGGCATCCAACTACAGCAACTTATGTGATATACCTTTTGAGGGCTACCTTCATGATGTCATCACTGTATTGTGGGATGTGATCTAATGTCTTAGCCTCCATCTTACTGAATCAAATTGCAGCATGACACACTGAGGGAAGCATGCTACAGACATACAAATTGCTCAGCTTGAGTTCAGACACAGACATGCCCATGACTGTAGTGTATGGAGAAACCAGGTGTGATAATAAAAGTTAATCAAGTTCTTCAATACTATGTGACCCAGATCTCATACGTTACAGAAGCAAACATAAACATCACATCACAAAAGGTGAAGGCCGTCAGCTATGGTAACAGTGTTGAGGAAAGTGCCAATGCTACTTATAAAAGAATCGTCACTGAAGATTAGGGAGTCCTCAGATGATCAAACACAATAAGTTTATATGCGCACGGTTCTCCAACTTGAATAACCAGGAGACACACTTACCGTCTTTTTACTTAAAGTTCAAAATCCACCAAACCAGAAGCCCTAACGCAGCTTCAACCTAATTACAGACATAAAAGTTAAAGACAGCAGTTAAAAGCAAAACTTGCAGCTGATAGGAAGGGCGCAATGGTCCTGCAATTAGACTTTTAGGGAGGTAGGTAGAAAGTTAACAAACAGGATCTCAAATGCAGTAATCTAGAGATTACTGCCAGTGAGTACAAGAATAAGAAGATAAGTCAAATGAATGTGTGGCTGGAAGGATAGTGCAAGGAGGGCTTTAGATTCCTGGGGAACTGAGACTGGCTCTGGGGAAGCTGACAGCTGTACAAGCTGGATGGGTTGGTCCTGAACAGAACTAGGACTGAGTTCCTCACAGGGTGTTTTGGGAGGGCTTTGGCAGGAATGAGGGAAAAAAACCAGGGTTTGCAAAATACTTGGAGATATAGCTGACAGCAAGTTAATAAGGCTAGGTGCAGTAAGGGTAAAGACATACAATTTTAAATCAGAATTACTATGAATGTGAATACACATAGTATCCTCCACAGCCACATATTGATAAAGTTTTCTTCAGCACATTTGACAAATTCTTCGCCATCCAAACCTTCAACACTATGGTAGCCCCAGTCAATAGTTGGAAAATTAAAAACCCCATTATTACAACCTTATAATGCTTACATATATCTGAGCTCTCTCTAGATATTTGTGTCTCAATTTCTCCCTGAATAGTGGGGGCCTATAGTACAATCCTATCAAGGTGATCTTTCCTTTCTTATTTGTAGTTTCTACCCATATATTTTCACTGGACAATTTTTCAGAAATTTCTTCTCTAGTTACAGCAGCGATGTTTTCTTTAATCAAAAACGCCACTCCCCTCCTTTCTTGCCTCCCTTTCTATCCTTCGTATAGAATCTAAACGGCGGACCAATGAGCTGCCAGCCCTGTCCATCCCTCAGTCAAGTTTCTGCAATAGTTATGATGTCCCAATCCCATGTTCCTAAACAGGCCCTGAGTTCATCAGCCTTACCTGTAAGACCCATTGCATTGAAATAAATGCAATTAAATTCTTCAGAGTTACTACATTCTCTGACTTTCTCTTGTCTTACTTTTCTATTTATCTTGCTCTTTTCACATTCAGAACCTTCCTCAATCTTTGTTACTTAGAATCCACTCCCCATTCAGCAATATAAAGTCTGCCTAAATGGAACTAGCAAATCTCCCTGCTAAGATATTGGTCCCTTTCCAGTTCAGGTTAAACCCATCCTTTTTGAACAGGTATTTTCTGCCCCAGAAGAGACTCCTATTATCCAAAGACCCAAATCCCTGAACAATACACCACTTCAGCCACTGATTTACCTCCCTTAACCTTTTCCTTCCCTCATTCGAGCTTGTCTTCAGGAGTAAACCAGAGATTACTACTTTAAGGTTCTATTTTTTAAAATCTTCTGCCTAATATCTTATATTTACTCTGTAAAGCTTTAATCTTTTCCCTAAAAATGACATTCCTACCGACGTGTACAATAATTTCTGGCTTCTCAATCTCCCCTTCAACAATATGCTTGAAATGTCTAGAGACTTCCTTAATCCTGGCACCTAGCTAAGAAAGCAACATACCATCCTAAATTTACGTCCAATGCCACAGAAAATCCTGTCTGTGCCCCTGTAACAATTAGTCTTGCTGGTGTTTTTTTGAAAAGTGAGCAGAAAGGATTGATGGGGGGGCAACACTGCTAAGTTGGTATGCATGGACTTTCAGAAAGCGTTTGATACATGCCACACAATAAACTTGAGATGAAATTTATAGATCATGGAATAAAAAGGGCGGTAGGTAGTAACGTGGATATAAAACTGGTTGAGTGATATGACATAGACAATAATGATCATTGCATATTTTTCAGGCTTGAAGGTTTGTAGTGGAGTTTCCCAAGAGTTGGTATTGGGACTCTTCCTTTTCCTGATATATGTTAATCATCTTAATCTTTATGTGCGGGGGACCATTTCAAAGCTTGCAGATGACACGAAATTTGGAAAAATTGTAAACTGCAAGAACAGTTTAGAACTCCAGAAGGGCATTGACAAGTTGCTGGAGTGGGCAGATAGGTAGCAAATGGGGATCAATGCAGAGAAGTGTGAGGTGATGCATTTCGGTGGGAAGAACATTGAAAGATGTGATAAAAATATGAGTTATGATTCTAAATGCGATGCAGGTGCAAAGAGACCTCAATTCATACATGCACAGATCATTGAAGATGCCAGGCTAGGTTGAGAGAGCAATAAACACAATTTCTTTGATTGTGTGAACAGGGTGATAAAGTACAAGAGCAAAGAAGTGATAATGAACTTGTATAAGATAGTTGTTAGACCTCAGCTGGAGTATTGTGTACAGTTCTGGGTGTCACGTAGGAAGTATGTAAACAGATTGAAGTACAAAAACAATTTAGAATGGTTCCAGGGATGAGAAATCCCAAATAAGGATAAATTGAAGAAGGTTACTCTTCTCCTTGGGGAGAAGGCAGCTAAGAGGAGATCTGACAGAAGTTTTCAAAATCATGAGTGGGCTAGATAGAGTAATTAGCTAGAAACTGTTCCTGCTCATAAAACGCTCATATAGCTGCAGACAGGATTTGCAAAAAGGCAAATGAGATGGGAAAAAAACATTTTCATATGGCAAGTAGTTAGGGTATAGTATGCACTGGCTGGAAGTGTGATGGATGAGTTTCAATTGAAGCATTCAATTGTATAATTATTTGGATAGTAATAAAGTGCAAGGGTAAGAGCAAAAAGCATGTGATATGGTAAGTACAGATACTCAATTGAAGAGCTAGTGCAAATTCAGTGGGCTGAATGGCCCACTTTTGTGCTGCAACTCTCCTACAATTCTATCTGTTCATGCCTATGATACATATCTGCTTGGGATTTCTTTGGTAAAAAGGGCATGTTGTCTTACGTCTCACAGCAGATATGCAATATATCTTTCAGAGATATGCCCATGATGTCATCATTGTATCATAGCATTTAACCTAAATGTACAAAGGTCTTAGTCCCCATCTTACTGAAGCCTGTTGCAAATAACATGCTGAGGCAAGTGTGCTACAGAACATCTGAGTTGCTTAGCCTAAGTCAAGGCACACAAGTGCCTATGAATATAGTATACATATGTAGATACTAGATGCTGAAATAAAAGTTCATTGAATTCTTCAGAACTATGTGACCATGTCTCACATTTGTGTTACATGAAATAAGACAAGCATCAAATCACGATAGTCAAAAATAATTAGCTATCACTTCAGCAACTACTGTTAAATATATTTGTATAATTTATTTTTAAGAAATCCTTAAAAAAGCAAAAGTTTTGAAAGGTTGCAACCTCAGAAGTTGTTGATTCAAAAATTTGGTTTACGGAAATCCATGTAAGTTTCTATCAGTACAGGAGATGTGTGTTGTGGAGTTTAGCTCATTCCCTTGAGTAAACTAAATATTTAACCTAAATTAAACATTCAAAATATGTGGTATGAATACCTTATTGAAATTCCATATCTGTGTGTACAAATATACACTCATTCAGAAATATGTGACAGGTCTTTATATTACTTTTCCATTTTATGCAGCTTATCTCTTGCTGAACATATATTGATTCAACAAATGGCTCCCTAATTGTCTTCACGGATTTCTATAGTCAGTCAATACAATTTAGTCAACACAAGACTTTAATTAGCCTTGACATCACCTCCAGTGTTGTCACTAATTATTAAATCCCTAACAGTTTAAATTTTGCTTCGTACTTTCTGTGGGCTGTTTGGAAGCTTATGTTAGTTGGCTTTTGCTGATATTCTTACAGTGAAGCTAATCTGAAATTTAGCAGATTAAGGCTAATTCTGCTCAATGCTTGGTGCCAAATAATAAGCTTCTGTTTCAATTCTAACCAATGGCAAACCTGACGTTACAGGTGATGGGAGAGGCGCACCTGGTTAATACTATAGGACACTATATTTTTTTAAGGCCCAAGAGTTGACAGGCAAAGCAGCATATACACCTATACTTGGAAGCACACTGTATATTACTGACAAATTCAAATTATTGTTTGTTAAATTTGGAGTTACTTACATTTGAAGATTGCTTTCATGTTTGTTCCATCCCTGCAAGAAGCATTTTCGAAAAGGACAAATTCAACAGGAAGACTGTTCTTTTTAATTGTCCTCTGACCTGCCTAGACTTCAAAGAGAAACAAGTGACATACAGCAAGGCTGTTGTCTCACATTCTTTAGTTTGAGTCCCTTGCTTAGCTACCCTCCACAGTGGTGAGGCAAAGCTCCATTGAGGCTGAAACTCCAATAAATTATCTAGTTTCTGAAATAGTCACAAACACTCTGGAAAAATACTTTAAAGGTTATGCTTTTCATGCTGACCCCAAAACTTTCTGTTGTATAGTTACTGTAAGTAAAACTACGGTGTCAATAAACATGTTTAATAGTTTCAGCCTTGGATATGTGCTAGTAACTATAACGTGGCCAAAGAATTCAAAGATCTATGGATGAGGAGTAGATCATAATCATTCATTGTACATAATCTACTGGCAGGAAGTTCAAACATTTTGTAATGACACACTCATTTGCCAAGAAGAAAGTCAACACTTGATTCACCAGGAGCACCAACTTGCCTAAAGTATTTGACTGCTTTGACTAAAAGTACTGTGAAAACTGTGACTCACTTGTCACGTCACCCAATACAGCACAACAAGGACATGCGTAATTAATAAACAAGATTATAGCAACATTTCAGCAGTGCCTTTAGTTTAATACATCATCCAAGGCTCTTCACAGGAGCATCATAAAAGGAGATACCAAACCACAAGGACATAATGGATCAGATGTCAAATAGACTTTTAGGAGTGTCTTAAAAGATTAAAGGACACACAGTGTGATCTTGGGAAGGAATACCAGAGCTTACATCTCAGGCAACAGAGTTTGGGATGCTCAGAAGGCTGTGGATATCTTGGGAAATGTACAGCAGCCTGAGTAAATTAGAATTTATGGAGAGTTGAGCATGAAAGTCAAACAGGGATAGTGTTGGAAAAATACAAAGCCTGAGGTGACAAACATGTAGAAGGGTATTGCTGTGAATGAGTTGAGAAAGTGGCAAAGGATATGAGACTCGAAGGATTGTATATGGCACTACAGCTTTGAATGATCTAGTTTAATCATCAGGACTGGGATGGAATCAATGACAAGGAGGAAGACATTGTGAAGGCTGCAGAAGACTACTTAGAATTTCCTGAATTCAAATGAGGAAATTCAGACCCATCCTACATTAAATGTTTAAAAAGCAGTCTGACTGTCAAATAGGCAGTTCAGAGATCTAGAGGGATGATGGACAGTGAATGAGATGTCATTGGCATACGCGTGAGGTGCACTCTTACCTGCAATATTGGTAAGGCAGAGAAGGTGTCAAAAGTAAACTCCTAAGTATTTAATTCATTCACAAGATGTGGGATGTGTAACTGGACCCATCCCTAACTTCCCCTTCAAAAGGTAGTAGTGAGCAGTCCACAGTGTTGACTGTTCAAAAGAAGAATGTAATTTCTTTCTCAATTTTATCTAAAGTTACCTTTGTCTAGTCAGAGATCTGTGACCACATTCTGTCTCAACAGTGTAACTTACGGCCAATGAGGTCCTAGGTGGCATGCCTTTCAAGGCCTTTTGACTTCCCAACAAATTAGTAACGAATAGAGAATCAAACTCTGCACTCTCAACACCATAATGAAAACGTTGAAGTAATTATGTGGCTGTTTTTCAACTATTAGCATGTTGTCGGCATAGAATATACACCATTTGTGAGCAAGATCTCCAAAAGTAATCTTAATGCGGAGGTTAAGGGAAAATAATTGATGCAGTGTATCTTTGCCAGATGTACAGGCGCTTAAATCTAATTACATTTATGAGTTCATCCATTTTTGTGGAATATCCTTAATCGCTGATTGTCACGTATTTAGTGTTTACAAGCTGAATTTATTTCAATCTTCCAGATGAACACAGTTATGTAAAGAGTATAGAATGGCAACATATCACTCAGGAGCAGTTTGATGCCAATTTTCTGACTTTCAAGTTGTAACACAGCCCCACAGCGGCCCAGATGAAAAGCACACATCAGATTAAAATAAAGACCAAAAACATGAAAAATGACTACTTGAGCACAACACCGATTGAATATGTTAAGATTCAAAGCTTTGATTAAAGGACATAATCGGGATTAATAATTAAAGAAAGACGGATTTGCATTGATATTGCATTTTAACAATAACCTGACATCTCAAAGCATTTTACAGCCAAACTAAAACTCTTTGAAACATACTTACTATTGTAATGTAGGAAATGCAGCAGTCAATTTGCATTCAATAGGAAATGTGGTTATGAGAATCAAGAATAGAGAAAACCAAGACCAGCTTTGTCAGGGCGAAATACTTATTAACATCAAAGAAACAGAACCTAAATCTTAGGAATAAAGTGCCGAGATGCTACAACCTGGTCATTTATGTTTAATGTCTCCGAGAAATGGACAGCAAATAAAAATACTACTGATAAGCTGAATGATTTAAGATTCATATACAAATACAGCATCAAATGGAGAAAGATACAATTGCTAGAATTGCTAGATTGACAAATATGGGAGAGGGAAGCAGAGGAGAAAAAGAATGAATAACATAACGAACTGGATGTAGCTGACCCATGCAGAATGTGTGAGGGCAGCACAGAACAGACAGATGGAGATTCATGGCAGTCAACCTTTTAGGAAGATGATGACACCAATAAATGCCAAACCTCATTATAATCAGATAAATCAGTAAAATTCAGAACAGTTATCTTAGAAACAGGGAGGAAGAAATATTCTAAAAGGCTTTCAAAACTTTAACAATGCTATGTCAAAAACAAATTCAACTAAATTTCAGAGATAACAAGGTGTAGAGCTGGATGAACACAACACGCCAAGCAGCATCAGAGGAGCAGGAAAGCTGACGTTTCAGGTCTAGACCATTCTTCAGAAATGGGGGATGGGAAGGGAATTCTGGAAAAAATAGGGAGACAGGCGGAGGCAGATAGAAGATGGATAGAGGAGAGGATAGGTGGAGAGGAGACAGACAGGTCAAAGAGGCAGGTATGGAGCCAGTAAATGTGAGTGTAGGTGGGGAGTTAGGGAGGGGATAGGTCAGTCTAGAGAGGACGGAGAGGTTAAGGAGGTGGGATGAGGCTGGTAGGTAGGAGATGGGGGTGGGGCTTGAGGTGGGAGGAATGGATAGGTGGGAGGAAGGACAGGTTAGGTTAGGGAGGCGGGGACAAGCTGGGCTGGTTTTGGGATGCAGTCGGGGGAGGGGAGATTTTGAAGCTTGTGAAGTCCGCATTGATACCATTGGGCTTCAGGATTCCCAAGCAAAATATGAGGTGCGGTTCCTGCAACCTTCGGGTGGCATCATTGTGGCACTGCAGGAGGCCCAAGATGGACATGTCGTCCAAGGAGTGGGAGGGGGAGTTGAAATGGTTCGCGACTGGGAGGTGCAGTAGTTTGTCGCAAACCGAGCGTAGGTGTTCCACAAAACTAAATTTCAGATGTTTTTAAAATTTGTTCCAAAAATAGAATGATTGGGAGAAACATTCTTCAATGCTATCAGAGGTAACAGGTACTGCAGATGCTAGAGAATCCGAGATAAGAAGGTGTGGAGCTGGATGAACACAGCAGGCCAAGCAGCATCATAGGAGCAGGAAAGCTTGACGTTTCGGGCCTAGACCCTTCTTCAGAAATGGGGGAGGGGAAG
>JAHRHZ010000267.1:23063999-23091020 GCA_024137785.1 Ginglymostoma cirratum | reverse complement strand
GCAGGAAAGCTTGACGTTTCAGGCCTAGACCCTTCATTAGAAGGGTCTAGGCCCGAAACGTCAAGCTTTCCTGCTCCTATGATGCTGCTTGGCCTGCTGTGTTCATCCAGCTCCACACCTTCTTATCTCGGATTCTTCAATGCTATATGGTTTTCTAGTTATACTGGGGCTAAGGAATATTCCAAGGGATTGTTTTTGCAAAATAATGTAGAAGTTGGATCACAGTAAAGTTATAGTAATGAGATTTGTCAAACTTGTGCATAGATTTTGAGGATGGAGAAAAGAAAAATAATATACAAACGAATCTGTTTTCAGTACATGGATCACCAAAAGGTCATAGAGTCATACAGCACAAAAACGGACATTTCGGTCCAACCAGTCGATGCCAAATGTAATCCCAAACTAAACTAGTACCACCTGCCTGCCCCTGGCCCATATCCCTTCAAACTTTTCCTATTCATGTGTCTAACCAAATGTCTATTAAACGTAGTAATTGTACCCGCATCCACCACTTCCTCAGGAAGCTCATTCCACATGCAAACCACCTCTGCGTCCTGTAAATGTTTTTGGCCCATGCTTTCTGCAAACCTCAGGGAATAGGATACATTCTCAGGGAATGGCAGAAATACAACAAGAGAACAACAAACACTTCATGTGTGAGAATCTATACTGGATATGTATTTAAAGATTACATACATAAATACACAAATGGTAAAGAGATTTCAATGTTCATTCGCATTCCATCAATGACTGTGTCAGAATTTCAGTCAAACAGCACCAAGGAGACCCTTCAGCCCATCAAGGCTGCACTGACCTATCCACACTAATCCCACTTTCCAGCATTTGGCCCTCGGCCTTGAATGTTATGACTATTCAAGTACTCATCCAAGAGCTTCTTAAAGGATGTGACATTTCCCACCTTTACCAACCCCACAGGCAGTGCATTCCCACCACCCTCTGAGTGAAACTATTTTTCCTCAAATCTCCTCAAAACCTCCTGCCCTTCACCTTAAAATTGTTTCCTGATTATTGACTCTACAACTAAAGGGAACAGCTGCTATATATCCACCCTGTCCACATCCCTCAATCTTATATATCTCAATCAGGACCATCCTCAGCCTTCTCTGCTCTAAAGAGAACAAGAGTCTTTCTTCATAACTAAAATGCTTCAACCTGGATAACATCCTGGTGAATCTCCTCTGTACCCTTTCCAGTGGAATCACATCCTTCCTCCACCAAACTCTGAGCCAGAACTGCATACAGTACTCTAAAGATAAAGGCAAGGTAAAGTCACCATAGTCTCATCAGACCATAGGGCTGCTCTCTCATTTGACAGAGACGACTGGTGACAGTCCATCTCAAGGATCACCATGCCTCAGGTGAGGGCAGAAGTTGAGAAGGAAAGTCCCTCATGGTAACCTCAGCCACTGCAGGAAATGAACCCACGCTGCTGGCGTTACTCTGCATCTCAAACCAGACAACTGAGCTAAACTGACCCCACACAGTACTCTAGCTGTGGCCTAACCAAAGTTCAATACAACTCCAACATAACCACCCTGACATTATAATTTATGTCATGATTGATAAAGGCAAGTTTCCTATATGCCTTCTTAACCACCCTGTCCTGCCACTTTCAGCGATCTATGGACAAGCAGCCCAAGTTCCCTCTGAGCTTCCTAGTGTCCTGCCATTCATTGAGTACTCCTTTGTTTTATTGCCTTTTCTAAAGTGCATGAACTCACACTTTTCAGGGTTAAATCCCATTTGCCACTGATACGACCATCTGACCAACCCGTTTGTGTCTTTCAGTAACCCAACCCCTTCTTCTTCATTGTCAACTGCCCATGCCAACCTTTGTTATCCAAACACTTTCGCCAAACCCTAACTCTGAACCAGAAGGTCTGGGTTTAAGTCACACCTACCCTGACATATGCCCTCATATGCCTGAGCAGGTTAATTAAAAATGTCAAAAATGCAAAACTACGAATCCAACAGGCTGGCCAGATTCTAATACAACCACTATTGTGCTTGGTACTGCACAATTTAACATTCCTGCACATAGATTTGACTTCACAACATCTTGCTGTAGTGGCGTTTATAATGGCCTTTGAAAACACTGCTTTTAAGTTTTCCACTAACTTTCCCACAGGTGCCTTTTTGAAACTTGCTTTTAAATTAGATTTAGAGGAACTGATTCCTAATTGAAAAGTTCTCACTCTGCAACTCCACTGGAAAAGAATGTTGTTATAAGCATTGTTTATATTTTTAAACAAACACATTGGTTTTTAAAAATAGAAAATGCATTTTCTGTAGAGATGTTAAAAATATGCCTTTCAAGGCTTCAGCTTAGAGGAATAAACTCATCCTTAAATTCTTATTCTACCATTGCACTGAAAAGGGGGAATCAGCATCTCCTTTCAATTTATATTCAAAGGAAACAATTTGCTTATATTTATAACAAAAACAGGAATAGAAATTCCTTTGTTCAAGGAAATGCGTAATTAACTTGCCTCATCTTGACCTATTCATTACTCAGACTGCATGACCGGAGGTTGAGTATTGGTCTCAAGGACTTTTCTCTCCAGCACTGCATTGGAATGGTTTCAATCTTTGTCCCAGGTTATTCCTTGGCCAATTCTCTAACTCTCGTCTCCCAATCTGTAGGATTCAATTTATCACTGCAGTATGCATTGGCTATTGAGAGAGGAGCAATTTATCTTATTTCAAACTGAAATTGTGAAAAGCCCATTAATATATTATATACTTACATTTGTAGGTACTGAAAGTTTAATTAATTGTACATGTTGAAGATATACAGCTAAATGAACAGGCTTTCACAGATATTGCTATGCTACATGTGCACAATATCTATTTTAATGTGAAACTATTTTAATTCAATAGCATACACTATTGTACTTTTATTGTTTCTCAAGCATACTGTTTTTAAAGTTTAGGTTTAACATATACAGCTATGAATGTATGCAGAACAGAAACAGATTTTAAATGACAATGATCAAGTGCATATTAATATAAAAATCAGAAGACACTTGTATTCAGTATTTTATATCACAGTGAAAACACACTGTTCTAATATCTTAAAATTTAGAAATCCAAATAGTAGCCTTCTGATTTTTTTTGCCTACAATGCAATTAATGCTTATTTCATATAGTATAGGTAGGCAAAAAGTAAATTAATTAAAACATACCAGCTGGTAGAGCAAGGTTGTATGGTCTTTTTTGACACAGTGGTAACAACTCTATTGTTAAAAAAAAATGCTGGAAATCACAGTGGGTCACGTGTGGAGTGCTGGAGCAGGAAAGGGTGCTGTGATCAGAATGTGAGAATGGCAGAACAATGGCATGTTTAACCGCCAAGCTGGAAAGAACAGATGGTCCCACTGGATGTTGGGGTGAGGGGGAAACATGGTGACAGAGAATACAATAAATAAAGCTACAAGAAAGGTAAGAGATGGGAGTGAGTTCACAATCTGAAAATGTTGAACTCAATATTAAGTCCAGAAGATTATAAAATGCCTAATCTGAAGATAAGATGCTGTTCCTCTAATTTGCGCTGTGATTTGCTGGAGCACAGAGGCAAGCAGAGGGCAGACATGTGGGCACGTGAGCAGGATGCTGTGTTAAAACGACCAGCTACAGGAAGATTGGGGCCATGCTTGTGCACGGACTGGAGATGTTCTGTCGAGCAGTTACCCAGTCTGTGTTTGGTTTCTCCAATGTAGATTAGGCTACGTTGGGTGCAGCAAGTGCAATAGATCAGATTGGAGGTGGTACAGGTGAAATGCTGCTTCACCTGGAAAGACTGTTTAGGCCCTTGGATGGTGAACAAGGAGGAGTTGAAGGGGAAGGTGTTGCACCTTCTGTGGTTACTTGGGATAGTGCCGTGAGGAGTGTGGTGTTGGAGGTCATGGAGGGTTGGACTAGGGTGTCCCAGAGGGAATGGCCCCTGCGAAATGCATACAGTGGAGTGACGGGAAGATGTGTTTGGTGGTGGCATTCTGCTGGAGTTGTCCAAAATAGCAGAGGATGATGCTTTGAATGCGGAGGCTAGTGGGATGAAAAGCGATGGGAAGGGGCAAGGGCAGAAGCACGGGTGATAGGTTGGATGCAGTTGAGGGCCCTGTCAACCGGTGGGTGGGAAACCACAGTTATGGAAGAAAGAAGCCATGTCAGCAATGCTCAGCAGTAACTGCTGCTGAAGGCTAAAACAAAATCCTGGTTCCGCAGGAGCTTGATCTACCCGTTCAGGCTGCTTCCATTGTTCTAACTTAAAAAAAAAATCCCAAGGCCTCACAAGCTATTTGCTTTACTGGCTTCAGCTGGCTTGGTTCCTGTCTCAACCTTGCTTCATTTAAAAAAAAGGACAAAATACACCTCTTAAAATCATAATACCATCACACCCTTAAAAAATACCCATCAATATACAAAGATGGCTTAATTTTTAAATACTAATAGCGTAAGGCTAAAGGTTTATTACACTGACTCTAAGCATGCAAACTTTCACTGATACAGTCCATTTCATTCCCCCGCTACCACCGAATGCCTTAGTCTTCCTTCAAAGTCATCACAACATGTCGGTAATTACATTCTCTGCTTATGCTGCGTGTACAATTTTCAAATAGAACGGCTGCAATGATAAAGGCCCGTCTAAAACAGTCTGGAATTTTTATTCGAAAAAAATTTTCCCGCAAACTTTAAGGAGTTATTGATCAGTATGTACAGTTATCTCAGACACCTTACTGACAATATAAAATGTTGCAACATTAACACCAAGTTCAAGGTCTCCTTCTCAACTGTGGAGTATTTCTGTTGATAGTTATTCAATTTTCTGGAAAAGTACTCAATAGGTCTTTCTATCTTCTTGTTCTTTTTACAAGAGTACAGCACCAACACTCACATCACTCTCATCAATAGCCACCTTGAATACCTTCACATAATAGTGGCTAACACTGGCATAGTTGTAAATCTGCATTCAGGCTGTCAAATGCCTTCTGTCATTCCTCTGTCCACTGAAATTTTCTGCACTACTTCAACAAGTCAGTCAGTCAGTGCAGCAACCACCTTGTTAAAATTTGGTACGAAGTTCTGATTAAAAACCACTCAAGGGGAGGCAATGGCCCAGTGGTATTATCGCTGGACTGTTAATCCAGAGACCCAAATTCAAATCCCACCACAACGGATGGTGGAATCTGAATTTTAAAAAAAAAACTGGAATTAAGAATCTAATGATGACCATGAATCGTTTGTCGGGAAACTCATTTGGTTCACTCACGTCCTTTAGGGAAGGAAACTGCCATCCATACCTGGTCTGGCCTATATGTGACTCCAGACCCACAGCAATGTGGATGCCTCTGAACAGCCCTCTGGGCAATTAGAGATGAGCAATAAATGCTGCCCAGCCAGCGACACGCTCATCTCGTTAATGAATAAAAATAACTCAGTCCCAGGATTCACAGAACTTCCCGTTTCATTGATAGTATGGGAAACTCCCCAATAACCTTTGTTTTCAAATCCCATGGAGCCATCTTTCCACTTCCAATGACACAGCCCAGGAACATTACATGGGCTTTTGTGAACTCACTACCCAGGTTTACCACCAAGTCCAAAGTCGATCAAACAATTTCTATAGCTGTTCTAAATGTTCCTTCCATGTGCGACTAAATATCACCAGATCGATGTACACCACACAATTGGGTAATCCTGAAATGACATTATTGGCTCGTCTTTGAAATGTGACTGGCACATTTTTCATACTCAATGGCATGACTTTAAACTGGTACAGTCCGTTTGATGTCACGAAAGCTGAAATTTCCTTCTCAGAGAAAAAATACTTGCCAGTACCTTCTGAGTAAGTCCGACTTTGAAATATAAGTTGCTTGTCCCACCTTCTCAATATATCCTCTTCCACGTTTGGACGACTATGAACTAGATCTTGTGACTGCATTGACTTTGCGATAGTCCGCACATAACTGTTAGGTACCATCTGGTTTTGGCATTATGACCATGGGGGAGCTCCATTAGCTGCAACTCACTTCAATAATATTGTCTTTGAGCAGGTATTCAATCTCTCTTTTAACCTGTGTCAACTTCAGAGGGTTATTTCTGTAAAGATGTTGCTTAGTAGAACAACATTTCCCACATCTACATCATGCGCAATTAGATTGTTACTTCCCAGTTTATTCCACACATCTCCCCTTATGATTGCAATAATTCTTTCAGGTTATTTCGATTTTTGTCTGGAAGATAACTCAATTTAAAAAAAAAATTTTTGAGAAGTTCCTCATTCTCCAATTTAATTGGAGGAATGTCCAATTCAGAATCATCTGAACTTGATTCTTCACTCTGTGTTGTGACCAATAACACATTCTCCTTCTGCATTCCTTCCCTGTCAAAAAAATACCTTTTGAGCAAATCCACATGACACACAGATAACAAGGTGTAGAGCTGGATGAACACAGCAGGCCAAGCAGCATCAGAGGAGCAGGAAGGCTGACGTTTCAGGCCTAGACCCTTCTTCAGATTTCTTTCCATCCGGCATTCTTACTAAAGAGTTCACCTCACTCAATTTCTTTTCGATTTGATAAGGCCCACTAAATCTTACCTTTTAAAGGTTCACCTGGAACTAACACCAACACAATCTCCGCGAACAAAATAACAAATTTTTGATTTCTTGGTCCATTTCCTGATTCATCACATACATGCTGTGCACTTTCAAATGCTGTCAAGACAGCTCACCTGCTCTAAATTCCGTAAAATTCGATACATAGCTCAATTATGTGGTCTCTGAACTCTGACTCACCAGTTTCGCCTTAATTAATTTTAGTGGTCCTCTCACCTCATGCCCAAAAACGAATTCAAATGGACTGAACTGAGTTAATTCATTAGGTACATTCCTAATTGCAGAAAGTACAAATTGAATTCCTTTATCCCAATAATCTGGATAGTCTTAACTGTAAGCCCACAACATGGTCTTTAAAGTTTGATGCCACCATTCTAGTGTGCCCTGCGATTCTGGATGGTACACAGCGGATGTGAATTGTTTTATTCATAGGCTATCTATAACTTCCTTGAATAATTTTGATGTAAAATTTGACCCTTTAACTGATTATCTCTCTGTGGATGGTCCATATCTGGTGAAAAATTTGATTAACTCTTCCACAAACCCTTTAGCTGTGATACTGCGTAATGGAATAACCTCTGGAAATCTAGTGGGCATAAAAATTATGGTCAACAAATACCGATTTCCACTTATTTTTATAGATAGGGGTCTTACATAAGATTCTTGTAAAAGCTTCCTCAAATACAGGAATAAGTATTAAGGCTGCTGGTTTATCATTGCCTGTTGTTTTCCAATTACCTGACACACATGACATGTCCGGCAAAATTCAACCACATCCCTATGCAGTCCAGGACAATAAAATTGTTTTGGTATTTTGGCTCGAGTTTTCCTTACTCCCAAATGACCACCTAATGGTAATTCATGCGCTACCTGCAACATCTCCGTTCTTTAATCCACCGGTAATACAACTTGTTGAACTTCTGTCCATTTCTTAACCACCCTGGATATGTGATGGTCTCTGTTTCCCCATCAAGTCTTCGTTTTTAAGATAGTAACATGCTGGAATACATTTACATTCTTATTCTGTGTTTGCTTTTTGATACAACTGCTTTAGTTTTTCATCTTTCTGCTGCAATTCAGCTAACTTCTTTGAACTACAAATAGCCACTTTATCTTCCACTGTTTCTTGTTTTATCTCAACCACTTGATCAAACATAGTCTTGGATAATTGAACTTCAACTTCCTTTTCTTTATTCTTTGATTTCTCCTCCTGTGGCTTTGTGACCTTACTACCACAGTCAGTAAAAATCCCAGAATATATTGCAACAGCTCAGTTGCCTGATTTTCCACTGGCTTTTCGAACACAGTAGGCATCACTCCCATCTGTGATCCAGCAATATCATTACCAAAGATGAAGTTTATTTCTGGAACCGAGAATTTCTCTATTGCTCCTATCACCTCTTCACTCTTCCCCGCAGTATCCATCCTCACTTTATGCAATGGAACACTGCTCTTCTCACCAAGAATTCCACATATTACCACTTTTTCTAGCAATACTTCTGAATTACATAGCTTTTCATCTCTCACCAAAGATTGACTTGCTCCCATATTCCTTAAAAACTTAATTTCTTTACCTACTCCTCCTGACATACATTAGTAAACCTTGCCCATGCAAGTAAATTCTTTAAAGAGATCTGGCACTTTGTTCTCAACCAACCCTTGACCAGGTTGTGCATTCTTTTGCAGGTTTATTTTTGGCCTCCATGTGCTTTCCTTTATCATTTCAACAAAACTCACTGGCTTATCCTGTTTTCCCACATCCCTCTTTCCAGTGCTTTTTCTAAACCACCAACACCATGACTTCATGTGGCCTACTTTATTATAGAAAAAAAACACCTGCGTTTTTTGATTTCTCTTTTCCCCTCATGGGTTTCCTTCTTACCCTGTGGACATCGATCTTTACTATCTTCAATGAAATCTCCTTTTGCCTTACCACCTGAGAATTTCTCTTTTCCTCATGGAAAGCCAAACATCGTGAACCGACTCATAATCATCTGTCATTTCAGCTGCTAATCTTGCAGTCTTAACTCTCTGCTCTTCCACACGAGTTCTCACTACTTCAGGAAGTCAATTTTTGAACTCCTCCAAAATAATCGCCTAAGGGGTTCAAATATTTGATCTATTTTCAATGCCCTTAGCCACCTATCAAAATTACTTTGTTTGATTTACGTACTCTACGTACATTTGATCAGGTTTCCATCTTAGGTTCTGAAAACATTGTCTGTAGGTTTCTGGTACTACCTCATGTGCACTTAAGGTAGCGTTTTTCACTTCATCATACTCCGCAGATACTACATCTGATAGAAACGCAAATACCTCACTAGCCCTACCTACCAACTTTGTTTGGATCAACAATACCATATGTCACCAGCCACTTCATTTGTTTAGCCACTTTCTTAAACGAAATGATAAAGACTTCTAAATCCTTCTTTCCAAACTTAGGCAACACTTGGACATTTTTAAACAGATCCCCAACAGGCCTTTGGCTTTGATGGAATTGCTCTCCATCAATGCCCTCATCACTACTTATACCTTTCACCTCTACTTCTGCCATTTTAAGTTGGCTTTTGAGTTTCTAGTTCCAAGCTGTGAAGTTCAAAGGTCTCTTTTTCCCTTTCTTCTGCTAGGCCCTTTCTTTCATTTCTTTTTCCTCTGCTTTTCATAATTCAAAATGCTTCATTTCCTTTTGCCTCAAGCTGCTTCATTATCAAATGAATTTTAGCCATTTCTAAAGATTCTGATGACATTCCTGGCAATTGTAAATGCTGTGTGATTGCCACAATTAATTTCCCTTTCCTCACAGACACAAGCAACGCCAACTTCAACTTGTTTGCTAATTCCAAAAACTTTGCCATGCTCACTTTCTGTAAAACTCCTGAAGTAACTTCTTCCACCCCCAGGAAATTCTGTGTGACTGAAAGCGCCATTACTACACAAGGCAAACCTTTCTCAAACCAACCAAATGCAATACATGAAAAAAAACACCAACACTCACCACTCACTGCCTTTGAACCCAACAACCCTAAACCCAACCCAGAATTGGGGCAAGTCAGAAGTCACACGATACCAGGTTATAGTCCAACAGGTTTATTTGAAATCCCAAGCTTTTCGAACACTGCGCCTTCGCCAGGTGAAGTCTCACTTCACCAGATGAAGGAGCAATGCTCCAAAAGCTTGGGATTTCAAACAAACCTGTTGAACTATAACCTAGTGTTGTGTGACTTCTGACTTTGTCTACCTAAGTCCAACACCAGTACCTCCACATCATAGAATTAGAGATTTGATACTGACAAGAGCCCCCAGTTCGTTATGGGCCAGTCTGAAACCCCCTTGCAGTATATTGAGATAGTCTAGGCACTAACATTTTCTTTTTTAAAAAGGTAAGTGTAAGGCATTGCATTCCAGTCAAACTACCAGTCTTGAAGCAAAGTACACTTTATTCATACACTACAGTTAAAACACAACAAAAGAAAGAAGGAATTGGAGTAACTTAACTATTAGAAACTTAACAGAATAATAGATTATTTAATTACTAAACAGTGAAATGTTTCAATATAGTAACATTCTATAAACACACCCTTGACAAAGGCAAATTCAGTAAAATAGACTATCTCATATGCAATTCGAGCAGTAGGAAGACAGCCCAAGCTTTTAGCTGCAGCAGAGAGAAGAAAAAATAGCTTCCACATCCAGCTTCATGAGCTCAGCAGTAACTGCTGCTGAAGGCTAAAGCTAAAAATCCTGGTTCTGCAGGAGCTTGACCCCACCCATTCAGGCTGCTTCTATTGTTCCAACTTTTTAAAAAAACCCAAAGCCTTACAAGCTGTTTACTTTACTGGCTGGAACAGACTGCTTTTCACCTCGGTCTCAACCTTTTTCATAAAAAAAGGAGAAAATACACCTCTTAAAATCATAGTGTCGCCACAGAAGTTATCAAGTAGAAACTGGACACATTTCATGGAAACACTGGAGGGGGGAAAAAAGACAGAGGGGAACTAAATTCTCAGATCCTCCTGCACACCTTCAAGGCCAATGATCACTGGCCTTGTCAGTGAGACTCACATCACATGAGCAAATTATAAACAAAAAATGAGTGCCAATTATAGCAGACAAAATTGCTAGTGGAGGGTAGGTGGGGCTAAGAGTGCAAAACACAAAAGCAATTTTGCTTACCATCAAAAGTACTTTTCCCCAGAAGTTATTGCTTTATCAAGTTAACTCGTTTGTTTCTGCGTAACATTCTTCATTATCCCTATAATTGCAGTGAACATTGTATCAGCAGTGTTGTAAGATTTTCCGTGTGATGTAGATTAAATAAAAAGTTATTTGTTAGTTTTAAAGTGATCAGTTAGATTTTATATGCATTATACTAACACTTGCAATATGGACTTGCCCAAACCAACATCACAATACTACTAAAAGGATGTCAACAAACTGTTCTGAGAGACATCTTTCTTTGTATTTCAGTGATAATACAAATTGCTTCACAAGTGAAAACAATGCTCCGTCTTGCTGCATTCAGAAGGTGGTCTCTGTCTGTCAGTTTGTAGCACGCTTTTCCAACTCTATATATGCAGTTAGAATGAATCTACTTCTTCAACCAGAGCCAACTGTTCACAAAACAAGCTGCAATGATGATGGAATAGAGCACAAATTCCTTCCGAGCATGGTCCCGACTTTCCTGTTCCAATAATTGTAGGCGCCGATTCAACTTGTTCAACTGAAAGAGAAAAAGGTTGACCCTATTGTGCAATGAAGGAGTTCAATGCCAAAATAAAAACTGTAAATCATTGCTTTTCTTTTCCACTCCCTTTCTCAGGGATTTAAAATAGATCTCGACAAACTGGGAGGTCAATATAGTGTTAAAACTTATTTTATTTAGTGTTTGAAGTTGCTTTGTAGTCTAACGTCTTGGACAAAGTGTCCAACATTCATACTGCATGCTATGTTCGGAAAACATTTTCCAGGTAAAGATACACATAGCTCTGAAAACATAACTAAACCCAAATCTAGGTAAGTTTCTCTTCCTGCAACAATCAAATTGTCATACTCATCATACTTTTACATGTAAACATTGCTGTTCAAAACTTTTTACCTGACGCCGAAGTGTTACAATTTCCATGACACTGAAATTTTCAAGGACTCCTTCAGGTACTGTGTAGTCATGGGCCATGCTGAAAAATTAAAAGGCAAACGTAAACTTCGCTCTTCTCCAATAGTGGTTTTAGAAGAGCACCCCTCAATCTCTGAATTACAAATATTATGCAGAACAGAGCTTGTCAAACTTCAACCTTCAGGTTTGTAGCAAAATTTTAACTACTAGATAAGGCTTTATCAGCCAGCACAGACTTCGTAATACAAATAAAATCTACCATCCATAAACCTGCTCAACTAAATTCTGCAACCCATATCATAATGCACACCATCTCACCCACCCATTATTCTTCTCCTTGTCAATGTGCATTGACTCCCTGTCACCTAGTATCTTAAATTTTAAATTCCAATAGTCAACATGCTAAACTGCCTTCATAGCTTTACTCTACACCATCTCCAATCTCTTTCAGCCAGACAACCAAACGTATCCCCATGAACTCTCCATTCTTATGGATCTGACTTTGTGCATGCTTCATTTTCTTTGTTCCACACTTAACGTTGTGTCATGTTCCATTTAGGTTATCCATACTAAATTTAATCCTTGAACATCTTGGACCTGATACTTTCCTTCCCAAAATTCATTTCTTTGCCATAGCTCTGATCACCCCTCCCAATTTTTTCTGAAATTGCATCTATGAAGCATCCCAAAATGGCTCTCGACATTTCAAGGTACTGTAAGAAATGTAAGAATTAGGAGGAGTAGGTCGTTTAGCATCTCAAGCCAACTATGTCATTCAACAAGATCACAGCTGATCTTCCACCTCAAATCCACCTTCCTGCACTATTCCCAGATCCTCTAACACCCAAAACAATTAATGTTGGTCTTGAATACAATCAACATCCACCAGTACCTGGAGTAAAGAATTCTAAAGATTCACGACTGAGTGAAGAAATTTCTCTTCAATTCTTTATTGGTTGAGTCCTTATTCTCTGACAATGGTCATCCTTTCAGTTAGGGTAAGCATTTCCTCAGCAGCAACACTGTAAAGCCCCATAATAACTGTACATTTTTCAATTAGAACTTCTAAAATCCAGGTAATAAAGGCAGTGTGTATTCAACATCTTCTCAGAGGCTAGTCTCTTATTCTTGGAACCATTCCAGTGAGCCTTTGTTACACTCAGCTTAGGCCAAGTATGTTATTCATTAGTTAAAGAGACCATAACTATATGCAGCCTTCTTTGCATGTCCTCACCAGTTCCCTATACAATGGTAGTAAAATGTCTTTTCACAAGTCAACAAAAGATAACGTCCCACATCTTCATAATAGCTTGCTGTAACAGCATTATAACTTCGCGATTCACGTACAAGGACACCCAGGTCTCTCTAATATGCTAACATTATTCAGTTTTCCACCATTCAAAAATATTCTGCTTTTAAACATGTCACATTTCACTGTATTGCATTCCATCAGCCATCCAACCTGTTTCTAGCTCTATGTAGTTTCTCTGCATCATCCTCAGCATTTATTTTCCTAGTAAGTATTCAAATTTGTTAATCAGTCCCTTCATTTTGGCCACGTAGATAAATTGTAAAAAGCTGAATATCAAGTACTGATCCTTGAGGTACATCACTAGCTACAGAAAGTCAATCTGAAAGTACTTGTTTATTCCTACTCTTCCTACTGTCCATTAACAAGTTCTCAATCTCTGCCAGTATCTAACCCCGACCCTTAAGATCTAATTTTCTGCAACAATCTGCTACATATGCCTTTTGGGAACCTAAACATATTACAGTATTACATCTACTGGTTCCTCCTTAACCATCCTACTAGTTACACCCAAAAAGAACTTTTCTGATTTTGCAAACCCAATTTTCCTTTAATAAACCATAAATGTTGGCTTTAATTAACCACAGTATCATTTTCTAAGTGTCTGCTACTGCGTTCCTAACCATAAATGCTAGCATTTTGCCTACGATGAATGATAGTCTAACAGGTCTATAATTGCTGTTTTTGCCTTTCCCTCTTTTCTTAAATAACAGGCTTATGTTTGATACCTTGTAATCCATCGGAACTGCTTAAAGAATCCAATGAATCCTGGAACTACACTAAGAATCTAACATACAATTTGTTGGTACATTGCAACAGTCACAATCGTTCTTTTCTACTTTTGAAATCCCACAAAGATACAGGAATATCAATCCAGCAGTATTTATACTTGAAATACAAGTAACTTCCTGAGAAGGGCTTTCTGATATCTCAAAGGATACATGCAGTTACATATAAATGTAAGTCTTTTATTGTAGAGAGGTATTTTAATACAATCATGACAAAAACTAATGAATTGAAGCTCATTCAGTGAAATCACATCCTGCAGTGACAGACCCACTGAATCACAATCTATTCACTTCCTTGGAACTAAAGAAACAGCTCAGCATTTGATAAACAGGTCTCCGTTCTCTCTGGGACAAATATATGACAGACCATAATAATAGACCACAAGATAGGAGTAGAATTAGGCTATTCAGCCCATTGAGTCTGCTCTGCCATTCCTCAACCTCATTCTCCTGCCTTCTACCTGCAGCCTTTGATCACCTTACTAATCAAGGCCCTATCGTGGTTTTAAAGACACTCAATGACTTAGCCTTCACAGCCTTCTGTGGTAATGAATTCCACAGATTCACCATCCTCTGGTTGAAGAAATTCCTCCTCATCTTGGTTCTAAAGGGTCGTCCTTTCACTCTGAGGTTGTGCCCTTGGGACCCAGTCCGTCCTACTAGCGGAAACATTATCCATATCCACACTATCCACGCCTCTCAACATTCCGCAAGTTTCCATGAGATCCCCCTCATCCTTCTAAACTCTATTGGTTACAGGCCCACAGTCCTCAACCTGTCCTCATATGACAAGCCTTTCACCCCCAGGATCACTCTAGTAAACTTCTTTTGGACCGCTTCCAGGCCAGCACATCCTTCCTTAGATACACAGCCCTAAACTGCTCACAATATTCCAAATGCAGTCTGACCAGAGCCTTATATAGCCTCAGCAGTACTTCCCTGCTCTTGTATTCTAGCCCTCTCAAAATGTATGCGAACATTGCATTTGTCTTCCTAATTTCCAACTAAACCTGCAAATTAACCTTAAGAACCATGAACTAGGGCTCCTAAGTCCCTTTGTACTTCAGATTTCTGAAGTCTTTCCCCTATTTAGAAAATAGTTTACCCCTCTACTCATTCTTTCAAAGTAGATAACCTCAAACTATCCCACATTATATTTTATATAAAAACCAAAAGAACTGCAGATGCTGTAAATCAGGAACAAAAGCAAGCAGATGTTGCTGGAAAAGCTCAGCAGGTTTGGCAGCATCTGGGAAGAAAAATCGAGTTAACGAGGTTCTGAGGAAGGGTCATCCAACTTGAGAGGTTAACTCCGATTTTTCTTCACAAATGCTGCCAGACCTACTGAGCTTTTCCAGAAACTTCTGCTTTTGTTCCATAGTACATTCTACTTGCTACTTCTATGCCCACTGTCTTAGTTTGTCCAAATCCTTCTGCAGCCACTTCACCTCCTCAACACTACCTGTCCTTCAGTTTTTCTGTCATCTTCAAATTTAGTAATAATGTCCTCAGTTTCTTCATCCAGATTGTTAACGTATAACGTGAATAGTTGTGGTCCCAACACTGACCCCTGTGGAACTCCACTAGTTACCAGCTGCCATCCTGAAAAAGACCCCTCTATCCCCACTCTCTGCCTTCTCTATCCATGCCAGCACCTTGCTCTTAACATAGAATAGAATCATAGAATCCCTACAGTGTGGATTATGGGGTGTTATCTTATTTAGCAGCCTCCTGTGCAACACCTTGACAGTTCTTCGAAAGATTGGTACACCAGTATATAAACTATACCTTGGCAGATTACAGGCTCGTGACACCTGTATTTATCACATCAAGTTAGCAAGGAATTCCTCAAGTACAATGTGAACGGACTATGTGCACATAAAGCTGACAAAGTAAATTTTTAAAAATAAAATGTCGATATTTAGACTGTCTTCTAACAAGAAACAAATCAATTCTATTTATTATAGATATAGGACTACTCAATCATTGTCCCTGAAATGCGTAACAGATACTGAAATTGTTTTGCTGGCAACAGCTTATGAATTGGAAACTTCAATGTACAGTCAATTTTTTTTCATTAATGGGTATGTTAATAATAAATATGTATCTCTTCCTATGTACATAAAACTATCCTTTGCTTATCTTAAATTAGAGTTATTATTCTTTACTCCGGTTCAAATGGTCTAAATTCCTCAGATTTTTATATTCTTAGTGATATGACAAATTTTGCAATGCAATGAATAGTATTTATGAATACAATGTGTAACTATACAACATTGTAACTGCATGAAAGATCCAAAAGGTACAGCAGGATTCAAGACAGAAAATGTATTTTCATGGACTACAAGCAAGACTAAGCAAGGAATTTTTGAGATTGGGAAAGAGATAGCAAGACTTGTTGCAAGAGTATTCCAAAGTGTGAAGGTGTGATAGTAGAAGACTCTGTCTATATATGAAGGGGCTAAGGATTCAAATTAGTTGAGGCTCAACGGGATGGAGATACAAGTTCAGATGTAGAACTGAAATAGGATGAACAATGTACAGAGCCAATTGGAAAATTGTAAATAAAAACAAGGAATAACAAACAGGGGAAAAAGGAAAAAAAAAAAAAAAAAAAAAAAAATCAGGAATGGGAAAGGGAAAAGGAGCCAAATTTTTGTACAAATCTTCAATTCTGTCTCATACAAAGCTATGCTTGTGTACATTTTTAGTAAATAACCTTGCTTGAGTGTAAATAGGAGCTGTAAAAAGTAAGTGGAGCATTCCATTTTTACTTCCTTCCCCAATCACACATGACATACTCAGCATTTAATGTACATGTGCGCCAAAGTAGTTTTACTGATTTTATTGGAAGCAATCTGGATACAGTTGATAGATGTAAATGTCACATACAGTCATAGGTATTTTTTATTGTACGGTACTTACAGCAACATAAAAAGGCGCAAGGAAGGAAAATGAGATAAAACTATTGCATGTTAACACAAATGCATCAACAAAGTAAACATGCCAATCACCTTTGATTCCTTGATTGATTCATTCCATCCGAGTACACGCTGCCTGAAAGGGACTGGTTATAGAACCGATTCCTTAAAGTGGAAAAATAA
The DNA here is from genome assembly GCA_024137785.1 of Ginglymostoma cirratum. Lineage (NCBI taxonomy): Eukaryota > Metazoa > Chordata > Chondrichthyes > Orectolobiformes > Ginglymostomatidae > Ginglymostoma > Ginglymostoma cirratum. The sequence continues at coordinate 23,074,069 of JAHRHZ010000267.1, read as the reverse complement.
ATTGGATTGGCCATAGAAATATCAGCTAATTCAAAGCAACCAAATATCACAAAGCCCCTGCACAACTTCGACATTTTTCTATATTTCTCGCTGACTTTATTCCATAGAATCTTTTGCTAAAGGAATTGTGTGGGGCACAAAAGTGTGGCAAGTCACTTCCTCTGACATTTACCAATGCTGTATTGGTAGAAAGCTAAATTTGTTCAAGGTAAAAGAGGCCTGCAAAGTCAAACAATAACTCAGCAATTGATTTGATCATCCCAACACTAACACCAGCAGATATCAATCAACCCCATGTAGAGGTTGCTGGCATTGACTCAACTCTCTACCACACCACCTCTAAGATAACTGATGTTATTCATAAATATTTACAGCCCCATCACGTGTTCTACACATACTAAAAAAGTGTAACTCAAAATAAAACGGTACATCATTCAATATTAATTGAATATCAGTACTGACAATACCAGATGTTTATACTCAGAACAGTCTGTATTTTGCCACAACAAGCCATATATGTATATAACTTGGCTGAATAGTTTCAAACCCACTCTCTGTGGTCCATTCTATCATGGCGGGTAAATCAAAATGGAAATAGTAACCTCTTTTTAACTGAGAACATGTCCTCATCATGTTCTGGTTTCTCCAGAGAAAAGATGCACAGGCTATTTTGTCAGGAAGTGTGCAAAATTAACCTGGGAATAATACACCTTCCAAGCAATTATTGCTGCACAATTCAGAGCATACTGGAGAAACTCACCAGGTCTGGCAACATCTGTGGAGAGTGAAACAGGGTTAACATTTTGAATCTAGCATGACTCTTCCTCAGAAGATGACTTCTGAAGAAGTCATATGTGACTTGAAACATGAACTATGGTTTCTCTCTCCACAAATGCTGCCAGACCTGCTGAATTTCTCCAGGATTGTGTTTGCTTCAGATTTCCAGCTTTTTTGTTTTCATTGCAGCAAAATTACCCCCTTTACCTACAAAACAAAACTTCTGATAAAAAGACGACAACAACAGTGACTTTAGTCAACAAGTAAACTAGAAAAAGATAGATTGGCAGGTGTAGACCAGATGAGGAGTTCATAGCAAGACAAAAATTGCAGGTGAAACTGAGCAGGTCTCAATGAGACCATACTAGAGCGGTACGGTGGCTCAGTGGTCAGCGCCACTGCCTCACAGCACCGGGGAGGGGAGTTTGATTCCACCCTTGGGCAATTGATTGTGTGGAGTTTGCAAGTTCTCCCCATGTCTGTGTGGGTTTCCGCCAGGTGCTCCAGTTTGCTCCCACAATCCAAAGATGTACAAATGAGGTTGTTCGGCCATGCTAAATTGCCCAGAGTGTTCAGGGATGTGTAGGTTAGCCATGGCAAATACAGAGTTATGTGCATGGGTCTGGGTGGGATGCTCTTTGGAGGGTCGGTGTGGACTTGTTGGGCCAAATGGCCTGTTTCCACTCTGTGGGGCATCTTATGATCTGTTATTGTTGGAAAAATCTATCTAGTTCAGGGAAGGAAATCCACCTTCCTCACTTGCTCTGACCTACATGTGACTCCAGACACACCAGAATGTGGCTGACTTTCAGGTGCCCTCTGAAATTGCATGGCGAGCTACTCGGTTGAATCAATCTCCACGAAGTCTCAACAAAGGAATGAAACCAGGCGACTATCTGGCATCAACCCAGAAAGTAGACAAGACAGAAGAGACAACTGCAGAGCAGCCCTGTCAACCCTGCTAAGTCCTCCTGACCAATATCTGGGGGCTACAAAACTGGGAGAGCTGTCTCACGGACTAACCAAGCAACAGCCTAACATACTCATGGCACTATACCTGACAGACGATGTCAGTACTCCATGTTGAACAACACTTGGAGAATGCACAGAGTGGCAAGGGTGCAAAATATCCTCTGGGTAGGGGTGTTTCAATGTCCACCACCAAGAGTGGCTCAGCAGCAGCATGACAGCTGCTAGACTGGGTCTGTGGCAGATGGCGAGGGAACAAAGAGGGGAAAACATACTTGGCCTCATCCCTACCAAGCTGCCAATCATCTGACTGGTAACAGTGACCATCACACAGTCCTTACGGAGACAAAGTCTCATCTTCGTATGGAGAATACACTCCATCATGTTGTGTGGCATTATCACCATGCTAAATGGGATAGATTTTGAGCAGATCTAGCAACTCAAGACTGGGCATCCACGTGGTACTGTGGGCCATCAGCAAGAGAACTGTACTCCAGCACAATCTGCAACCTCATGGCCCAGCATATCCCCTATTTAAGCATTACTATCACGCCAGGAGTCAACCCTGGTTCCATGGAGACCACAAGAGCACATGCCAGCAGCAGCACCACGCATACTTGAAAATGAGGTATAAACGTGATGCAGCTACAATCAAGACTACTTCATACCAATCAGCATCTGATAGAGCTAAACAATCCCACAACCAACAGATCAGATCTAAGCCCTGCAGTTCTGCCATATCCAGTCATGAATGGTGGATGGGCAATTAAACAACTCACCGGAAAAGGGGGCTCCACAAATCCCCAATGATCCCCAACATATTAGTGCAAAAGACAAGAATAAAGCATTTTCAGCAATCTTCAGCCAGAAGCGTCAAGCAGATGATCCATCTTGGCCTCCCTTAGTGGTCCTCAGCGTCACAGATGGCAGTCTTCAGTCAATTCAATTCACTCCATGTGATATCAAGAAATGATTAGAGGCACTGGATAGCAGAAAGGCTACGGGGCCTGATAACATTCTGGCAATAGTACTGAAGAGTTGTGCTCCAGAACTTGCTGCTCCCCTAGCCAAGCTCTTGCATTACAGTTATAACACCGGCATCTACCCGACAACGTGGAAAATTGACAAGGTATGTCTCGTACAAATAAGCTGGACAAATCCAACCTTGCCAATTACCACCCCATTAGTCTCGATCGTCAGTAAAGTGATAGAAGATGTCAAGAGCTATCAAGCAGCATCTGCTCAGCAATAACCTGCTCACTGATGCCCAGTTCTGAAGGGTCACTTGTCCCGAAATGTTAACTGCGCTATCTCTCCACAGATTCTGCCAGACTTGCTGAGTTTTTCCAGCAATGTCTGCTTGTGTTTTTGATTTCCAGCATTAGCAGTTCTTTGCTCTTTTTAAAATATTATACTTGGAGTTGTGCAATGTGACAAAATTAATGACCTCAGAATAAACGCAGTAGTAGTGAATACAATGATTGAATTCTATACTGAGTTTGAAAGAGAAATTGTTGCATTTAAGATTAGTATGTTCGACCTAAATAAGCACAACAGAGTGGGCAGGAAAGCTGAGCTAGCTGAAACTAACTGGCTTATTAGGTTAGAGGGTTGATCAATTGTGATGCAGTGGCAAGCATTTAAGGTGATATTTCAGAATACTCAGAATAAATAGATTCCCACTAAAGAAATTAGGGAAAGTTTCAAGCTTAAGGAAAAAGCATACAACTGTGCAAAGGTGAGTGGTAGGTCAGATGATTGATCAGTATTTGAAAAACAGCAGAAAATGACTGAAAAGTTAATTAAGAGGAAGAAACTGATGTGAGTGGGAGCTAGCTGTGAGCGTAAAAACAGATAGGAAAAGCTTCTGCAGATATTTAAATAGGGAAAAAGAAGTAAATAAAGTGAGTATTGATCCTGTAGAGAGCACGAGAGAGAGAGAATGAGAGTTAATAGTAGATAATAAATTAAATAAACAAATATTCTGCTTTTACTTCACAATAGAGGATACAAAATAAAACAGTAACAGGTACAAATCAGGAGGCGGAAGGGAAGAGGAATTTTGTGAACTTACAATCACAAGTAATACTAACCAAAGACTGGAAAGTATTATTCCATCAGACTGGAAAGTATTGAAAATTGTACCTCTCTTCAAGGAGACAGGGCAGTAGAAAACAGGGAACTATACCTTGACTTCTCTTATGGGAAGGTATTCAAATCAATCATTTGTGATTATAGCTGCACACTTCGAAATTTCAAATAATAATTGGCAAGATTCAGCATGGCTTTGCTAAAGCAAAATCATGTTCAATCAATTTATTTAACTTCTTTGAAGGAGTAATGTGCTGCAGATAAGGAGGTGACGTACTGACATACTACACTTAGATTTACAGAAGGCATCTGATAACATGTCATATTAAAAAGTTATTGTGAAAAAGCTCAATGTAGGGGGTTCCATACCAGCACGGATAGAAGATTGGCCAACTGGCTTACAGAAAACTGAGAAAGCATAAAACGTTCTTTGGTTGGCCGTATGTCCCACGTGTGGGACCTGGTAGATGAAGTACAACGTTGGAAAACGTAAGGTTGTTAACTTTAGCCAGAAGAATTTAGAAGCAAAGTATTACTGAAATGGAAAAAAGACTGTGGAATTCTAAGGTGCAGATAGATTTAAGTATTCTACTGCATGAGTCACAAACATGCAAATACAGCACAATCAAGAAGGTCAATAGGATGCTATACTTTGAGAGGAATTGACCATAAAAGTAAGGACATTATGCTTCAGTTAAACAGTGCATTGATAGATCATATCTCAAATACAGTTTTGGTTTTCTTATTTAACAAAGAACATAAATGCTTTGTAGGCTTACTACAATGGCGTATCAGTGGGTGGACTTATGAGGATAGGTTGATGTGGAGGTGCCGATGTTGGACTGAGGTGGACAAGGTCAAAATAAAAAAAAAAAAAAAAATCACATGACACCAGGTTATAGTCCAACAGGTTTATTTGAAAATGCAAACTTTTGGAGCTCAGCTCCTTCCTCAAGCATAGTGAATAAGACACAGAATTTATAAGCAGAAAGGTAACAACCCTAAAACTGGAAAATTAACAAGGTAGTAGGAACTGACGATGCTGGAGAATCTGAGACAACAAGGTGTATCTTTCTGAAGAAGGATCTAAACCTGAAACGTCAGCTTTCCTGCTCCTCTGATGCTGCTTGGCCTGCTGTGTTCATCCAGCTCTACACCTTGTTATCTAAGGTAACAAGGTAACTGGATAGGTTGGGCAGACTAGGCTTATATTTTTTGGGGTTTAGAACTGAGGGGTGACCTGTTTGAAGTGGAAAGATCCTGAGCGCTCTTGACGAGGTGGTCATGGAAAGGATGTTCCGTTTTGTGGGCTAGTTCAGAACTAAGAGGCACTGTTTGAAAATTACGGATTGCTGTTCTAGGACAGAGATGACGAAAATCTATGAGGCTTTGAAATTATCTGTCTCAGAAGATGCAGCTTAAGTGGTTCCAGAGTATGGTGCACATTACTCAGGCCTTAGCTTCCTCAACTAGATCATTAGCTGACACTGATCCTACTTTAACTCTGTAGCTGAGTTATGACTGAGTTAAAATTGTCTCCAAATTCCTTCTTCTCTCAATTTCCTGCTGATAGAAATTGATATAAAAGGACTATATTCAGCTACATTAGCAAGGCACCATTTGGTAGTTCCTCCTGTATTTCTTTCCTCCACCAAAAATGAAGAACAATTTTAGTCTCCACACTGAAGGTTCATATGCAATATTCTGAACCTTTCCATGCATAATATATAACTCTTTATTTCAACTTGTGAGATTGACAATTTCTGATTGGACTGTTAACATTTTACTCATATTTCACAACAAGTCAGTGCTTGTTGGTTTCAGTAAAAGCTTCAAAGCACACAAACATCACAATGCAAATCCAATGCTTTCAACAATGGCAGGTGGGAAACGTGGCATTAAACAGGTCTTCATTTAGCTCATGCAGTACTTAATCGGGGTTATCAACTACAAAAAAAAACAAATCGGCACAAGAATGGAATGGTGTTCTAATCCTACAGTGTTCAGAAGCACAGAAATTCCCCTTTCCAGCTAACATGTTTCACAAAAAAACAGGGGTTAAGTCAGAACATCATGACCCAGCAGCAGGATGGTTATGTTTTACCAAAAAATAAATTGTGAATTATCAGAATGTTTCCCTGAATTAGAGGAGTAAGGTTAGTATTGATGGCAAAGCATACAATCAGATGCATAAGTTGTTATTGGAAAACGGTAACAATTAACAAGCTTATAAAGTGATGCACTCAAGCACAGCTTAATTAAGAATATTAGCACGAACACCAAAAAAATTCATTGGTGTTATACAAGCTAATTCCAATCACCTTCTTTGCATTTTCTGATTGACTGTTTCCATCAAGTATTCTGTTAGTTTGTGTCCAATATAAATTACTACATTGCATACATTATGAATTGAAAAGGATGCCTGGCCAGGTCCAGGTGAAGGGAAGGGATGTATTGGACCACTGGAGTGATCAGTCCTATAGAATGGATAAAGCATAACATAGTTAAAGCAAATGAGTGACTAGTACAGGGATATTGTTTAAGTAATTTTCTGTAAAATATTGCATTGCAGGATATAGCAAAATATTTCAGATGCAAATTGCATATACAATGGCTGGTACACATTAAAAACAAATGCTTTGAACAATCATTCAAATTGTTCAGTCATCCATTTCTTTGCTGTCTGTTTTCAGTTAGTGGCCTTAAGGTTAGATTAAAAGAACTTGGTAAAAACAAATGTTCTGTGGTCACTTTACATTTGTTAAGAAAGACTGATATCTATTAGAATGAACTAGAGATTACAATAAATTTAGAACATCCCTCATTGCATTTAGAGAAAGGACCATATGTTCTTTTCTTTAACAGAGTGGTTAGCAGAGTTTTTTTGTTAATATTTATCAAATAAACTTAATATGTCAATTATGAAGTTGTACAATGAGACAGAGATTTCAGAGGGTCTCACGCAAGGTGCAACTGGTGTCAGTGCGGCTCAGTCGATAGGACTTTCTCTTCTGAGTCAGAAGATTCTAGGTGCATGTATGGATCGAGCTGCTACAGGAAGTGGTGGAGCTGGGTACAATTACAATATTTAAAAGGCATCTGGATGGGTATGTGAATAGGAAGAGTTTGAGGGATGTGGACCAACTGGGATTAGGTCAAATTGGGATACCTGGTCCGCATGGACGGGTTGGACCAAAGGGTCTGTTTCTGTGCTGTACAACTATGACTATGTGAAACCCAATTCAGACTAGGGCACAAAAATCAAAGATGACTTTGATGGAGTGCTGCCCTATTGCCGGTGTCAGATTTCAGATGAGACACTAAACTGAGACCCTCATAGAGATGCAAAATATCCAGTAGCATTATTTTGAAGAAGCTAATCCTGGTGTCCTGGCCAATATTAATTCTTCGATTAACACCATAGATTTTCTGGTTATTATCAAATGGCTGGTGTGGGAACTTGCCGAATGCATGGCTGCTGCATCCTCGAAATTACAATAGTGACTACACTGCAAAAGATATTTCACTGCCTGCAAAGTCGTCTGAGATGTCTGATTATAAGTGAAAGTTGAGTCAGAAAAGGCACTAAATAAATGCAAGCGTTTATTTTTACACTGCACTGTAGACATGTCAATGCATGCATTTTGCAAACCTAACCAAAGTTTCATTTCTGCATTCAAAAATGCTTATGTTCAATAAAATAGAATAGATAGTAGACGTGTGCATAATGGCAATTACTTTGCAGTTAACCCTTCATAGCTGTGATATTAGCTATGGCAGTTTTTAAGAAATTATAGGGTTTAGAAGTGAGGCCTTAAGGAGCATGTTCTTCAGTTCTGGGAAGGCTGTATGTTCCACACTACTTAAAAATGAACTCTTTTTGTTCCCTGGTGATTATCAAGTCTTGATAGGATTGTGAAATTGTCTGTGATTGTACTGTTATCTGGCCATCGGCTGATCTAGTAATAGATAGCAAAATTAGAAGTTTTTTGGTGCTTCCAGAGACTTCCAGTCGTCTTTTCTTTACATCCAAAATTAACGAGCAGCTTTTGAGCCTTAAATTGATGCAATGTCAATTAAAAATATTGATAGATCCAGAAATTATTGATTGGTTTTAATGTTTACCTGTAAAGTTAATTTTTAGTATCTGTTTTTGGTTAATAAATGGGAAGATGGTCTTTGCTGAAGATTAGAATATATTTGGCATTGTGAGCCGATTTAATCTCACTACACCTTCTCACCAAGGTTCTGAAAAAAAAAATCTTATTTTTGTGGTTTATAAAATCTGTGGACTGCAAGGAAAAAGAACTGTTTTTAAAAATAGAGATTTACTAGGATGGCTGTATAATTTCACAGCAAGGAATTCAATACTGTTATGAACTCTGTCTGTTGTTGCTATGGGTTTTTATAAAGGGCAGACAATCAAGAGCTGATGAATTGTTTACAAGAGAAGACTGACGGGGTTGGAACTGGAAACAAGTTAGAGAGACACAGAGAGGAAAATACAGAAGTGTGCTGTTGTTCTCATCAGCAGAAACTGCTGTTAAAAACTCAGTTTAAATTGAAGAAATTAGTTTCGTTTCCTACAGCAGCTGCTGCTGCAGGCACAGACATTTCCCAAGTGAATCAGTCACTCTGTACTTCTTACAAACCAGTGAAGGCCTCCAAAAAGAACAAGACATCTGAACACCAAGGGCCTGGAATCTCAACATTGGAATTGGGAAGCAAAGACCACGGGGGGAGGGGAGGGGCTGGTTTGTGTGCGTGTATAAAGAGGGAGTTTATTCGAGTTTTACTTAGTAATCTTATATGCCAAAGGATTTTTTAAAAATATTAGTTTCATTAGACTATAGTTACAAGTACTTATAATAAATTTGTTTAGTACAGAAACCTGAGCGATGCTTTCTTGTGCCCAATGGTATGAAAATTAGGGAAATTTGGGTACCGTGTATAATTTTAAAAAACCTTTAACATTTTCTATGACTCCAAGAATAACAAGGCCAAACTTATACTCTACCCCAGTGGGTCGTAATAATTCCAAAATTCAAATGCAAGAAAAGAGCAGGTCTTGCATGCAGCATTTCCAAATCCCAGAATAACCAGCCTTTTCAACTCAGATTATTTCAGGAATTTTGATAAGGGCTGTGCCTCCTATGATCTGGGTCAAACTAATTTTGTATATGAACCTGCAGTCTCTGATGTAAAATGGGTTTGTGTTGAGCCACTCTAATATTCAGCCTAGGTATATACAACAGAAAAGTCTGATAAAGTTTATTTTATTTCAGATTAAAATATTCATAATCCACTTGATCTTTTCCGTTAGTTGAGTGATAACAACTGTAAAATCATTGGCTTCAGTAAAGTTATTAGCCTTCCCATTCCATATTGGGTTACTCTTCATTCCAGTCTCTGAGAATGCTATATTTATCGTTATTTTAACTGTGCACAACATCACAAAACAGACAAAATCAACATGTTGCACTTACAAATTCCTCTGCCGCCTGGACACAGTTGATAGACAAATTTCATTCTCACTTAATGTTCGTTGTCTACTAGAATGTTGGGTAGTAGCAGTCTGTAACAAAATAACATTTTATATTGTTTCAAAGATAGTAGGAACTGCAGATGATGGAGAATCTGAGATAACAAGGTCTAGAGCTGGATGAACACAGCAGGCCAAGCAGCAACAGAGGAGCAGAAAAGCTGACATTTCAGGTCTGGACCCTTCTTCAGAAATGGGGGAGGGGAAGGGGATTCTGAAATAAATTGAGAAAGAGGGGGATGCGGATGAAAGATGGATAAAGGAGTAGATAGGTGGAGAGGAGACGGACAGGTCAAGGAGGCGGGGATGTAGACAGTAAAAGTGAATGTAGGTGGGAAGTTAGGATGGGGGTTGGTCAGTCAAGGGAAGACGGACAGGTCAAGGAGGCAGGAATGATGCAGGAGTGGGGGTTGAGGTGGGAGAAAGGACGGACAGGTCAGGGAGGCGGCGACAAGCTGGGCTGGTTTTGGGATGCAGTCGGGGGCTGGAAGATTTTGAAGCTTGTGAAGTCCACATGGGAACCCTGCAGCCCAATGGTATCAAAGCGAAATATGAGGTGCTGTTCCTGCAACCTTCGGGTGACATCGTTGTGGCACTGGAGGCGGCCCGGGATGGACATGTCGTCCAAGGAGTGGAAGGGGGATTTGAAGTGGTTTGTTACTGGGAGGTGCAGTCGTTTGTCGCGAACCGA
>JAHRHZ010000267.1:23040421-23063599 GCA_024137785.1 Ginglymostoma cirratum | reverse complement strand
TCGGTTCGCGACAAACGACTGCACCTCCCAGTAACAAACCACTTCAACTCCCCCTCCCACTCCTTGGACGACAAGTCCATCCCGGGCCTCCTGCAGTGCCACAACGATGTCACCGAAGGTTGCAGGAACAGCACCTCATATTTCGCTTGGGAACCCTGCAGCCCAATGGTATCAATGTGGACTTCACAAGCTTCAAAATTTCCCCGCCCCCAACAGCATCCCAAAACCAGCCCAGCTCGTCCCTGCCTCCCTGAACTGTCCGTCCTTTCTCCCACCTATCTGCTCCTCCCACCTCAACCCCCGCCCCCACCTCCTACCTACCAGCCTCATCCCCGCCTCCTTGACCTGTATGTCTTCCCTTGACTGACCAAAGCTCATCCTAACTCCCCACCTACATTCAACTTTACTGGCTCCATCGCCACCTCCTTGACCTGTCTGTCTCCTCTCCACCTATCTGCTCCTTTATCCATCTTCCATCTGCCTCCCCTCATCTCTCTATTTATTTGAGAATCCCCTTCCCCTCCCCCATTTCTGAAGCAGGGTCCAGACCCGAAATGTTAGCTTTCCTGCTCCTCTGATACTGCTTGGCCTGCTGTGTTCATCCAGCTCTACACCTTGTTATCTAACATTTTATATTGTGTTTGCTTCTTGCTCAGGTGAATTTAATTCAAAAGTTGGCATTCTACTTTATCAAGGCAACCAGGAATCAATATTACACTCCTTTGCCAATAATAATAGTATTCTGAGAAGTTTGTTTTGTCGATACTGACAGAATAAACTTTTTAAATAGGGAGGCCATGCATGGATATCTCCTGATTTAATTCACAAGAATAATTTAAACATTTAATTCTGCTGTCTACTGTTTGTAGGTAATTGACCATATGATTTTATTTAGCTATCACATGCTAGACTAAGGAGAGTTCACCAAACTTTTACCTTGCACCATCTCAGAACTCCAGTGAATACCTCACTCCCAAGAATAGACTAAACTTTTCCAACTGAGCTCAAAAGACTGACATCACAGACTTAAATCTATCACCCTTGGCCAAGGGCAATACCTACATCGGAGTCAAAAGGTCATGGGCTCTGGGACCTCATCATAGATTTAAACACGTAGTCCAGTCTGAAAATTCAATACAGCAACAAGGGAATGTTGCATTGTCGCAGATACTGTCTTTCAGAAGTGTTAAAACAAGAACCCTCGTGTCCAGTGAACATAACTAATCCCACAGTACTATTCAAACCAAGAGCAGAGGATTACTTCTGCTGTTTTAACCAGAATTGTTTCCCCCAATCAACACACAAAAACAGATTATCTAGTCAATCGTCTGATTGCTACTTGTCAGACTTTATTATGTGAAGACCAGCTGCAGTAGATCTCTATATTTGAACAGTAAGTACATTTCAAAATAATTTTAAGCTGTAAACTGCTTTATGATAACTGGGTTATGGAAGGCAGAATAAAAATGCAAACTATGTTTTCTATTTTTAAACTCCTTTCATTAAATGGGGTAGTTGGAAGGGTGGGTGTGGGGAATCAGAAGGACAGCAGGTTTGGCAAACACAAAAGTACATTGAAACATTATGGAAGAACACAATGTTATCATTAACACACCTGCATCGGACTCTCAGGTCGGTCCATATTCAGAGCATGGGTGGGTCCAAACATTAAGTTAGGAGAGATACTGAGTGGTGGAGGATCTGTTATCGATGGGTTGTTATGGAACCAACCATATAAGTATGGTCTTGCACCAATATCCTGCATTTCTGTTTCTAAAGAGAAAAGTGCATTCCATTAAATCTAATTAACAAGTTCTCTAATTTGTAGCAACTTATTGCTGCTGCATAAATTCTTACTTTGAGTTCATATCTTTCATAGTTGAAAGTGTCTGTTAGTTAATTTACAAAACAACAAATTATTACAATAACACTTACTTAGAGTCCATTACACCATTCTAGTGTACTTTACTCCCAGATTCAACTGCTGAGCAAGTCCTCACAGCCTTGTGCAGGTTCCCTATTAGGTCCCCGATTGGGCTAGAAAGTCACATGACTCCTTCCTCAAAGCTTGTCTTTAAACAGGACAATTACTGCAGCTGGTGATATTTATTCTCCATCTTTTAAATGAGGCTGTGTTGCCACGCACCTTGTTATTTTAAGTGGTAAAGGTTGTGGGTATCTTGGAGTTGGCGTACGTTGTACTATTAGGACATCATAAATGCACTGTGTGAATATTTAAGAGTGAAATACCAATTATGCAAGCTTCTTCAACATCTGGCACTCATTAAGGCATGTAGAGGCACATTCCAGGCTTGTGCCTTGAACATGTTGGACAGATTTTGGGGATTTAGGAGGTGAGTTGCTAACTGCAGAATTCCTAGCCTCTGACCTGCTTCTGGAGCTATGGTTATTTAAAATGGTTGGTCCAACTCCATTTCCAGTCAATGGTAACGTATAAGCAATACTCGCTCCAAGCTGCACAGCCACTATTCACATGCAATAACTTCTAATTCTGCAAGGTGCTGCTGCTGCACATGGGCCTTGGGTGTATACACAGCAGCAGAAATAATTAGAAGGAACATAGCTCATGAGATGTTGATAGTTGTGGATTCAGCAATGGAAATGTGACTGTACGTGAAAAGGAGATTGTTAGTTTCTCTCTTAATTGAGATGATAAATGTCTGGTACTTGAGTGGTGCAAATGTTACTTGCCATTTATCGACCCAAGCCTGAATGCCGTTCATGTCATATCACACAAGGGCCAAGGATTGCTTCAGTACCTGAATAGTCACGATCTTGTGAGTATTGTCAACATCAGCAATTATCAACAAACATTTCTCCTTATGACTGAAGGCAGGTCATTGTTAAAGTAGCTGAAGATTGTTGGATGTATGAGAATACTTTGAGGAACTATGGTAATGATGCACCGAATAGGACTGAAATGATTGGCCTCAACTATCTGCTGTTTTGATTAGTCAATATTTTGTGATTGACATTCACTTCAATTTGGCTAAGACTCTGATGCTGCATCCAGCCAAAGGGTCTCTTGATGTCAAGGGCCACCAGTCTCACTTCAACTCAAGAATTCAACTCTCTTCCTCATGCTTGAATAAAGCAAAGAAAACGTGAAGCAAGTGTTGAGTCCAAATTGTGCATCAGTGACAATATTCTGCTGCAGATGTGACACTGCACATCATGCATGCCCAGCTTTGGGCAGCTCAATCAATTTCGAATCCCACTATAGTGGTTCTGCCACAAAAAAATGTTGGGACTTTGTATCCATGGTGATTCTCAGGTAATCATTCCTACCAATATTGTCATGAGAAAAGCTGCATCTGTGACCGATAAATCAGTCAGGGCAAGTTTGAGTAAATTTTCCCTTGGTTCTGTTATCTCAGCTATTGCCACAAACCAAGTATGGCAACTAAGTCCTTAAGACCCACCTGGCCCATCCATAGCGATGCTTTCATACTGCACCTATTGACTGGCATTGCATCTTCAACCAAGAGCATTTTCTGTGCATGAGCTATTCTGCGCTTTCTCCATATGAAACAGCGCTGATTGATCAACTGAAAGTGGGCATTTTAGTTGAGGATTTTTCTTTTGCAAATTTGATGCACAAGAGTTCAAACCTTCAGGTATTAGCTGTTGTTGGGAATTTTCTTTGAAAAATTGTGTGAGACAGCATGAGTGTGTGTCTATATATAGATATATATATATATAGTATGAGAGAGAGCGAGAAAGTGAGTCTGTGCATTTGTACAAAACAATTTGGTATTTGTGCGTGTGTGTATATCTGTGTGTGTGTGTGCGTGCGCGCGCGCGCATGTCAAGGCATGAATATGTATTTGAGAGAGATTATGCATGTGTGAAAGCAGAGGAGAGTTGGTTTAAAAAAAAGTCTGTACATATGGAAGTCTGTGTTGTATGAGTATGAAAAACACACACACTGCCCCTTCTCCTTCTGCTCCCTCCCCTAAACAATTTTGCACAAACCAAACTGCAAGCAGAAGAAAACCCAGGCTAAAAGGCACCATCTTTTCTAACCTCACCTGGGTATGAATTCTGCTAAGGCCAGCTTGGAGCATACAGTACTGGAGGTGAACACCATATCAGTGTTAGTTAAACCCAACTACTTAAGTTAGCCTCAGTCCCAAATTCTTCCCTTGTGATGACAACTTGGAGCCTAATCTATTTCTCTCTAGCTCTGATAAAATCTGATACATTTTCAATTAATCAGTTAGGTTAATAGGCACTTTAGTCACCTTTATCAATAATTTAATGTTTTAACTAGAGTCTGAGTTCTAAAGGATGGATAGAAGCCCTTTGGCCCATCATGTCCAGACCAGTCATCAAACATCGACCTGTTCTATTCCCAATCTTCAGCACTTGGTCTGTGCCCTTGCATCTGTGCCATTTCAAGTGTTTATTTGTGTCTTGAGCATTCCCACTTCTACCATCATTTTAGTCAGTGAGTTCTAGATACTCACAACTGTATGAGCTAAAAAATCCTCAAATCTCAACCTCTAAACTAAGTGATCCAGCACCAAACCCTGTGAGGTATGCCACAAACTTCCAATCATAAAAACATGCTTCGATCATCGCCCTCTGCTTTCTGCCACGAAACCAATTTTGGATCCTATTTGCAAAATTTCCTCGAATCCCATGGATCTTAGCTTCTTAACCAGTTTGTCCGGTCCAACCTTGTCAAGAAGTTTTAAGGAGAAGCCTTGGGATATAGGCCAGTGAGTCTGACATCAGTGATGGGTATGTTGTTGGAGGAGATTCTGAAAGACAAGATTTGTGTGTATTTGGAGAGTCAGGATCTGATTAAAGATAGTCAGCATAGCTTTGCACACAAGAAATCATGTATCATAAACCTGATCAAGTTTTTGGAAGACTTAACAAAATGTTAAATGAGGGCAAAGGTGTAGATGTTGTCTACATGGACTTTAGAAAAGCATTTGACAAGGTTCTGCATGGTAGACTGATTAGTAAAGTTGGGACATGGGATTCAGGGAGAACTTGTCAGCTGGATACAAAATTGGCTTGGTGGTAGGATACGGAGGGTTATTTCTTGGGCTGATGTTCTGTAGGGATCTGTGCTGGGTCCACTGTTTGTCATTTATAAATGATTTGGATGAGGATTTAGGAGGCGTGGTAGGTAAGTTTGCAGATGATGCCAAAATTGATGGTATAGTTGATAGCAAACAAGGTTATCTAAGATTATAAAGGGATCTTGATCAATGGGCTGAGGAGTGGCAGATAGAGTTTAATTTGGATAAATGGGAGGTACTGCATTTGGTAAAGTGAAAAGGACAGGACTTAAACAGGAATGTTGTTGAATAAAGAGACTGAGGCATTCAGGGACATAGTTCTTTGAAAGTGCATCACAGGTAGATATGGTGATTAAGAAGGCATTTAGCATGGTTGCCTTCATTGCTCAGACTACTGAGTCTAGGAGCTGGGATGTCATGTTAAGGTTTTACAGGATGTTTGTGAGGCCACTTTTGGAATACTGCATACAGTTCTGGTTGAGATAGCAAGGTGTGGAGCTGGATGAACACAACATGCCAAGCAGCATCAGAGGAGCAGGAAAGCTGACGTTTCGGGCCTAGACCTGCCCTATTTACAGGAAGGATATTAAATTGGAGAGGGCTCAGAAAAGATTTACCAGAATGTTGCTTGGACTGGAAGGTTTGAGTTCTATGGAGAGGCTGGATAGGCTGGGATTTTTTCTCAATGGAGAATAGGAGGTTGAGGGGTGACCTCACAGAGGTTTATAGAATCATGAGGGGCTTAGATAAGGTGAATAGCAAAGGTCTTTTTCCCTAGGGTTGGAGCGTTCAAAACTAGGGGGCATATTTTTAAGGTGAGAGGAGAGAGATTTTAAAAGGGAGCTGAGGGGCAACTTTTTCACACAGAGTGGTTCATTGAGTGGAAGGAAGTGGTAGATGCAGGTACAGTTACAAAAAAATTTAATCAAATTTGTTTAGACATTCCTCCTCCTTACAAAGGTATGCTGGCGATCCTAAATTATTCCTTGCCTCTTCAAGTGGAGATATAATTCTGTCCATCAGAACTTTTTCCAATACAGTTTCACTATCACAGATATTATATACATTGGCCTATAGTTTCCCGTTTATCCCTCCAACCTACTTGATGAATGGTACCATATTAGCTACTCTCCACTCCTGTCATCCCTCCTGTGGCCAGAGAGGATTTAAAAATTAATGTTGCAGCCTCAGCAATGTTATCCTTTAGATCCCACACCAGTCAGAAACACATCTCATCTGGGCCAGGGGATTTATTCATTTTCAAGCCTGATAAAAACATTAATAACTCTTTTCTCTCTCAATACTATTCATTCAAGTATATCACAGTCCCCTTCCCTGATTTCTATGCCTGAATTGCCCTTCCCCAACAGTGAATAGAAATACAAAGTAAACCTCAGCTGTCTTACGACTCCACCCACAGATTGTCACTTTGATCCCTTATGGGCCAGAATTCTTTGTCCTGGTTATTCTCTTACCCTAATATACTTATTAAACATCTTTTGGATTTTCCTTAAAGTTACCCACCAGTGTTTTTTCATGTCTCCTCTTTGCTCTCCTAATTTCTTTTTGAAATCTCCTACTTTATCATCCTATTACATTTACACTTCTGATATTTGCCTACATATGTCTTTCGATTTATCCCTGACTGCTTGGTGGTCTATAGTACACCCCTAGCAAAGCGATCCCCCTTTTAAGTTCTACCCATACACCCTGATTTGGCAGGCCTATGATATCATCCCTCCTTGCTATTGTAATTGGCTCCCTCATCAATATTCAGATATCACATCCACTTTTACACCCCATTTCACCTAATTATTAATTTATTGCAGTGCCCTTTTTTTTGTCATGTTTCCTTCATATCTCAATTTTTCAGGACCTTGGCAGAAAAGTCATGGGAATACACGGCCATCCAAGCTCTCAATCACACATAATCCTTACTTCGACATATTAGTGTTCCTTCTTCATTACTGTGTGAAAATTCTATCCAATGTGATTATGCCATCAGTATGAGAGATGCACTGTAAATCAGAAGACAACTCGTACAGTCAATGGTAATTCAGAGAGGGGCAATAAATACAAATTTGCATTATTGCCAATTTCTCTAACACTTTTTTAAAATCCTGTCATTGTGGTGGGATACTAAAATAACAAGTGTGTATTCCAATAGAAGTTGCTATCACAAGAAATAGTTAAGGCATGTATCGTATCTACACTTTATTTTACCAGGAAACTAGATAAATACATGAGGATGAAAGGAAAAGGTTAGATTAACAGGGATAGATTTAAAAAAGATAAATGGCAGCAAATGTGGCATGAACCTGGACTGCTTGGCCTAAAAACCAGGTTTTGTGCTATCTGTTTCTATGTAATCACTTACTATTACAATAAATAAAATTCTTTAAATGATGTAATGCCCTAGATCAATATGTGGATATGAACATAGAATAAAAAATTGTCTGTAATTTATTGATGTCAACACAATTTACCTCCCATCGATATTCTTTCAGGAATCTGCATCTGCAGTGTTGATAGGTGAATATCTTCTGCTTTCTCCTCCTCCTCTTGCTCCTCAGTGACTTTCAGTCTATTAGGAATTCTCATTTTCTGACCGATAACTTCCACGAAACCTGGGTCACATGGAGCTGGACAAGAATCTATCAAATCAGAAGGTGCGGCAAATACTGGCTCTGTCATGGCTGCTGAAGGATCAAAGTAAAACTTTATTTATCATTCTTTATTTCTTTGAAAAATAATCATTACTCTGATGAGGAATTTTAATATGTATTAAATAAGTAACACTTTGAAAGACATGGAAATCACTGAAAGTAGAAACATAGAAAATAGGAAAAGGAGTTAGGGAATTCGGCCCTTCGAGCCTAGCTCCACCAAACAATTTGATCATTTGATGATCATGTTCTCCTTTTGCCCCGTGCCCTTTAATTCCTTTAGCCCGAAAACTATATTGATCTTCTCTTGGAAAATATACAAGTCTGAATGTGAGGCAGCTGATTTTAGGTTTGATTATTAGACATCATCTGAGAATAAAATCCCTCACACTTCATAGGTATACCCTTCAGTTTCAATTGTAGTTTGTCTTATGGGGGAAGTGGAGGGGGAAGTGGAACAGTTTTTTTCTGAGCAAATCTCTAACTTAGACGCTTTTTACCACCGTTCCAAGCACTGGCCACACATGTGCTGAATTCAGCCTAGCTTTTCTGCTAACTGTCACCAAAAGTAGTTGTCTGATACAAGTGAAAACAAATCATGGACCCTGTGTGTGGTAGAATACATGCAAGGTTGTCTTGAGTCAATTTTCTCACTGTTTCTTAAAGTAGATCGTCTATACTACTTTCTCAGTACCTCTCACCACTCGTCCTCTTCAAGCAGTTTTGATGAGAAATAATTTCATGAGGGTCTCCCTTTGTAACCTAAAATAAAGCTGCAAAATGAAAAATAACTCGTTTGTACTGCTACCCAGTGCTTATGTACATTTTTCTCAGTTGAGTTTTTAAAAGAATAAAAGAACGCTATTACAGTGATGTATAAGAAGAATGCTAGGAGAATATGTCAAAGTCAGAGATTCCACAGAGTCCAATATCTCAGTTACAGTACTAAGCAGTTCTCAGTATATGAAAAAGTACCATAGAGGTAATATATATTGTGGATCAATCTGCAATTTACATGCTGATCTCTCACGCCGCAATTATATTGAGGCCGTCACATTACTGCCACGACTTTTCTACTTGGAACAATGCCAAAGTGACAATACAACTCAAATCTGATCAGGAATGGCTAGTGCAAAGGCCATCATCTTCACCACCAGGCTCTGGTAAGACAAATCCCACTCCCTTGAGAACAACAGCAGCGATAACAACTACCACATTAGACATGTGCTGACCAGTATCCTTTTGGGAAGGGCAGTACCGTTTGGTAATGCAGAATCCATGCTGTTAGGTTTAAATTCTCATTGAGTGCCGTAACTGAGGAAGCTCCTGGCCCAACCGCACGCAACAAAGTTTGAGGCTTCTGAGGTCCTAGTGGTGAAACTCCAACCTCTCTCAGATGGATGTAGCACCTGTTGCTGTCTGAATCGCAAAGACAATTCCAGTTTGACAATTGCTTGACGCCCAATGGATTGAGTTCCTGAGATACACCAGTGATTAAACCTAAGCCCCAGCCTCAATCACAGAGCCTTAAGAAGTGAGCAGTATCAGACATGGCGTGCAGTCAGGAACCACTGACGACTCTCACAGAGCCACTTTGACAGTCTCACAAACATCACTTCATCATCCCGCCCCCATTCCTGGCCGCTGCCGTCACACACGAGGCCTCACACTTGCGGCGATCCTATTGGCTCTGTTCTGTCCACGTGATAGAGCGGAGGCCCTGCCCATGAGGGGGGCGGTCCGCTCACAGAGTGTCGGTTACGATTTGAATGTCTGTTCCCGAGCGGCCTGTCAGTAATGTGACGGAGGTAGGAACCTCCGGAATGGTTAGGGTCTCACCCTCACTAAAAGAGGGCGGCGATCTCTTCTTAGATAACAAGGTGTAGAGCTGGATGAACAGAGCAGGCATGCTGACATTTCGGGCCTAGACCCTACTTCAGAAAATGATTGGTTTGTAAATCTATATTTTCTGAAGAAGGGTCTAGGCCCGAAACGTCAGCCTTCCTGCTCCTCTGATACTGCTTGGCCTGCTGTGTTCATCCAGCTCTACACCTTGTTATCTCTGATTCTCCAGCATCTGCAGTTCCTACTTTCTCTCAAGCGATCTCTTCTTGGCCGATTGTGAAATGAGAACCAAAATTCAGGCAGCAGCGACATTGTGATAAATGGCAAAAGGTGGGTTACAGCTGAGGGCCGCTTTGTTCTTTCAGTGGGACGCCTGTTGGAGCCATTCCCTCCTGGTTAAAAATCAAGTGGTGAGAAATGTGTTTGATATGCTGTCTAGTTAGGACATATTAATGCAGAGAGGTTTGTGGATCTCCAAGTTTGCAAAATATACTTAAACAACGAAATTTCAAGGTTACTTAGTCTTGTCAAGTCGACTGCTGCATGCCCACCCAAAACAAAAAATCTTGAACCAGTTCTGAAGAAGGGTCACTGGACCCAAAACGTTAACTCTGCTTTCTCTCTAGAGATGCTGCCAAACCTACTAAGTTTTTTTCAGGTAATTCAGTTCGTTCCTACTCTTCCATGCTGACGAAATTTCCTAACTTAGTCCCATTTGCCAGCGCTTGACCCATATCCCTGTAAACCCTTCCTATTTACATAGATGCCTTTTAAATGTTGTAATCATACCAGCCTCCTCCACATCCTCTGGCAGCTCATCCCATGCACGCACCACCCTCTGCATGAAGAAGTTGTTCCTTTAGGTTCCTTTTAAATCTTTCCCCGCTCATCACAAACCTATGCATTCCAGTTTTGGACTCCTCTACCCTAGGGAAGAGACCTTGTCTATTTACCCTACCCATGCTCCTAATGATTTTGTAGTAATTATATTTCTGTTTTGGTTTCAATTCTTTCAAGCATTGGGTTGCAGGTATGAAGAATTCCTGCACCCAGTCACTGTCTTACCTTTACGCATCCCATTTTCCATTAATGGGGGAGGCTGCTTACAATTACTGTGGAGCTACCAAACACTGATGTCTTGTTGAAAGAAAGACTTGTTTGAAAAATATGTTATGATTAGTGTTATAATCATAGAATAGAATCATACAGTATAGAAGAGGTGCTTTGGCCCGTAGAGTCTGTACCACCAAAAATTCATTACTATCTACACCAGCCCCATTTTCCCACACTAGGCCCATAGCCCTGAATGTTATGACACTTCAAGTGCTTATCTAATTAGACAATCTCTTTATGTTTCTGGAATTGACAAAAAAGGTTTTATGTTTTTGGGCTCACTATAAATAACCCACAAGAGTTGTGTTGAATGAGAATATATAACTTTTTAAAAATGGGATGCTAAATACATAATCACTAATTACTGTATTAAAATCTTATTTTTGTCATCTGAAACTTTACATTGAAGGGATCCAGTGCATTTAACTTTCAGGTTTGCAGTCTGTAAGAATACCTAACTGTGAATGGCTGCTTACCCTGCTTGCTTATGTCATTAAAAAGCAAAAGAACTGCGGATGCTGTAAATCAGGAACAAAAACAAAGTTGCTGGAAAAGCTCAGCAGGTCTGGCAGCATCTGTGGAGGAAAAACAGAGTTAACGGTTCAGGTCCGGTGACCCTTCCTCAGAACTTCCTCAGTTTTCTCCTCCACAGGTGCTGCCAGACCTGCTGAGCTTTTCCAGCAACTTTATTTTTGTTGCTTATATCATTGGTGCTGACAACTGGAGAACACTTGACTTATTGCCAGATTTAAACTGCTACCAGGAAAGAGAAAATCCATGGCACAAAAAAACCCCTAAATCTTTGCAGATATCAATGCCATTGTGTTGCCACTGAAAAATTTTCTGAAGAACAGTCCTAACCCAAAACGTCAACTTGCCTGCTCCTCTGATGCTACCTGGTCTACTGTGTTCCTCCAGCTCCACACTTGTTATCTCTGACTACAGCATCTGCAGTTCTTACTACCTCTGTATAGAGTGTAGAGTTTCTATGCCACTGTGCCTGAGTTTTCAGTCAAAAACAAATACTGCCCTGTGTTGAACTTGCATGATCATTATGACAGAATCCATGACTAGTTAGACAATACTAATTTTATATTGATGTCTATTTTGTACTTGTATTGCTTTGAATAAACACGGTATATGAAACATTAGAGTTGTTATAAATAAAATCTTACACACGTGGTGCAGCATATCTGTATCAAAAAAATGTTAAAAGCACCATATTTTCAATTACTGGGGCTAAACATTTAAGAAGCAACAGTACACAGTTTTTTTTGTTGTTGAGTATAAGGTAAGGCACAAAAAAACTCAACATCTCACTGAGATAGTTTCGCTGATGTACTTCACACAAGGCTTTTATTTCCTTTTTAAAAATTATAAAGATCTTCCTCTTATGAAATTGAAATTATGCACTACCTATACAAAAAGTTACACAAATATGCAGAATGGGGGGAAGAAATGCCACAAAGCCAATAGCAAACTTAAAACAGCAACAGGCTAATGAAACATAATTCAGACGGGTACACTTCATTCAATTTGCTAGTTTTAAACAGACAAATTCATGGCTTTCACCACAAATTACTTCTGAGTTCTCAGCCTATACTGATTGGCCCATTATAGAATTAAGGAACAACAATAAAAGCATTTATCAGGGAAATAGTATGAGGTGGGCATTTTCTTTAATGAAATAAACTTTGTATTGTTTTCAACGGGCATAGTTATACATTGTGAATCTTTTAGCTGGTGGTTAGTCACTGTAATATTTATAATTTTTAAGTAAAAATTGTGCTGGAATTAATTTCCTAATATCTTGCAGTTGTTTAGACATAATATGTACAGATGCAGATCAGCCTTAATATTTATCTGATCAAACTCATGCATTATTCTTATAACAAGGTTAAACTTATATTTTTCATGGATCTATATACACATGTTACGAAGTTGTGTAGAATAATCATGAATTGGAAGTCAGGAAGCAAGAATTTTTGTTTCTAAAAGAAAACTGAGAAGCTTGGCCTGCTGTGTTCATCCAGCCCCATGCCTTGTTATCTGAGAAGAGTGCATGGCTCCTTTAAGAGGTAATGTAAAGCAACTGAAGGGGTACTTCGTTTCAATTTGCTGTGTAATTGGAAACCTAGGGCTTGTTTTGGCAAATGGCTGGAATCAGCCAATTAATTTAAACCAAGCACTTAAGTGATTGAAAGCCAACTGAATCCAAATCTGATGGTTCTGACAACCTTGGACCAATACTATTGTAAGAAAATTGATACATCAGCCAAGTTATACAAGGAGCGGGTTTTTGATAATTAGTGTGAGAGTGCACCACCGTCTGAGAAGTAGGCATTTAGCTCTCTCAAGAAATTGCTAAGCTCTCTAAGAAAGCACCATCTAGCCATAAAAGGTACCATGGCACTTTTACCTGAGACTCCTCACACAATACTTCAAAGAGAAAACATCCCTGATAACCAGATCAGTGGAAGAAAGGCATTTATGACTTGAGAACGGCAGAAGAAAGGTGTCCAGACTTTGAGAGACTAAATTTTAAGGTATTTTCTTAATGTTTGGGATTATAGAAGTGGGACTTGTGTTTATTGGAACAGCATACCAGTAGAATTTAGTTCAGTTAAGGAATAGTTAGTAGTTGAGGGGGAATTATTCGGTTTGTTAGTAATTCTGTTAATTTGTTCACTGTTAGGGTTAAACAAATAAATTGTTACTTGTTACTTTATAAAGTGAACTTCAGGGATTTTCTTTCTTGTAACCTCCCCTTGTCCATAATAGTTTAATAGATTAGTCGAGATGAGGAGAGCTTCTCTGGGTGTTTTGGGTTTAATTATTTGAGGGGGACCTGCACCCCCACTGTAACAGATTGATGGCTTGTATTTCAATTTTCTTTTCACCTAACACATAGTACTTTTATAAACCAAACAGTGACATTTCTTGTGGGCAGATGTGGTTCACACTGGCCGATTTAAAGTACTTCTTCACCCCCCGCCACTCTAAATCCAGTAATCAAGATGATCCCACCTGACTATTTAGATGTAGATGTGTAATACAAGAACCTTTTTCTATTTTTAACAAAACATTATTAGAGCAATTGGTATTTAAGAGAAAAAGCATTGTCACTTTCCAACCTCATGAAAATGAGTTAATAAAGAAAAATCAGGTAAAGTTATTCCAGTTTCCAAGCAGATGCCGATTTCTCAGCCTGTCCAATTTAGGAAGTTACCAAAAATCTGAAGCTCTAACCAAATTATGATCAGAAGAAATAATGTTGATGAATGAGGTGATTATTTTCGTATTCAGAAAGTGAACTTTTTTCAGCTGCATAGTTCTCCATTTTCTGTAAAATGGGCTGGAACTTATAGGCCGTTCACTGGTGGACCCATAAGATATGGTTTCAGGTCATTGGTAGCATGCCTGCTAATGGTCTTACTGCTGCAATTTTTCAACTGGCCCAGAAGGTATTAGATGGGCATTTTGGCAAATTAAGGTCAAGTGGGCAGTTAATGACTACTTAAGAGCCCAGTGCCACCTCTGAACAGATTTAACAGATGGAAAGAGAGACCTACCTCAAATGCATAGCCTATCAGATTTGTCCCTGTGATCTGTCCGCTACTGAAACAGGGTGTCTCCTATGTGGTATACTGCATCCGCTGTACCCGTTGTGGCTTCCTCTACATCGGGGAAACCAAGCGGAGGCTTGGGGACACCTTTGCAGAACACCTGCACTCAGCTCGCAACAAACAACTGCACCTCCCAATCACGAACCATTTCAACTCCCCCTCCCATTCCTCAGACGACATGTCCATCCTGGGCCTCCTGCAATGCCACAGTGATGCCACCCGAAGGCTGCAGGAACAGCAAATCATATTCAGCCTGGAAACCCTGCAGCCCAATGGTATCAATATGGATTTCACAAGCTTCAAAATCTCCCCTCCCCCAACCGCATCCCAACTCATCTCCACCTCCCTAACCTGTTTTTCCCTCACCTATCCCCTCCTCCCACCTCAAGCCCCACCCCCATCTCCGATCTACTAACATCATCCCACCCCCTTGACCTGTCCGTCCTCCCTGGACTGACCTATCTCCTCCCTACCCCCCCAACCTACACTCACCTTTACTGGCTCCATCCCCGCCTCTTCGACTTGTCTGCCTCCTCTCCACCTATCCTCTCCTCTATCCGTCCTCTATCCGCCTTCCCCTCTCTCCCTATTTATTTCAGAACCCTCTTCCCCTCCCCCATTTCTGACGAAGGGTCTAGGCCCGAAACGTCAAGTTTTCCTGCTCCTATGATGCTGCTTGGCCTGCTGTGTTCATCCAGCCCCACGCCTTGTTATCTCGGATTCTCCAGCATCTGCAGTACCTTTTATCTCTGTCTCCTTTCCAGGTCAGTTTTCCTTTGGTAGCCACGCCTCCTCATCCTGTCATGTCTAATATGTGCTGCAGCCCCTCATTGTTGCCTGCCAGTGGGCACTGGCGAATTCATGGTTGCTCTTCCTCTCAGATCTTCAATAAGTATAAGCAGTAGCCTCTAATTCTAAGAGGCAGGACTTCTCAATGCAGCAAAGATTTTGCCTCAAAAATTAAAGATCATATGCCAGCAGGTAGGGTGCAGGGGTGTAGAACACTGATATTTGTTTGAAATTGATAACAGAAGTGTTTAAGATGGTATTCATTTTATATTTCAATTACTGTATTTTATGATTGAATAGCAATTTCAAATTTACAACGGAGAACCAGATTGTTACATTACAGAAATCCACTTTTGGCCCACGTGCCCATGTTTGCATCACTTCCTCACATTTCTGTGCTCTTTCCTCAGCCTTAATGATTCTCTTTCTTCTTGACCTATATTGTTTAAATGAAATTACACAGAGTCCAATGTTCACTTGCCTTATGCAGTAGTATACACTGTAATCTCATGTACCAGTCTCACCTTCAAACAAATAATTGTTTGATTAACAAAAATGGATAAAAGCAATAATTTTCATGAATGAAAGAAGGTGGCTACATGACTAAAGAATTTTAATGAAGCACACAAATTTGCTTTATGCATCAACACTCTCCCAAATGAATAAACTAACATAATTAGAGGTATAAACAGAGTTGATGGTAGTTGAAATTTCCCCATCTTAGGGGAAAAAAAAGACTAGAGAGCACGTTTTTAAGGTGACAGGAGACAAATTTAAAAAAGACATGACAGGCTTTTTTTAAAGAGTGTAGTTCACGTGGAATGAACTTCCTGAGGAAGTGGCGGAAGTGGGTACAATTAAAAAGTATTGAACAACATTTGGATAGGTAAATAGGAAAAGTTTGGATGGATGTGGACCAGGAACAAGCAGATGGGACGAGTTTTGTTTGGGATAATGTTTGGCATGGATTGGTTGGACCGAAGGGGCTGTTTCTGTGCTGTATGACTAAAGCTGGTCAATGAAGAAATGAGATGTCAAAATGCTTGCTGGTCTTTCACCCACTTTCCTTATTGAGTAATGTAAATATATACTAAATAGAGCAGCATTGCAACTTCATTGGTGAAAAGTTTTATAGTATAGGAAAAAACCATCAGATCAACAAGTTTACTCACATGGAAGGCAAAGATGTAGTTGGATAAATGGGAACTAGCCCCTCCTCCTCCAATTGCCTACCACGGTGATTGATTTTAAGTGTCAGTTAATCTCTACAAAGGGCAGGTGTGCTGAACAGAGACCCTGGTCTGTAGTACAATAATGCTTATTATATTTCCAAATTTGGTTACAGCTGGACTATTTCTCAATTTTAAAAATGAACTTTGGGCAGTTGCTTCTGAAGATTCTTAATGTTTCCTTTGGGCTGGATTTAATCATTACTTATTTAAAAATGCTAGTTTGTGTAAAGGAAGAGTAACTCATTTCTGGTTACGTTGTTGCCTTTAAGGGAACCACAATAAAACCAAATTCATCTCATTATCTTTTCACTACCTTGCTAGTAATGTGTTTTCCATCTGTGGAAGAATTTGAGTGCACCTTTAAAATGCACTAACACAATCCCATTCCATGGGGGAGTGGGAAGAGATGACACAGAATTGAGAATTTTCAGAGCCAATGCCCCAGACTTTTGGCCTAGGGAGCCATTCGGGATAAAGTGCAATATTCCAGAAATCTCTCTCCCTCAGGAACAGCTTCCAAAGTATGAATTTGTTAGTCACCCAGGAACTGACAAATGTCACTATCAGCAATGACTCAGTCAGTGATTCAATAACAATGACTCAGCAAGTTTATTTAATGACCAGCTGAAGGATTTAGGTTGGGAAGTCCCAGATCTGATCCCTGTTCTGTGTTGAGTTCGATTATTTCACCTGGATAAATGTAGGAGTGCTACCAGGGGTGACCCTGCTACAATTACTATCTGCCCTGAGAAATGGACATGTGAATACCTGGTAAGAATGGGATCCAACTAAATTATATTAGCTCGCAACTGAATAACATTCCACTGTTCATAGTTAAGGGGCAAACATGGAAAGTACCGGAGGGCAAACAGTGTCTATTGAACACTGACTGAAGGAAAATGGAGTCTGAATCTCAGCTGTCACTGAATCTGGCTTTGCCTACAGATGACATTCCCTGGCTCCTAACACTGGGTTTAAGATTGGAACAGTTAGGATCATTATTCCTTCAGGGTTCAGAGATATCCGTGCATTTGCAACATATTCCTTAGCTGTACCTGATGACTGTTTCCTTGAACTGTTTAAAATTTAAATTTTCTTGAAATCATCTCACCAGCCACTACATGGTTAGAATGGGTACTGAAGAAAATAATTCTGTTAAAGGCACACAGAACAAATAGGTGTCACATTATAGGTGAATATAAGGGCTTCTTAGGATATGATCTAATAATGTTGATTTTGTTTTGAACTGGGCTTCGAAAGATGAAATCTAAATGACTCAATCACCCACTACTGAAACGTATGGGATTGAGACAGATCACGATTTCAAGAAAATCCTTCAGTAGTTATTTAATTTATAGCACTTCATTCAACTAGTAATGATGCTGTTGAAACTCTAGAAACTTGTGTTTTGTCAATGCAATTATGGTTGTTCCTGGTTTAGAAGTTCCAAGCCAACATACTTTTGTCCTTCCTCAAGTGTCTTTATGATGTGCACAGACTGGCAAAAATTACTGTAAAGTCAGTGCTGTCTTAGTTTATGATTTCAACAAAACATAATTCTGGCCTGAACAGTGACAAAGGGTCTTATTAATCAATACTGCAGGCACAGGGTTAGGACTCTGCAAAATTTCAGGAGTCCCAAATAGATGTAGTGATAACTTCAATGTTTTCAAGTAAAAACTGGTCTTGACTTCATCGATCATCAGCAATTTTGCACCTTCCAGTGCCACATTTGATAGCAACAGCTGTTGAAAATGGAAAAGAATGGATTTTTATTCATAAAGCCTTCTCTATGAAGATAATTTTGTTTCTGCTATTGACTCTCTGACCAAGATGTGCACAGTATCAAAATAATTTATTTTGATTATTCGTTAAACACATGCAGTGATGATAGAATATTTTATATAACGCCCATCTTCAGTGTTGAAAGGTTCAGCACAAAATGTACAATGAAATGATTACATCCTAGCAGTATAAAAAAAGTGAAAAGATGCTGAAAAAGGAAAAAAAATTCATAAGAGTTGGCATGATTTTTGTACCAATGTGCTTGAAATGAAAACCATTCCATACCTAAGGAGGTAAACAAAAAACGTGTTTGAAATGTGACACTGGCTCAAATGCTGAAACTGAAGATGCATTGCATTCAGCAATAATCACATATCAATGTGCCATCTGATAATCTAGCATTATTTGCAGGCAAGATGGTTAACACACAGTGATGGGTCATTTACTTTACTCAGAATAAATAGTTTTTAAAAAATCCATACCACCTTGCAAGGAAAATTACTACATCTAACAGCAAAAGAATCTACAAAGATAGCTCTTTTACTTCTTGTGGCAAGACATTTGACTGAGGTGATATTTGGCAAACAAACAGTCTCAAAATATGGTTTCAAGCCCTGTTGCTGAATATCAAATTTCATCATTATTGTTCATCACTTGGATGTGTAACATGGAAAAAAGATGCAACCTGAGATCAAGAATAAAAAAAACTTCACTGAAGACTAAAATAATATGACACTCATTTTGCTAGAACAGATGTACGTAGGGACTATATTACAAGGTATATTGCTCATCTTGTTGAATGAAATCTGACCTCCCATGCAAAACAGATAATCTTCTGGATTCCTACCTAAAGAATTTCCCACATGCTCAAATCAATAATGAGCAAATGTCATAGTTGCACTTAGAAGAAAGAAAACTGCTGACCATGATCTCAGGAAAAAATTCAGAACAAGTTAGTGAGCAGATTGGAAACGAGAACCTTCAAGCTGTGATAACAAGCATGGGGCTGGATGAACACAGCAGGTCAAGCAGCATCATAGGAGCAGGAAAACTTGACGTTTCGGGCCTAAACCCTTCATCAGAAATGGGGGAGGGGAAGAGGGTTCTGAAATAAATAGGGAGAGAGGGGGAGGTGGATAGAGGAGAGGATAGGTGGAGAGGAGGCAGACAAGTCAAAGAGGCGGGGATGGAGCCAGTAAAGGTGAGTGTAGGTAGGGAGGAGATAGGTCAGTCCAGGGAGGACGGACAGGTCAAGGGGGCGGGATGATGTTAGTAGATAGGAGATGGGGGTGTGGCTTGGGGTGAGAGGAAAAACAGGTGAGGGAGGTGGAGATGAGCTGGGCTGGTTTTGGGATGCGGTTGGGGGAGGGGAGATTTTGAAGCTTGTGAAATCCACATTGATGCCATTGGGCTGCAGGGTTCCCAGGCTAAATATGATTTGCTGTTCCTGCAGCCTTTGGGTGGCATCACGTGGCATTGCAGGAGGCCCAGGATGGACATGTCATCTGAGGAATGGGAGGGGGAGTTGAAATGGTTCGCGACTGGGAGGTGCAGTTGTTTGTTGCGAGCTGAGCGCAGGTGTTCTGCAAAGGTGTCCCCAAGCCTCCGCTTGGTTTCCCCGATGTAGAGGAAGCCACAACGGGTACAGCGGATGCAGTATACCACATTAGCAGATGTGCAGGTGAACCTCTGCCTGATGTGGAAAGTCTTCTTGGGGCCTGGGATTGGGGCGAGGGAGGAGGTGTGGGGGCAGGTGTAGCACTTCCTGCGGTTACAAGGAAAAGTGCCGGGTGTGGTGGGGCTGGAGGGGAGTGTGGAGCGGACAAGGGAGTCGCGGAGGGAGTGGTCCCTCCGGAAGGCAGATAAGGGTGGGGAGGGAAAAATGTCTTTGGTGGTGGGGTCTGATTGCAGATGGCGGAAGTGTCGGAGGATGATGCGTTGGATCCGGAGGTTGGTGGGGTGGTACGTGAGGACGAGGGGGATTCTTTTTTGGTTATTGTTGCGGGGACGGGGCATGAGGGATGTGTTCCGGGAAATGCGGGAGACACGGTCGAGGGCGTTCTCGACCACTGTTGGGGGGGGAAGTTGCGGTCCTTGAAGAATGAGGACATTTGAGATGTGCGGGAGTGGAATGTCTCATCCTGGGAGCAGATGCGGCGGAGGCGAAGGAATTGGGAATAGGGGATGGCATTTTTGCAGGAGGGTGGGTGGGAGGAGGTGTATTCCAGGTAGCTGTGGGAGTCAGTGGGCTTGAAATGGACATCTGTTTCTAGGTGGTTGCCCGAGATGGAGACAGAGAGGTCCAGGAAGGAGAGAGTAGTGTTGGAGATGGTCCAGGTGAACTTCAGGTTGGGGTGGAAGGTGTTGGTGAATTGGAAGAACTGTTCGAGCTCCTCGTGGGAGCACGAGGCGGCGCCGATGCAGTCATCAATGTAACGGAGGAAGAGGTGGGGTTTAGGGCCAGTATAGGTACGGAAGAGGGATTGTTCCACATAACCTACAAAGAGGCAGGCATAGCTTGGGCCCATGCGGGTACCCATGGCCACCCCCTTTGTCTGTAGGAAGTGGGGGGAACTGAAAGAAAAGTTGTTGAGGGTGAGGACGAGTTCGGCTAGGCGGATGAGGGTGTCGGTGGAGGGGGATTGGTCCGTTCTGCGGGACAGGAAGAAGCGGTGGGCCTTTAGGCCATCAGCATGGGGAATACAGGTGTATAGGGACTGGACGTCCATAGTAAAAATGAGGTGTTGGGGACCGGGGAATTGGAAGTTCTGGAGGAGGTGGAGGGCGCGGGTGGTGTCACGGACGTAGGTAGGGAGTTCCTGGACCAAGGGGGTGAAAATGGAGTCTAGGTAGGTGGAGATGAGTTCAGTGGGGCAGGAGCAGGCGGAGACAATGGATCAACCAGGGCATTCAGGTTTGTGGATTTTGGGGAGGAGATAGAAGCGGGCGGTGCGGGGTTGGG
Organism: Ginglymostoma cirratum; assembly: GCA_024137785.1. NCBI lineage: Eukaryota > Metazoa > Chordata > Chondrichthyes > Orectolobiformes > Ginglymostomatidae > Ginglymostoma > Ginglymostoma cirratum. The sequence continues at coordinate 23,042,524 of JAHRHZ010000267.1, read as the reverse complement.
GAACGATGAGGTTGGAGGCGGTGGGTGGGAGGTCACCTGAGGTGATGAGGTTGTGGATGGTTTGGGAGATGATGGTTTGGTGCTCGGGGGTGGGGTCATGATCCAGGGGGCGGTAGGAGGAGGTGTCAGAGAGTTGGCGCCTGGCCTCAGCAATGTAGAGGTCAGTGCGCATTACTACGACTGTCCCTCCCTTGTCCGGGGGTTCAACCTTCAGGCTGTGGTCGAGCGACTCAATAGCGGAAGGTATTTTGATATGATCAGGATTGGAGTATATTTATCCGAAGCAATCATGCACTGTATGACAGTTGCTAGTTACACCAAATAGCTAGCTATCTCTAACTTTGCATGTAGTTATCCATGAGCTATATTTGTGTGCATTCATAACAGAACATATTGAGTTTCTCACCATTTAAAGAACTTCAATGATGGGTAGGGTGAATAGACAAGCTCTTTTTCCGAGGGTGAGGAGTCCAAAACTAGAGGGCATAGGTTTAAAGTTGGAGATAAGAGTGTAAAAACAAAACCTGCAGTATCTTTTTCATGCAGAGGGTGATGCATGTATGGAACGAGCTGCCAGAGGAAGTGGCGGAGGTGGGTACAATTACAACATTTAAAAAGGCATCTGGATAGGTACATGAATAGGAAAGGTTGAGAGGGATATGAGCCAAATGCTAGTAAATGGGACTAGGTCGGATTGGGATGTCTGGCTGGCATGGTCAAATTGTTCTGAAGGGTCTGGTTCCGTGTTGTATGACTCTATGAAGGTTATTGTTACATCCAACTATGGCACCTCAAAAATAGATTACTGATATTGCAAATTGCAAAGGACAATGTGAAAGGTAGGCAGCAGTAATGATAAAACAAAGTGCCTTGTTGCAGTCAGTCTGAATCAGGTTTATTTCTGGATGGTGCAAAATCAATAATTTTGTCTATGACATTTTTGCTGCAGCTATTTTTCCAACTTGGCTTGTAAAGCAGTGCTGGTCTATAATAAGGGAGCACATTGCAAAAATTATTCAAAGAGCTATCCAGTGGGAAAGTTACATTGATAGTGACACACCTTTATAACTATAAGATTAAAGTGATCGTTGTGCTCCATGCACTTACTATTCACGATTGAAAAAAGAATGACAGCCTTCCAAAAGAAATTTGCTTATGCCACTTCGTTTCATGTCTGTTATGTGGTTCAATGTCTTTTTGTATAAATCATGCAACCAAGGTCCTTCAGAAAAATGGCAGCAAAATCAGTGCTGTCAGAAATGAAGTCAAAAATCACAAAACACCAGCTTATAGTCCAACAAGTTTATTTGAAGATACAAGTTTTTGGAGTCTCACTCCTTCAGGTGTCAATGAGAAAGGGGACATCAGACACAGAATTTATAAGCAAAAGATCAAAGCGTCATAGAACTGATGCAAATGTATTGAACAAACCTAAGATAGCTGTTAAATCTTCAATCAGTGAGAAAGGATTAATATGCAAATCCAAGAATTTCTTTGAAGTCACCATCCCAAGATAACTAAAGGTTTTATCAGTATACCAGAGGCGACATCTCAAGTCAGACAATGCATTTTAGGTGTGAAGCCTTGTTAGCTGTGCATTAACTTGGAATCAGACTGGTTTTATTTCCAAAGTAGGAATTTATAAAACGCCCTAATGACTGTCTACAAATTGTGTGCTTTTTGAAAATAAAATATATCTGCAAATGCAAATTTACCCCAGATTTTTGTGTGTGTGTGTGCGTGTGCATTTATTATAATGAATGTTTAGTGGGGTCACCTGTAGTGCAACATGCACCCAAGATCACAGTTGAGGCCATCCTCACGTGTACCAAACTTGGTTATCAGCCTCTGCTTGGCGACTCTGCGTGTTGTGTATCCCGAAATCAGCCCTGAAGGACACTTATCCAAAGATCCGAGGCTAAATGTCCTTGACTGTTGAAGTGTTCCCCCACTGGGAAGAAACATGCCTGTCTGGCGATTGTTACACAGTGTCCATTCATCTGTTGTCATGGCGTCTGCATGGTTTCACCAATATACCATGCCTCGGGGCATCCTTGCCTGTAGCGAATGAGATAGACAACATTGGCAGATCCTTCAGGTGTC
>JAHRHZ010000267.1:23026022-23040411 GCA_024137785.1 Ginglymostoma cirratum | reverse complement strand
CCACTTCTCACCTTAAAACAACCGCCAAACTTTAAACAGACCATTGTTTGCAGCAAACTACCCAGCCTTCAGAACAACATTGACCACAATACTATACAACCCTGTCATGGCAACCTCTGCAAGACCTGTCAGATCTTTGACATGGACACTATCATCACATGTGGGAACACCACCCACCATGTACATGGCAGATACTCATAGGACGCTGCCAATGTTGTCTCTCTCATACACTGCGGGCGAGGATGCCCTGAGGTATGGTATATTGGCAAAACTATGCAGATGTTATGACAACGGATGAATAGACACTGCGTAACAATCGTCCAACAGGGAGAAAACTTCTGCGGTCGAGGACATTCGGCCTCGGATCTTCAGGTAAACGTCCTCCAAGGCGGACTTCAGGATACACAACAAAGCACAGTCAACGAGCAAAGGCTGAAAGACACGTTCAGTACCCATGAGGACAGCCTCAACCAGAATCTTGGGTTCATGTCCCACCACAGATGCTCCCACCACACTATAAACTCTCTCTCTCAGACACACGTGCACACAAATCTATTGGGGTGAATTTGCATTTGCAGATACATTCTATTTTGACTGTCTACAAATTGCGTGCTTTTTGATCAATGTGGCACTTTATAAATTCCTACTTTGGAATTTAAACCAGTCTGACTCCAAGTTAATACACAACCAGGCACGAAACAAGGCCTCACACCTAAAATGCATTTTATGACTTGAGATGGCACCTCTGGTATACTTAAAACCTTGAGTTATCTCAGGGCAATGGCTCGAAAGAAATTCTGGGATCCTTTCTAACTGATTAAAGATTTAACAGCCATCTTAGGTTTGTTCAATAAATTTGCATCAGTCCTATGACCCTTTGATCTTTTGCTTATAAATTCTGTGTCTGATGCCACCACTCTCACTGACACCTGAAGAAAAAGCGAGACTCCAAAAGCTTGTGTCTTCAAATAAACCTGTTGGACTATAACCTGGCGTCACGTGATTTTTGACCTTGTCCACTCCAGTCCAACACCCGCACCTCCACATCAGAAATGAAGAACAAGCAGTGCAAAAGTATCTAAAACGTGTGAAACTCTTCTATATCTCAAAGGCAATCTGAGAGAAATTTCAGAACAAATCAATGTGGTAATATGAATCATTCCTGAAATACAAAAGATGCATCTTTGATTGGGGGTGCAAGACAACCCTAGAAAGCAAATCAAAGATAGCTTATTTAATTCTGTTATTGGTATAATGTTGTTCAGCTTTACTAAACAGTTAGATTAAGTGGTTTTTACGTTTTAATTTTTTTTGTACTATCAGAAGTGAAGAACACTTTGGAAGAAGATAACCTAGAAGAGAGAAACCACGGTCTGTTCTCAAAATGAATGATATCGATCCGTCTCACACTGGACTTGAAGGGAACAATTATTGTTGTTTTTCTTGTAAAGCTTTCCAAAATAGCACTTGATATGTTTACGTAATTATACTTAGAAAGAAAGACTCCTTGACCTTTAATCCTCAATTCAATATTGCATTCAGATTGCTGTCACTGTAGTTGCATCAAGTCCAGGTGTGAAAATCCTCAATAACTATTAATATTCATCTACATCATGAGAATTTAAATATTTTGGCAACAATCTCAACAGAACTCAACATTTATTTGGAACTCAATGAAGAAATTATAAAAATGTTGCTGCAGCTGAAGCATGAAAAGCTGAGTTATCAAACACTTGTATACTGAACGTCAGCACTTCAAGACCTTTTTTAATTATTCAACATCATTTATTCTTGTGTTATGTATACTTGACCTTTTGTCAACTATTTTTATACTATTTATTGCAAACATGCTTCTTCACAATTGCGCATGTGGCGCTCTCACACCAGTGTTCTGCAGCAAAATCTAAGGATCTGAAACCAATTTTTCTTAAACAGAGTCTTAGTATCCCTACAGTGTGGAAACAGGCCATTCAGCCCATCGAGACCATACCAATCCTCTGACAAATGTCCCACTCATGCCCACCCATCTATGCTGTCCCGATAACCCTGCATTTCCCATGACTAGTCCATGTAACCTGCATATACCTGCACACTGAACAATTTAGTGTGGTCAATCTACTTAATCTGCACAGCTTTGGACTGCGGGAGGAAATCAGAACCCAGAGGAAACCCACACAGACACGGGGAGAATGTGCAAACTCCACACAGACAGTCGCCCGAGGGTTCAATCCAACCCAAGTGCCTGGTTCTGTGAGGCAGCAGAGCTAACTACTGACCAGAGAAAACACTGCTTTCTGTACTACTGTTCAAGGCGTTAATGCTGAAGGTGTAAAGTATAGGAAGGAGCACAGAAAAGGCCCTTCAGCCCATCGAGTCTGCGTCAGTCAAAAACAAACACCTAATTATTATAATCCTATTTTCAGGAAATTTGGGCTATAGCCTTTTAAGCCTTGGCTTTGCAATTGCACATCTAAATGCTTAAATGTCACAAAGGTTTCTGACTCTACCACTTTTAAAGGCAGTGATTTCCAGATTCCCACCACTCTCTGGGTGCCCCTAACCTGAAATCTATGCCATTTGGAGAATAATCCCTCCACCAAGGGGAAACCCCTATCTGTGCCCCTCAATTTTATACATCTCAATCATGTCAGCCCTCATTCTACTCTGCTCCAAGGAGAACAATCCCAGTCTATCTAATCTCCCTTCATGACTGAAACTCTACAGCCTTGCCAATATACTGAAAAATCTCCTCTGCACTCTCTCCAGTGCAGACACATCTCTCCCATAACATGAACTCCAGAACTGCATGCAATACTCTAGCTGGGGCCTAACTAATGTTTTAGCATAACCTCCTTGCTCTTAACCACTTTTATCTACCTGTTCCATTGCCTTAAGGGATTAGAGGTTATGCACACCAAGGTTCTTCTGAATCTTGGTACTTTCCAGGGCCCTGCCCAAGTGCATAATCTCACTTATTACTGAGAAAGAAAGTAAAACTTATAATTCATGCGAGGAATATTACAAACAAGCTTGATGAGCTATAGGCCTATGTTGGCTATAACATAGACTCAATTGAAAGAAGGGAACTGAATTTTCTGTTTGTAATGTAATTAGGAGAGACAGTTATTTTGATGGGGAGGGTGGTGTTTAGCAACAGTCCTGAGGAAATGTCACCAAATGTTAACTGATTTTTTTCTTCACAGATGCTGCCAGACCTGCTGAGCCTTTCCAGCAACTTCTGTTTTTGTTAGTGTTTAGCAGAATTGATCATTATTAATATCAGACATTTTAAGAGTACATTATCTCTCAAGGTTCTTGAGTAGATTTGTAGCTCGGGTTGTGGAAGCTGTGGTTGGTTCGCTGGTTCGTTAGTTCGCAGACGTTTCATTACCCTGTTGGGTAACATCATCAGGGCAGCCTCCGATGAAGCGCTGTTGTGTTTTCCCGCCTGGTATTTAAACTCTGGCGTCCGTCGGATTTGATTACTTCATTTCAAGTTTTCCTCCGCAGTGGTGTGTGTATAGAATCAGTATCAAAATTACAGAATCCCTACAGTGTGGAAACAGGCCCTTCGGCCCAACAAGTCCACTCCAAACCTCAGAGCATCCCACCCAGACCCATCCCCCTATAACCCACCCAATCTACACATCCCTGAACACTATGGGCAATTCAGCATGGCCAATCCACCCAGGCTGCACACCTTTGGACTGTGGGAGGAAACTGGAGCACCCGGAGGAAACCCATGCAAACACGGAGAGAATGTGCAAACTCCACACAGATAGCGGCCCGAGGATGGAATCAAACCCAGGTTGCTAGCACTATGAGGCAACAGTGCTGACCACTGAGCCACCGTGCTGCCCAATATAGGATATAGGATCTAGTTCTATGGCCTTCTTGGAGGAGAACCAGGTCTCTGGATCCTAGGACAGGCCAAACAGAGACAAGCACAGGAATTCCTAGAGGCCTGGTTCTCCACCCATCAACAAACACATAGAACTAGACCCTATATATACACCACTGCGAAAGAAAACCGGAAATGAGGTAATCAACTTCAAAAGGACCCCAGAGTTTAAATACCAGGCGGGAAAACACAACAGCGCTTCATCAGAGGCTGCACTGATTGATGTTACCCAGCAGGATAATATACTAGGAGGTTTAAAGACCAAGGCTATTTGGTTAGAGTTATTAAACAGAAGAAGTAGCATTACATTTCTGGGTGTTTACTGTGGATTCCCAAGTAGTGCATGTTTCTAGTCCAATGAGGATTTGAGCAGGGCTTTAGCTTCTGTAGCTCTGCAAGAGGGCATGGAGACAAAGCAAGGAATATTTGCAGTCTGTCCTGCAAATATTTTCAGTATTCTCACTTTACTTTTCAGATTTTGAGAATCTGCAGCATTTCACCTTTTATTGCTCAATTTACCTGGCCACTGAATGAAAATAAACATTACTCTTAGTGCCTCCTTTCTTTAAATAAGGACAGAGTTGCTGTGAATTGAGATATTCGTATACATCATGTAATTATGAAAAGAGACAAAGAAAAAAAAATCAATGCTGAAAATACCTATTGGAAAACAGCTAATTTTAGCAATTCAAGAAGGGACCTAGCATTGGTGGATTGGGAACAAAGTAGTCAGAAAACACTAAATGAGCACAGGCAGATTTTCAAGGTTGAGACAGGTTACACGCAGGGAACATATTCCCAAAAGGAAGAAATCTAGAACATCTGAAACTAGAATTGCCTATATGACAAAGGAAATAAAGATTTTTTTAAAAAATCAGAAAAAGGTGGTTTATGAAAACTTGCATAATACAGTTTTAACCATACAAACTACAGAGAATACAATGGAAAATTGATAAGTGGTGTTAAAAGGTCAAACAGAGCATGAAAAATGATCAATATGTAACAAAGGGAACACTTTAGAAAAAAACATAATAGAATAAATTCAAGGAATTTTGCGGCCAATTCCAGGCAAGAAAGGAGATAGCCACATCCTCTAAGGTACAGAATAAATACTTTCCATCTTTCTTTATAAAAGAGGACAAAGTTATTATTATGAAGTGGAATAAGGAGCAGGCATTTTGGGTAAGATAAATATATACAGAAAGGTAATGTAATTATATTGACATGATTCAAAGTTAACAAGTCATCTGATTCTGAAGGCATGCATCCTAAGTTGATGAGAAAGACTAGGCTGAAGATAACAGAAGAAGTTGTAACCACAGTATTTCAATCAATCCTTCTATGCATATATGGGATACTTGCCGAAGGAAATATTGCCACTGAATATATTAACAAGGAACTCATGGTAAATACTTTGCTGATTGAGCCTCAGCTGGTGTACAATTCTGGCAACACACTTTAGGAAAGCTGTTAAGGTCTTGGAGGAAAAAAAACAGATTAAGGAAAAATGAACAGAAGTATGCACAATTATAAGTTTTTTCACAAAATAGGTAGGGAAAAACTGTTTCCTTTGCCTAATTGGTCAATTTCTAACACAATTAGCAAAAAGATGAGAGATGAAATTAGGAGAATGTATTTCACATACAGGATTGCTAAAATCTGGAATGCTCTACTTGAAAAGATGGTGAATCACATTCCATAGAACTTTCAAAATGCAATAAGATATGTACTTTCCAGGGTTACAGGGAAAATTACATGGTGTAATTGTACAGTACTTTCAAAAAGGCAGCACTTCCATAACAAGCCAAATAGCCTTTCACTATTTAGTTAAGATTCTGAATGTTAAAGTTGGGATCATGCTGGTTTTTGGGAACCACAATTCCGCAACCTGGCATGAAATGTACTAGACAGACATGTTCATGACTAGCATGACTTGAAATAAAAGTCAAATGCTGAGTAACTTAGCAGGAATAGCAGCATCTGTGGAGACGAAAACAGAATTAAATGTTCAGTCCAATATTACTCCTTGAAATGAAAGACTGATGGAAATGTGATAGATTTTATGCTGTTGAAGAGAGATGAGGTACAAAGGGAACAAAAAGGGAAGGTCTGGGAAAGGTCAGATGGTGAGGGAGAGTGGATAACATAAGTATAATGGAAGAAGAGGCAGAAGTAGTGGCAGTGGTTGTAAAGAAGAGATAAAGGATTGGTTCCAAGGAAATGTTAAATCACAGAAAATAAGTCAACTCTGACTGAAAGCAAAAACATGAAATCGAGAAAGAAACACTGGGAGAAACAAAATCAGAATGGAAGACAGAGTTCATGGTCTGAAGTTGTTGAACTCAGTATTGAGTCCAGAAGGATTTAAAGTGCCTAATCAGAAAAAGACATGCTCTTCCTCTAGCCAATGTTGGGCTTCACTGGAACATACGTTTCTGTCCTAGGTCAGGCACATGAGTGTGACAGCGAGACAGTGTAGTGAAATGGCAAGCGACAAAAAGTTGGGGTCGTGCTTGTGGATTAGCAGAAATGTTCCACGTCACCCAGTCTATAACCTCAGACCAAATGCAGACTTGCTTGCTGAGCCGGCGCGTTTGGTTGCAGACGTTTCATCACCCTAAGTAACATCGTCAGTGCGCCTCCAGTGAAGCATTGGTGTTCCGACCCGCTTGTTATTTTTATGCTTCGGTTTGCTGGGGTGGTCGGCATTACCTCCGGTTCTGTTCTTCAGCAGTTTGTATATTGAGTCCAGTTCATGTGTCTGTTGTTGATGGAGTTCCGGTTGGAATTCCAGGCCTCCAGGAATTCCCTGGCATACCTCTGTTTGGCTCGTGTTATTATGCATGTGTTGTCCCAGTCGAATTTGTGTCCTTCTTTGTCCATGTGTATTGAGACCGATGAGAATTGTTCGTGTTTCTTGATGGCTAGTTGGTGTTCATGTATCCTGATTGCCAGCTTGGCCTATGTAATGTTTCTCACAGTCCTTGCATGGTATTTTGTCAATTACATTAGTTTTATTGGATGTGGGTATGGGATTCTTTACGTTTGTCAGTAGCTATCGCAGGGTTGTTGTTGGTTTGTGGGCTACCCTGATACTGAAGGGTCTGAGTAGTCTTATGGTCATCTCTGATATGTCCCTGATGTACAATACAGTGACTAGTGTGTCTGGCTGTATTGTGTCTTCTTGTTGTGGTTTGTTGTGGAGGTAACAGCAAATTGTGCTTTTTGGGTATCCATTCCTTTTAAAAACTGTGTATAAGTGCTCCTGTTCTGCTTTGCACAATTCTGGATTGCTGCAGTGTGTTGTGGCCCATTTGAATAATGTCCTGACGCAGCTCTGTTTATGGGCGTTGGAGTGGTTGCTGGAGTAATTAAGTATCTGGTCCGTATGTCTGGTCTTTCTGTATATGCTAGTGTGGAGTTCCCTGTCGTTCTTACATTCTACCATTATGTCTAGGAAAGCTAGTCGGTTATTGTTCTCTTCTTTTGCGACTTTTATTCCAGCAAGGATGTTGTTTATGTGTCGGTGGGTTTCTTCTAGTCTTGTGCGTTTGACAATCAAGTAAGTGTCATCTACATAGCAGACCCAGAAAATTCTGCATTTGGTCTCCCTAATTGAGAGGGGACTTCATTGTGAATATCATTGTAGTGAACTTTGAGATGTTGGCAGTGTCATTGGCTCTGGCCAGGAGTGATCTGTGGGGAAGCTGAGGGCCATGATGATCTTCATGGTCACAGACAGATCATTCCTAGCTTGCTCTATAGCTTCAGATTTGGTTGGAGGAGGAGAAAGTAGAAGTACATTTCTGAGGACTCTAGGTCCTGCCTTTCATTTAGAAGTATCCTTCTCCCCGTGAACAGCCTCCATGCTTGGCTAACAGCACCCCACATCCCTTTTCCAACAGGCTTCTGACTTTCAAACTCCAGAGTGCTTTAGAAAAGTCCAAGATCACGCCTTCTGACCCCAGCACAGTACACTCACTAATTCAGCTGGAGCAAAACAAAGTCAAAGTACTTCACATAAAAGTCCAATAATGAACCCTCTAAATAGTGCTAACAGCGGTAGCTCGATACATTCAGCTCAGATTGTCATAAGAGGGCATTAACAGGTACTACAAAGTCAAAAATGGCAAGTTGTGCACAATATCAGCAATAGACATTGAGTGACTTCAAAATCTCCCCACTCTGAATGATTCCACAACACTTTCACATCAACATCTCTATAAACATGAGGTGTGCCTATAGTGCCGCTAGTGCCAGCATTTCAATGTGAATGTGTAGCCAAAAATTCTCTTCTGCATGGAAACAGTGCAAGAGCTGGAAATTTTTCCAGCTGTATGGAAATAAACAGTAAAACTTGACCTTACGTTATAAGAGTGCAGAACTACTGTGAATTGAGAGAATATGATAGGCCTTCAGCACTTAAGTAGTCCAGTAATAGTCTGGCCACACTACTACAGATTTCATAATTATATTGATATGCCTTTGTCAGAAAAGCAGTTATATAGCTGCAACTATTTTAAGAACAAAGCTTTGTACTACAGTAAATGGAGCGTTACAGACTGTTGATTGACCTGTGAAAGCACCAGTTAATCCACATGATCTCTTCCGTATTGCTATGTTCAGATGTTGATTTTTTTTAATATTTTAGTACAAAATGTTCTGACATGGTCTCAGATTACAGAAGTAGACAACATGAAAGGACGGCAATTTTCCCCAAATGTCTCTTAGCAATTTTCTTGACATTCTTTTCCTAATAAGGAGCAAATATTAGTTTTTTTTAAGTCTTGTATCCTCATCATCTTTGTAAACCTCTTGCACCCCAAATAGTAATAAGAGCCATGTCAATGGAATGTCTCTAGAATAGTTAGGTGCTTGTTTTTGACCAGGACAGACCTGATGGGCCAAAGGACCATTTTTGTGCTTAAAACCTCTAGAACTTTTCCTAAAAAGAGCTGAACACCGAATCTCATGAATTCCATTTCATTACACATCAGGACCTTTCAAAATGCACAATATGTATGGAACTTGTTTAAGTATCTGACATTCACCACTGGTAAATTAAAAGATACTTCGTTACAGTGACTAATACAAATGAAATCTAAACACTGGTTAATTAAAAACTGAGCAAATAAATTCAATTAAACACGAGTCTTGTACAGGTTAATGGCTCTGAAAGAGTTATAGTTCAATTTGTATTTATTTCCATACTGCGGCCAGGGAAAATTTACTACTCTGATAATGTCACAGTGTCGTGGGGTGAAGAAACAATTAAACTTGCATAAAAGAAAAGTAATGCAGATGTTGGAATTCTGAAATAAATGCAAAATGCTGGCTGAACTCAGAGGGTCAGGCAGCATCTGTGAAGACGGAAACAAAGTTAATGTTTTGAGTCTTCAAAAAAAATTCTCACCTGCTCCAAGGTGTGTTAAATCCCCTCTGTACAGGTTGATTAGGTAACTATCAACAAACTACCCCTATCACAAGCCACAGTGGTTGGCAACTAGAAGACCCAGCAAGAGAAGAGGTGTAATTTTGAATTCTATTTGACTTTGTAGAAAAGAAAACTTTTTGAATGTAAGTGAAATTTATGGTTCACCATTTTAAGAACATTAGGTCTTTAGGAAGTTAGCAGTTAAAACATGAAAAATGTCAATTAGTCATCAGCAATTATGGGAGCAGCAGCAGGGCAAAAATAGCAATCCAGGAGAAGACGATCGCCTCAGAGCTGGTAACTGCAAGGAAAACAGTGTGAACTAGGAAAAGGGGCAAGGCTAGACACTGTGCAAACAGCCAGAGACCTTAGAGAAGGAGGCTTTGTAGGAAGTGATTAAAGTTTTCACAAGTTACCATTGTCAGAGGGAATAGAGAAAAGAATTTACAAAAAATAATGCATTGCCAGGCAGGAAAGGGCATGAAAAGAGCATTCTCATCTCTCAAAACAAGTATCACTGCCATTCTAAGTGGCTCCACACAGCACAGCTGCAAGGGCCAAAAAGATTACACTGAGGTCACAGTATTGGAAAGGCCACCGACACTTATTAAGGCCATAAAGAAAAGATTTAAAAGATACGGCGAAACAGTGCAACTAAAGAAGAAAAGTTCAGCAATCATAAGAATTGTGGAAGGTCATACTCAGGCCATGCTAAATTGCTCATGGTGTCCAGGGCTGTGCAGGCTAGGTGGATTAGCAATGGGAAATGCAGGGTTACAGGGACAGGGTGGAGGGGTGGGTCTGGGTTGGATGCTGTTCGGAGGATCAATGTGTACTCGATGGGCTGAATGGCCTGCTTCCACACTGTAGGGAGACTATGATTCTAAAACATGACTTCATCACTAAAATTTATTAATGCCATGGTCAAAGAATTTTTCTTTTAAAATTAAGTAACTAATGTGCTTTACGTTTGGACCTAGAAAGACATTTTATTACATTCATTCAAAAGTATCCATTTTACCAGGAAGCAGGAAAACCTCCATATTGGCTGCAAAAAGTGGGAGACCCCCAGAATGTGATAACCCAATTTTGATTATTCAAAAAGGTGAGAAATCCCCCAGTAAGCAATGCAAAGATATGTTGTTACTATTTCACAGAATTTGAGGCTTGACATAAGTAATCAATATTGTTAATTATCAGAACTTAAAGCTTTATTGGAAGAATATCATATAATATTGCTGTAATACAAAGTTTAAAAATCTAAAAAAAACTTTAAGACAGGCTTGAAGACAGCAGAATATGAACAGCATTAAGATGCTACAGATTTAAAACAGCTTTAAATGAATAAGGATAAATAAGTGTGTGTGGGGGTGGGGGTGGGGGGAAGGGGGTGGAGGATAGGATAATTTTTAAAGATATAGGAATACTTCAAAATTAAGTACAAAGTCTGAGGCTGAACAAGTTAATATATTATTGTATTCCATGGGTTTTACATTCATTATAAATCACCAAAATATCAAAGAAAGTACAAACAATTTTGAAGAATTTGTAACAGATTTCGATAATTACTATAGTCTTAGAACCTGGAGAATCCTTGAAAGAAAAACAAATTGCTGGAAAAGCTGAGCAGGTCTGGCAGCATCTGTGGACAGAAATCAGAGTTAACATTTTGGGTCCAGTGACTCTTCCTCAGAACTGATGATAGCTATGAAAAAAATGGTTTTCAGCAGAAGATAGGGTGGCTGGAAGGCAGTACGGAGTAAATGATAGGTGGAGACAGAGCCCAAAGAGAGAGAAATGCTATACAGAGAACTGCTAGACAAACAAAGGAGTGGATAACAATTTACCTAGGAGAATGAATAGATACTAAGCCGGACTACAGTGGCTATCAATGGGTTGTGTGTAATAGCAGACCATGTGATAACAAGGTCTGGTATGTGGGAGAACGGGTAACAACATGGGACAAGATGCTTCAAGCCCTAAAATTGTCGAACTCGATATTGAGTCCAGAAGGCTGTAGAGTTCCCAAGCAGAAAATTTGATGCTGCTCTTCCAGCTTACACTGAGCTTTGCTGGAGCACTGCAGCGAACCTGAGACAGATGTTGCCCAGGTGGTCTGCTGAAATGGCAGGCAACTGAAAGCTCAGGACCTTTTTTGTGGACAGAACATAGGTGTTTTGCACAACATTCATCCAGTCTATGCTTTGTTTCTCCAAAGTAGAGAAGATCGCATTGTGAGCAGCGAATGCAGTGGACTAGATTCAGCGAAGTGTAGGTAAAACACTACTTCACCTGGAAGGTATGTTTAGGCCCTTGCATACTGTGGACGGAGGCAGTAGATAGGCAGGTGCTAGTCCTTCTGTGGTTACAGGGAAAGGCACCTGGCGTATTGAGGGGTGGTGGCAGCAATGGAGGAGGAGTACACCAGGGTGTCCTAGGGGGATCGGTTCTTGCAGAAGGCTGACAAGGGAGGGGAGGGATACATGTGTATGGTGGTGGCATTCCGCTGGAAGTGGCAGAAATGGTGGCTAATGATCCTCTGGACGTGCAGGCTGGAGGATGGTAGGTGAGGATAAGAGGGGACCCTATCAGTGTTGTGGGAGGGAAGACAGGGGTTGAGGGCTGAAGTGAGATGTAAGTCAGACCCAGCTGACAGCCCTGTCAACTACGGGCTGGGAAATCCTTGGTTAAGGAAGAAGGCGGGCATTTCGAAGGACCCTTGTCGAAGTTGGCATCGTCAGAACAGATGCGACAGAGACAGAGGAGCTGGGAGAATGGAATAGAGTCTTCACAGGAAGTAGGGTTTGAGGATGTATAATCAAGGTAACTGTGGGAGTCGGTTGAAAGAGCAAGATTTAACAGAACAGCTCAATTTCCAGGGGTATCTGTAGAGGATTTAATGAATAACCTTTTACAGATTAGTGAAAAAACTGTAACCGTGGCGCTTTGAAATCATAATTCATAAGAGTTTTGGAATAATTGCTGAGTCTTTGTCAGATTTTTTGCAACCCAAGCAAGATTTAACTTTGGAGAAAGACATTCAAATCGCGTTGAAAGCAGAAACAAGAAAAACTCTCGACAGATTCTTAGAAGGAGCAGAACAGCTCTACCTCGGGAAAGCAACTGACGTATTTGCTTTCAGGTATTGAAAGAATGCCACAGGGGCTGTCTCCTGTCACCAAGTCACCCTTTATTTACATATGAAGAGTCCTTGACTCAAGTACTGCCTCTTCAAAGTCAGCTCCCAGAATGCCAGAATCTCTGACGCTCCTCTTTTTATCTGTCAGCCAGGGCTCCCTGATTGGACCAGATTAAAACCCCAATCAGGGAACTCATATTCTATGAGGTCCAGCTGACTGATCTCATTACAACCACGACAGGTAGATAGACTCAAAAACGGCATGTGACAAGTGAACAGAGACAGTAAGTCAAACAGTATATATGAGTCAAAGTCAGTGCTGTGAAACAAAGCCTCACTAGGTACAGACAATACCCAGTCGTGACATAAGAATGTGACATCTACAAGTCTGTAGGTCATTTCCATAATGATGTGCCAAAGTACTTTACAGTTTTAAAACAGCTGAGAGTTGAATACTTAGTCTTACAAAGAGGCTAATGCAGTTCATTGACCACCATAGGAAAAAAATACACACGAGATGATGGATCTCCATTACAAAAGATATCCAAAGCATTCCTGGGAGAAATGAATGTTTTAAACAAAAGTAATGATTCAACTGACTTGGCTTTTATAGAGCACATTTATGTCAACATTATTAATTTTAAACTTAATAAGGGAATGAGTTTCACTATCCTACCAGATCAAATGCCATGGGTGAAGAAACAGAGGTTACAGCCTATGCGGATGAAACTACATGTGGAACAACTACTAGCAACAAAGGTGTGCTACAAGTAACAGTATAAGACAAACAGCATACGAGAGTTGAAACTGTGTATGTGGTTCACAATCGACACTCCTCACTTGTGAGCCTACATGCATGTCTTGGCCTCAGTCACTTTTTGGCAGCAGCAGTGCAACTAGTTGCAACAGAGCAAACAGTTCAGAAACAAAGTTGTCAAAGAGAACCAGTAGCTGGTATCATTATGCTTCCTAGACTCGTGAGAGTGCAAACAATAGGAAGTGTCCCGTGAGACTGCCTACATTGGTACAAGATAACTGTTTCATACTGCCAACGGGAAGTAGTGATAGATTTTGCAGGACTGGAGGAAATATTTTTTATTCCTATCCCCAAAGAAGGGGAGGCGATGATCAAGTCGTATTATTGCTAGGCAATTAATCCAAAGACCCAGGAAAAGTGCCACTGGTTTCAATCCGGCCATGGCAGATGGGGAATTTGCTTTTTAAAATTAAAATTAAATTCAATCTGGAATTAAAAGAGTCTAATGATGGCCATGAAATCGTTGCCAATTGTCAGAAAAACTCATCTGGTTCATTATTGTCCTCCCTAGAAGATATGAAACTGCCATTGTTACTTGGTCCGGCTTGCATGACGCTAGGCCCACAGCAATGTGGTTGACTCTCAATTGCTGTCTGGGCAATTAGGGATGGTCCATAAATGATGGCCTATCTAGTGATGGCAACATCCTGTGAATAAATTAAAAAACAAACAAACATTGTTACTCAAAGCGGAACTGTCAGTGGCAGTGACAAAGATAGTGATGAGTGATCAACGACCCTCTGGTAACATGACTAAGGATCTGAAAATATCTAGTTCACCAGAAAGACAGCGAGAAAAGTGAATGAAGGCATCCAACTCAATCGTCAAGTTGGGGTGCACAGCTTGTACACTTTAACTTGAGTGAATCAGCAGATTGAGAGAAAAGATTTGCTTGAGCTATGGTGGACACACCAACATCCACAGATTCAGGACACGTTCAAAAAGAAGAAATTGTAGGTCTGGGCATGCAGAGTACTTCAAAAATAAAAAAGAATCTACGTCCAAATTAAAAAAGCAATTGCTTTGTCCAGAATAACAAGGTGTGGAACTGGATGAACACAGCAGGCCAAGCAGCATCATAGGAGCAGGAAAGCTTGA
>JAHRHZ010000267.1:22927064-23025622 GCA_024137785.1 Ginglymostoma cirratum | reverse complement strand
CGAAACGTCAAGCTTTCCTGCTCCTATGATGCTGCTTGGCCTGCTGTGTTCATCCAGCTCCACACCTTGTTATCTTGGATTCTCCAGCATCTGCAGTACCTATTATATCTGCCTTGTCCAGAAATCTAGCACACAGCAAAAATTCAAATGTTCGAGTAAAAAACCTACAAATCTTCCAAGTCTGAAGGAAACGTGTGTTTGGAAGAATTGAGATGTCCAGACTCTCTGAATTTGTGAACTTAGAGATTGGCAGGTAGATGGCATAATGGGAAATACTAAAATAGTAACATACATCAACGTGTAAAATTGTTAACTAAAGACTTGTGGGTGCTGGGGAGAGATGTTTCAAATAATGGTTCAGAAGGAGAAATGCCCAACCTGATTGTGACACAGAGTCTCTGGTTAGAGAAACAGTCCATCCTGCACAAAGTTCCAACGGAGACGAATGTGACATGCTTGGTTCACAGTGGTTATAAATTATACCTAACTATTTAAGGTTATTTGTACCTACTGCTTTCATGCAACAAATTACATCTTGTTACGTAAAATAAGACTCTCTTCTTGCCAAAGCTCTGTAGTGGTCTATCTTCGGCCCACCCCCCAACTGAAAATTTGACAGGACCTCAGTTCCACATAGACAGGGGACATAGCTGGGCTGCATCATCACTCCGGATAACTTTGATTTGAATTTGAAAAGTTTCTGCTCCAGTTCTGTAGATTTCTATTAAACATTTGATTTCTTTCCTGTGAGCTGCATATCACTCCATGGAAGCGACACCAACATGCACAGATTCAGGACACGGACAAAAAGAATTGATTTAACATGTTGTTTTCAAAAGAGAAGTAACGGGACGTGTTGGAGGCAAAGCAGCAGGCTCGATGATGTCATTAATTGGCCATAACGGAGGGTCAGGTTAACATCCAGTATGCAGTCCAAGCCATCCACGGTCTTTTGAGGGTGGTACTCAGTCAAGAACAAACAGTAAATCAAGCCTGTTTAGTTTTTAAAAAGCGGCTGCAATGAAAATTTAATCTACAGGCTTCCACTCTGTTGGCAACCCATGTGCGGAGGTAAGGGTAGGAGCAGGCAGATTGGAAGCCACTCATGGCCCTGCTCCTGGATCCAGCCAAAGCCGCCATCAACATGCCCAGGGAGCAGGCTGTAAATGGGATCATAGTACCTCACTATCTGTCCTTCTTCTATGGTCAAGTCCCTCTCTGCTGTCCATCAAGAAAGAGCATGCAGTGTCTGTAGGCACAGGCCTTGTAGTGCAGTTGGGCATGGCAAGGACTGGAGTTCATCATCGCCCACATTTTGATTTGATTTTGGTAGATTTCCATTTTGGTTCACCATTTGACATTGTTTTTGTTATATTGTTCCACTAGGAGCTGTTAACCAAACTTGCATTAGGTTGTAAAGAGAATAGAAATGAGGACTAGTAGCAGCAAGCTATCCCAGCCACAAACCACCAGTGGCTGGTAAGAAAATATACCAAAGGGGACTCTTTACAAATGGTTTCTGTTAGTTTCTAACAAGGAAAATGATTAGGACCTCAAAATGCAATCATGGAGACTAAAATACCAGACTATGAACAAGCCTCTTTTAGAGAGCCCCATTCTACACCTGTGTGTTTTGGGATATAACAAACTGGGCACAAAATATAACTTGTGGACTATTCTGCGGCTTAAACTTTCAAACACCAACAAGCTTAGACAACGAAGCACCATCTGGCACTTTACATTAACTTGCTCACTATCATTGTTCAAATGATTCTTGCACCAACTTGTTCTTATTTCCAACGCTTCCATATTCTGAAAGGATCACAAAATGTACTGTTTCAAATTGACAAGCATGACGTCACTTTAATTAATCTGACTGCACAAACTGAAAAGAAGCAAAACTCAGATCCACTATCCAGTCTCTAACCCCAGGCCCAGATGGACCTCATCATGCAAGCTATGATGAATCTTATGCACTAATTTTGTTACTTGCCATCATTTGAATCTAATTTCTAAATAGTGTTTTAATTCAAATTAAACTGTGTAACTCTAATTCAACTTTTAGTGTCAGAAATTAACAGGAAAACATTTATTTTCAGCTGCTCAAGTAAGAGATGTGTGTATTTTCAAAGTTGTGAAGTAGCACCAAAGATTAAGTACAAGAGATTGCATCTGTGATGCCATAATTATATTTTATTAGCATTCAGTGGACTTTAGCGCATACTGAATCTCAAACAGACTTTTTTTTCCCCAAAAAAAAAGCACAACTTTATTGATCCACGCAACACAATTCTAAAAAGGAATCACGTCAGGTGCCACTACCATTAACATCCACAGGAGAGTGTTTGAAGCAGGGCACACTTCAATCATTTTACAATGCACAAAGCACTAAGAAATTAGTTTTGGAAATATGTTAAAGTTTATATAGTTATGTTAATTTCTTTTAAAATGAATGCAATGGGAAAGGAAGGTAGCCCAGCCACCATCCAATCTAACAGCATTTCAATTCCGTTCAGAATATTTAAAAACAAAATCAATTATGTAATTATTATATTTTTATATTTATGAATTATTGTTAAATTTCATTTATTTTCAAATCATTCAAGAATGCAATGGTTTTGGGAAGGCTTAAAAAAAGGATAATGTCAGCTGTGACACAGGGTAAACGTCAGAAAATAATCCTAAAGAATAAGATCAAAAAAATTACTCTCTGAATAAAGTACACCATATGATGTACCCTCACAAATGCAACAACTGAATAGTCTTCTACATTTTAATGTAAATAAAAAAGCCAGGTGCTTCACAGTCGTATAAACAGATGAACTGGGAATGTTAAGACAAATGAGGTGGTGACTAAAAACTGCGTTAAAGGGCTGAGTCTTGAGGAAAGCCTCCAAAAAAGATAGGGAGGGCAATCCAAAGCATTGGTGCTTGACTACTAAGGTAATTCTTCCCAGTAAGGGGACTAAGTCAAGGAAGGATGTGTACAAATTGGAAAGTTAGACAGAATAAGGTTATAGAATTGGTTTCCAAGATAGGGAGTGGCCAGGCAAAAAGTGATTTAAACATACGGGGGATAAGAATTTTAAGGAGAAAGTCAAATTACTAGCTTTGTTTCATTATGATTAGCCCAAAACAATACATTCCTAAAATCAATCAGGTCACCTTAACAAGGATGCTAGGAAGCAGGAGTTAAGAAGTTCAATCCTGAACAGTTTCTAGGGTGTAGCTGGACCATGAAGGAATCTAAGGTCTATTACATTTGGATGGCAAAAAGCCGCTCCAATGGAATCCTTATTGAATGGGAGGAGGATCTTTATTAAATTGCAAATATGATACAAAGTCAAGATTTTTCCAGCTATTATGAAGCCATATTTTACAAGACTGTAAATCACTGATTGAAGGGTTTAACTTACCTGCATGTAGGTTTCCCACTTGAACATCTGTGAGATTCAGTAACCAAAAAACATGTGGTAAAATCTTGATCAAACCTCTGAAGTAAATTGTATGCTTTACTAATCCTGTCAATAAATATAATTTACTGACCCAAAATGACATGACACATTTTGTTGGCTCAGACCACGTGAAATTTCAACCTCTGAAAGAGTCTAGAGGATCAATTAGGATTTCAGGATCAGTGAAGATGGTCACAGTTATTTGTTTACACTCTTCAGCAACAAAAAATTATACAGAATTTCAATATCACCTTTGTGAAACATGCAATCATCCATTTCTATTTCCTCAATGCTTAATAAGCAGACACTCACTTTCAGTTTTTTTTCCAAAACTCAATAAAAATGCAGTGGAACAAAATGAGATAGCGATCAATTCCCATTTTGATAAATACGTAATTAATAATACATTATTATATTATTTAAGTTTCATATTCCTTAGAAATTTTCCAAATATTACATCAATTATTCCAGCAAGTACTTACCCCTGTCAGACTGGTAAATCTGCAGCCTTCATGGGCACAAATTTAGCTGTGAATTATCACTCAGACACCAGGATTTTTAAAAATTATTCTGAATTTCAAAACACAGCTGATCAGAGTAAAGAACAGGGGTATTGGATAAAACTCCCCCAAGCCTGGAATTGTGGGTTGTCATTTTGCAATATGCACCTGTGGCAGATTTCTTAACCAATAACATGAATTTTGTCCCATTCCCTGAAGTTTATTTCAAGTATAAACTGAGGAAGCAGAAGTCTGCTTATAAGGCATACCTTCTCTTCTGTGCTTAAACTAAAATACATTACAGATCCCAAACAAAGGACTGATCAAGGCCACCGCATTTTAAGACTCTTACAGAATTTACTCTTCATGCTTGTGTACAAGCCCTGTGAGTAATGTGAAAATATGACACAATTGGCAGTGGTGCTGTATTAATAAAGAAATAGGATCACATATAACAAATATCAATTTGGCATTTTCCATCACTACAGTGGTAACACTGAGTCACCCCTGCTGATTCAGCCTATTTTTCCAATTTAGTTTGGCTACAGTTAGGGTATTTTCATGCACTTAAGGGGGTAAAGCACCTCCTTTACCCTGCATAATGAATTGCAGGGTAAATTGATTACCGTGTCTCTACAAGACAAGCCTCCCAGACTGAGAAAGCACAACCCAATTTTGTTTCAAAAAGTCACTGATTTCCATTGGCCTCCTCGTCTAACTAAAAGTTTGCTTTACTTGAGTGGACCATCTGACCTGGACACTTGCATGGTTTCTGGAAGTAAATTTTATCCAAGTAACCGCAGGCAGAGACTGTTGTCTGAAAGCAAGAGGTCACTCACATCAACATGCTATCATCACTGATTCAGTTCTCTCAAATCCCCAGCAAGTTACTTGTTAGTGGTGTTCTGGGATGATACAGCAGAATGCACTCTAACAATCTCTTCATATTTTGGTGGTGGGTCACTGTATGGTGTGCTTGTCTCCTCCCCACTGCTTTCCACATGTCCAGTAACCTCTTCATATGAAGGTGGGGGAGTGGCGTTTGACAATCTAGAAGAGACCGATGCAGATTGATCCTGTGCATACAAAGTTCTGTTTGATGGCGGGGCACTGGGTTCACTGCGGTCTAAAGGTGGTCTGCTGCCCTGATCATGATGAGACGCATCTGTCTGAGCATGTGACGTTTCCCGATGCACAAGAACTCGAGGCAAGCTCCGTGTCGTGCGGCTTGTCAGATACCTGCTTTGAGAGTACGTTGGGCGGCGTCGAGTTGCCTTTTGCAGCTGACACCTCCAGATCACAAAGAGTGCAATAACAATTAATAGTGCTACACCCAGGAGAGGAACGACAACATAGATTGCATCAGTGCGCTCCACACGCAGGCCAGAGTTGTTGCTGGGTGTTGTGTACAAATTGCTGGTATATTCCTTCCAGAATGCCATCTTTTAAAAAAAGAGAAAGGTTTACATGTGAAACAAGTCCTCAATTTTATCAAGTTCATGTTACAATTATTAATTACTTCACTTTTTAACAGATCAGAAAATGTCTCACAGGTAATATACTGTACATTTTACTTAAATGTCTTGTTCACACTAGTGAACTTAAAGCCATGCAGATACTCCTGATCTGACGTATTAAGACCATTAAATAGACTTGAAGCAAAGATTGGATATGCCCCGCAGGTGAGCAAGGAAAAAAAAAATTCCATATTGAAAGAATTGCTTCGATCTTCCTCCACTGGCTGCTTTCAAGAGCGTAAATTCCCACATGCTTGTACAAAAGAGGAGGGAAAATAAATGGACTCTGCCAGTTATTCAGAAAGTGACTTGGTATACTAGAGGCCTGGATTAATTAAGAGTTCACATGCCACTGCTACAGCTGAGACATTTAAATGCAATGAATCTGTAATAAAAATGGTAACCAGATTATTATTAAAAATCCATTTGATTCACTATAACAGTTTTTAAAAAAAAGAAATCCGCTATCTTGCATGGACTGACCTACTGAACTATCGACAAAAGACTCACAGCAACGTGGCTCACTGCCCTCTGAAATCACCCAAAAAGTAATTCATTGCCAAGAAGGCACCTAACAACAGCAATTACAAATGGGTAATAATCGCAATAGGAATTAGGGATGCACAATAAATTCTTGTCTTGGCAACAGTGCCTATGTACCACAAATCAATTAAAAAATCTCAAGTTTGATCTTCCAGACTGTATTGATTATCTGCTCTCGGCTACAGTCGCACATGAAACACTACAATTAGCTTTAGCACTCTGGAATAGGAGGCAGAAAATGATCTCATGTGGAGTTGGAGGAACACAGTAGGCCAGGCAGCATCAGAGGAGCAGGAAAGCTGACGGTTCCGGTCGGGACCCTTCTTACAATTCAACGATCCCTGCTGATAGTGTAAATGTTCAGACATGAACTGAGAATGAGATGAGGAATGGTTTCAATACCCTCAGCAGTTCAGTAATCTACATTGTACCCTCAGACTTATACACAACAAATCTCCACAAGTGAAGCGTTTCAAGGAGGGACAAAGACCAGTACCTTTGGAGAAGGAAAGAAAGGATTGAATAAAAAGGGGAAAAGATTAAGTTTGGCCATTTAATTTGCTGTACACAGGAGCAAGTTTACTGTTTCCCCGGTCACGTTGCCCAAATTGCTCGGTTGAGGCAATGAATGGTGTGCTTGCTGAATTGCAGGGGAAGATTTTTCACACTCCTTGTCATAACTCAGAAATTTGACAACACTATACACCAGCGTACAACTATAAATTCCAGAGTATGTTTTGTGAGTACACTTAAGGATATCAGTCCTAGAGGAGAGAATACTTTGCACTGTGCCAGCTAATGTTATTGCGCAATCCATACTATGACTCAACTCAGGAATGTTTAATTCCAAGTAAGACTCCATGAATACTGTACTATCTAGAAATCCCAATTAAGTAAAGCACTGGTTAGGTGAAACATGAAATTCCCTGGACTATATTCGTTAACTAGTCGCAAATCAGCAACAGCTCAGGGTGGGTACAAAGTCTTTTTCATTTCTCTGCAAGGGTAAAGTAGCTTGTGTCAGAAAAGTAGTGATTATTTTGAGTGTATTCAAGATAGTGTTCTCAAGCAGTGTTGTTGAACCAAACAGAGGATGTTACCAAGATTTAATAAGTAATAAACCAAATTTTAGCCCAAGAGCTACTGTTGCAAAATTGGGTACAGTACTTGTGGATTAGGAGACAAAGTTAGAATTTGGTGGTTGTAAAATACCAGGGGGGGGGGAAAGCATTACGTGGTCCCTTTAAAAGATTACGTGCTTTTTATATGCTTAGAGATTTAAAATGGATGTCTGTGAGCAGCAGCATGAAAGTTTGCAAATACATAGAAAGCACTCGAATTGAAACATTTGTATCAAGAGGCTGGACAGCTAGCTGGCCAAGCAGCAGTTTTTACCAAGACAACAAGTTTTGAATTTAGCCAATCAATTTGAACCAGGCACTAAGATACCAAAACCCAATTAAATTTAAATCTGATGGTTTTGTCAACATAGAACCAATCCTATTGTAAGGAATATTGAAATGTCGTCAAGGGTATAAAAGAAGGGGGCAGCTAGACAAAGCCCTAGAGCTAACTGCCATCCGCCAGAGCTAACAGCGCTTAGCTTGCAAAAGAGAATCATTGGATCTCACAGACTCCTCTGTGTCTTACAGAAAGCACCATCTAAATCATCAGGGTACCTACAGCACAACTAATTAATATTCCTGACAGGAGAATTGACGGAGCAGGCACAGAACATTCCAGAAGAGACATTATCTGGCAGTAATTTTGACAGACTAAATTCTATTTTTTTAATAAATTGGACTTGTATTTTTTGGAACAGCATACTATTAGAATCTTGTTTTATTTGGGAATAATTAGTAGTTACAAGGGGTTGTTCAGTTTGTTAATAGTTAATTTGTTCGCTGTTAAGATTAGATAAATGAATTGTTCTTGCTCTGAAGTTGCTGAACTCAATGTTGAGTCTTGGACGTTGTAAAGTGCCTCATGGAAAATGTGGTGCTGTTCTCCCAGCTTGCTTTGTGCTTTACTAGAACACCCCAAAAGACCAAAAATGGAATTGCTGGCATGAGAACAATATAGTATTGAAATGGCAAGCAACTGGAATGTTATAGTCATTCTCACAGGGAGAGGAAAGTGGTCACTGTAGAATCAGAGATGGACCAAGTGACGGTGAAAGAAGGATGGAAATAGGATACCCATCGTAACGACCTAGAAGCTCTCCACTTCTTTCTTGAAAGGAGTTTGAACAATCCGCCTCCAGCATCAGTCTTCACTGTCAAGCTGAGCTCGTTCTCACTTCGAACAATTTCACCTTTGGCTCATTCCCTTCGTCCAAGTCAAAGACCCACCTGGGTCTAAGCTATGCTATCTCGTTGTAGAGTGTGTGGTACATTCCTTGTGCCAGTTCCACCCAGGTCCCCTTCCACAACGCTTTTTCTGGTACATCAAATACATCATTGGTTGCTTCACACTCACAACCAGAATTTCTTTTACTACCATTAGCATTCCTTTTGTCCTTTCATCTGGGAGCCATCTTTTCTATTTGCTCCTCCTCTCATTTTTTCCAACGGCATAAAAAATTTCCCAGCATCATTCAGTTCTGAAGAGATGGCTTTGGACTCAAACATTAATTCTGTTTTTCTCTCCATAGATACGACCAATCCTGCTGAGTTTCTCCAACACTGTTTTTATTTTCAATGAATAGGCAAGAAACAGCTCTGATTCACTCTTCAATGTACAATGCATAGTATTTTCTTTATTTTAAGAAATTAAAGTTACTTGGCCCCGTTACAAACAAATTGGAGTAACATTTTGTGCAATAATATAATGGCTGGTTTATCTACCAATATTTTTATGAGCATTAACAATCAAGGAAGAGGACAATATATCCAACATGCCAGGAAAACTAAACAAACTAAGGACCGGAACTCTCTCATCTAATGCAAGGAAGGAAACGGCATGAAAACCCTCCAGGAACTAAAGATTCCCATCCCAGGATTTTAAAAGAGGTGAGGAAACTGCAGATTCTGTAGCCACAATCTTCCAAACAACTCTCAATTCAGAAATTGTGCGTTTATATTCCAAAATTGTAAATGCAACTCCATTATTTAAGAATATTGAGCGAGAAACACAGGGATAGAAATCAAAACATTATAGACCTGTCAATCTAATATCCCTTTTGGAGATGCTACTGGAAAGAGGGAATGATGGAGCCTTTAGAAATTTGAGCTCATCAGAATGAGGCAAGTTAAGTCCAATGAACCTAACTTAATGCTTTGTAATAAAGTAGATGACATAGGAATGTCCCTGGATGTAGTTTATATGATCCCCCTTAAGGCATTCAAATAAAGGTTCCACAGAAGATAATGTTAGCAAAAAGTAAAGGTCATGAAATTGAAGGATAATTATTTCACTGCTTAGGGGATTGGTTAGATGGGGAGAAAACAGAGAGTGGAGATAATGGGCATGTTAGAAGGAATTGACTAATGGCACCTTATCAAGATCTGCATTGGGCATCAACTGTTTGCTACTTTAATAACCTAGATATTTTAATGGAAAGCCTTTATCCAAGTTTCCTGATGGTGTAAAACAAAGCCCGGTGGTATAATTAGTATAGACAGGTACATAACATTACAACAAGACAGTGAAGGATTGAGTGAGCGGGTGAAAAGCGCTATATGAATTCCAATGTATGCAAATATGAGGTCATTCATGTTGGACCAAAAAATTTGATCTGAATAATGTGTGATTGGTTAAAACCTAGGAATAGTGGAGCTCTAAAGCGACTTAGGGATTCATGTGCATTTATCATTGAGATGTAATAGGTGTAAAAAGTAAGGTATAATGGAATATTAGCCTTTATAGCTAGGCAGGTTGAATTTATACTTGAGGAAGCATTGCTCCAGTTTTACAAAGCTTTTGTTAAGCCACATCAGCAGGAGTACGGAGTACAGTGAAGCATGGAGAAAGTTAAACAGAAAATTAAAGAAAACAGAAACCCAGGTTCGTGGTCATGCATATAATAACTCAGATTGCATTTACTGTTTAAAATGTAGACGATGTGTCATGGGCAGTGAGTACAACATATTAAATCGAAAAATGTAAACTGTTGCCCTACTAATAGATAGTGGGAAGGGAGAGGCAAAAGGACTTCTCTTGTGTTTTACAAGGAGGTGACAAGGGAAAGAGAAGTTGTTAGGGTGGATGACCAGTAGACCAGAGAGTATCACAGAAGGAATGTTGATGACATTTCGATGAAAAGGCAAGAAACAGCTCTGATTCACTCTTCAATGTACTACAAAAGAGGTGGGTCATGGGGGTGCTGAATAGGTTGGGAACAAAGAATGGTCCAGTTATCCACGTAAAGACAGGGATAGCTGAGTTCCAGAGTATTCCAAATCAAAATTTTCATTTGAACACAGTGAGTGGAGTTAAGGAGAAATTGTTTAATGCAGGTAAAAGTTGTTCTGGATAGAGAAATTGGAGGAGGATTGGGTCTAGTCAGGTTGCTTTTCAAGGAAGCAGCAGAAAAGCCTCTGAATATCCCGCTGGTAGGATGAAATTATAAAAGGATCAGATGATTACAGTCAAAGGAGATGGTTAGGGTTAGGGAACAATAATTGTTAATGTAGCAGAGGGCATTGGATGATTAGATGGGAACAATGGACAGGAAAAGAAAAAAAATTGATATGCAGGAAGTCAGTTGAGAGGCAAGAACAACTCGATTCAATGAGTCTACCAGGGCTTGGATATTTATAGGTTGGAGGCTATGGTAGAAATGGTACATGAACGTCAGAAGTGATACAATGGAGAACAACGTTCATTTCATCAATCAATGCCAACTTCAAATGGATTTTGTAGAAATGCAAAGATAACATGCAAACCAACCATGTAGTTTGCAAAATGGCAAATTTCAGCTCAAAACATCTTCAGAAATCTTGTTCACACTGTACATTTTATGCCAGATGAAATGGTCATAATGTTGCCAATCAGCATTTTACTGCAACAAATCTCAACTCCGCAACCCTAGGACACTCCAGTCAATTGATCCCATTACAGATGGTGAAAAGCAATTTGCAATATTACATTTTTTAAGCTCATTGACATTGTGATGAGGCAATTTAATTGCATTTATATTAATAAATCTTGTTGCAAAATTATCCCTACGACTTTCCAACAATAATGATCCTTAGGAAGGAGAATTTACTAAAACATGCTTCTGAAGCACAAAACCGATAGAGCAAGAACATAACTTTTCTTAAAAAAAACTTGGAAAGTAACTAAGAGAGAGAATGGATAGCGTAATATGTCAATGTAAGTTAACTATGTTTAAAAATAGAAGCAGATACAGGTGTCAGGGAAAAAAAAAATACAGGCTACATATTCTGATCTTAAAATTCAATATTTTTTTCAGCTTTCTTCATTCCACCCCAATACATGCTGGAGTATGCCGTCAGTAACCAGATGGTACCTGTTCAAGTGGCCATTGAGTCCTGGAGAACATCAGAGGTAATTCCAATGCTGCATTTAATTGACAATCACACATTTTTCCAGCTTAATATATTTATGATAATAGTTAGTGTGAACTGTGACAGCTCATTTTTTAAAAATCCCTAATCAAAGGGTTCTGTGATGAATTGTAGTGTCCCTATCAACACCTACCTGGATTCGTTTAGCTTACTCAGCAGCAAGTATCAAATTTGTGACTTTACTCACTCTATGGTTTAGTTCCACTTCTGATGGTGTACTTCTAAATAATAAATCAGTATATCCCACAGCCCCACCCAGAACGATACTTACTACCAGTGTGAAATCTGCCAAAGGTTCAAGTTTCACAGTTAATCAGACTAGAAGTAAATTTTGTGTGTACACAATAAAAGCATGTACATTAAACACTAATTAAATTTTACACACGTCAATCAAGGTGGTGAAAGCTGAAGAATACACTCACTGTTTTATCATTGTCCTCAAATACCTCCTTTACCTCTTCATACACACAGATCTCCTCCATACATTCTCGCTCAATGCTGCCTTGCCGGATCTCTTCTAGAAAACGATTTGCTCTTGGAAACCGCTTCAGAATGGAGTTGGCATCTTTGGATGTGAGAAACACTACAGGGGGAATGGGAACATTTATACCTTACTAGTACAGCTCTGAATAAGTCTTAGAAAGGTTTTCAATACTTGAAAAACTGACAGGATGCCTTGCATTGATCTGCGAGATGAATGTAAATACCAAAACAATAATGATAAAGTCAAGAATGTGTTATATCTGCTTTGATCTGCTAAAAGATATATAGACTTCATGGAGCTTTCAGTTCATGAAGAAAGGAAAATATACACCACAAAAGGTCAAATCTGCATTAACCAGGACTGGAAAACATTGCAAGGCTCTAGAACTGATGAGTGATGACATATATT
This sequence comes from Ginglymostoma cirratum, assembly GCA_024137785.1. Classification (NCBI taxonomy): domain Eukaryota; kingdom Metazoa; phylum Chordata; class Chondrichthyes; order Orectolobiformes; family Ginglymostomatidae; genus Ginglymostoma; species Ginglymostoma cirratum. The sequence continues at coordinate 23,013,184 of JAHRHZ010000267.1, read as the reverse complement.
TCTTCATTTGGAGCTGACCATGGATTGAGATATTGCAATGGCCCAACATCAATCACAGATTTGACAATAATTTGTTTCTGGTTAATCATGTTGACAGGCTGAGAGAATTTTACTTTCAAAAGACCCCTATGAGGTACTTCAATTTGAATAAAAGAAAAGGTTCAATTTATGATAACCAAATACACAAGATACTGAAAAGGAAAAGTAGATCAATCGCTATCTGAAAGAGGAAAATAGGTCAACAGTTTGGCCATGATCCTTCAAAATACTAGAATAGAAACACAAAATTGTCAACAATTAAGGAAATAATAGCTGGTAACTTAAGGACCTTGAAAGTGGAGTTGCAGGTAGACAGGGCAGTAAAGAAGGTGTTTGGCACAAAAACAAAGTTGCTGGAAAAGCTCAGCAGGCCTGGCAGCATCTGTGAGGGAAGAAGTTAACGTTTCAGATCCGGTGGCCCTTCCTCAAAACTGATGGTGGCTGGGAAAACTTCAGTTTATATGCAGAAAAAAGGGACGGGGGTTGGAGTAGGGAGTAAATGATAGGACAGAGCCTAAAGATAGAGAAGAGCAGTTGAATAGACGAAGAGTTGATAATGATCAGGCTTGGAGGGTGAATTGTTGTTAATGGGAACTATTAATGACCAAAAACAGGTGGTGTGTAATGGCAGGCTGGTAACAAGGCCTGGTGTGTGGCGTTGGGGGCTGGGACATGGGAGAGTTTAGGCTCTAAAATTATTTAACGCGATATTGAGTCCAGAAGGCTGCAGGTTTTTGACTTTGTTTTTGTTCCTGATTCACAGCATCCGCAGTTCTTTCGATTTTTATTAAGTGTTTGGCACACTTGCCTTCATTGGTCAGAACAGTGAGTAGAGGAGTTGGAATGTCATGTTATGGCTGTTCAGAACATTGGGGAGGCCACTTTTACAGTAATGCATACAATTCTGGGCACCCTTCTATCGTGTTGTTACATTTGAAAGGGCGCATAAAGGTTTACAAGGATGTTGCCGGAACTGGAAGGTTCGAGTCACAGGGAGAGGTTGAATAGGTTGGGGCTTTTTTTCTTCTGGAGTGTTGGAGGCTGAGGGATAACCTTATAGAGGTTTACAGAATCATGGGGGCACATGGGGCATGGATAGGATGAATAGCCAAGGTCGTTTTCCTAGGGTGGAGCCAAAACTAGAGAGGATAGGTTTAAGGTGAGAAGGGAAAGATTTAAAAAGGACCTGAAGGGTAGCTTTTTCATGTTGAGGGTGGTGCATGTATGAAATAAGCTGCCATATGAAGTGGTGCAAGTGGGTACTATTACGACATTTATAAGGCATCTGGATGGGTAAATGAATATGAAAGGTTTAGAGGGATATGGGCCAAATGCTACCAGGTCAGATTGGGATGTTCTGGTCAGCATGGACGAGTTGGACCAAGGGGTCTGTTTGCACGCTGTGTGACTCGATGGCAATTCAGGATGGGGAAATGTTGACCTTGCTAACAATGCTCACATCCAGTGAAGAAAAGAGTTTAAAAAAACCTATATCACTAAGTACAATATATTTATATTATGTTTATCAGAACTAGTACATTCACATTAAAGAGGCTACGGGTCTAGGAAGACCAATTTGTAAATACTGTGCTCTTGCGTTAAATGAACCAGCCTAGATTCAGAATCAGAAAACCTGTGGAAGTGACCTTTGTCGTTTTGATGAATTATTGAAGGAATGCCCAAATTAATTACATTCAAAGAATTCCATCTGCTGCCATGTTTACCAATGGAACTGCATGCTGATCAGGAGCTTCAGAAGAAACGCATCCGTTACTAGTGAACTTCCACAGACAGCAATCTTTAGCAATGCATTAACAATGTAAGACCTGGAGATGATGGCATTGTTGCAATGTAAAATTTCATCTACTTGTTTCTGGATATGTGTTAAAAACTATCAAGTAGGCATTAAAGTATTAAATAGTGCACTCACATGTCACTCTTTTATATTGAATAGATTCTATGACTGATATTGTGCCGAGATAGAACGATCATGCTTTACCTTATGTAATAATAGCACTACACTCACCTAAAAATAAAGTAATTAGCAAAGAATAAAGGATTCATACTATAACAAACTTAATCTTGAAAACTATAGTGTCGCTACAATCTTCAACTTAGTGCCTTCTTCAATTTGGGATGAAGCACAAATAAGGCATTCATAATGTAGTTTCTGATGCAAATGAAACCATAAATATTTCATGTTCTGGAACAAACTAAATTCCAAAGTCTCAAATCAAATTCAGTTATGTGCGTAATTGAAAATGTTAATGGGTCTTTGAAGTCACATTAACTTGTTGTGATTGCATTTCCTGCCAGAATAAAATTCTTTTCCCTCAACAACTGAAAAATAACAGTTGATCCCAGTTTAACCAAACAGAATGATCTTCCACCATTTCCCACACCTGTAAAGCAATTAAGGGTAGGTGCCAAAATATCTTGCATACACAACAGAAGCGTTCAGTTCTTAAGCTGTACAAGCATTATTCAACTCTTATATAGTTTCAATACAGAACCATGCCTGAAAATTTCCAGGATTATGGGAACTAACATCCTTTCATAAAACCAACATCCTGAACGAATTTAGGGTTGTATGCAGGGAGTATATTGATAGGTTTTTTTTTCATTTTCACAACTTAATTTGAAATATCCTGGTGACGTTTTTGGGAAAACAATGTTTGTTGATGCTACAGCTGCAAAGGGCACATTCCTCAGACTCTAATAATGACATCCCAATGCATTACCTGCAAAGATAGCAGACCAAACAGAGTGTCAAAAAATCTTTTCCCATCATGTTTCACCATCTCTCACTCTCTCCCATCCAATTCCTCTGCCTTGTCCCCTCTTCCCCTCTGAAAAGCGGCAGAGCGAACATCAGAACAAAAAGGAGCAGTCAGGGAGATTCCAGGAAGCAGATGGTGGGCAGGAACATGGTAGTAATGTCAGCAAAGGAAGAGACAGCACATGCGTTGGTGGACATAATAATAGCTAAGTTCCAGGTCAGCAGCAGGAGTTCAGTGTTTCCAAAATTAGTACCGATACATTTGACGAAACATGGAGAATTGGAGGCGCCAATGCAGAAGCGGGACTTTTCCACGGGTAGACAGGAGACAACCCAACACCAAATTGAATATGCAACTCAGACAGCTGGTTAAATGAGTTCCTGAGATCCTGAGGCAAGAAAACACTTTATAGTGGAATGATAATGACATGTTTAAAAAAAAAATCTAGTAGCAAATTCATAATTAGTTTAGACAGTACTAATACATGTTAAAAATGTAAACAGGCAGTGAGTGCATTGCTATAGTTTTGAAATATGCAGGAAAGCTACAAAACAGAAAGCAAAATACATGAACAGATAAATAAGTCTTAGGTGGTGCCAGCTGAAAAAAAATTGTTTTTAAGATGAGAAAAAGCTGCAAGTAAAATCACAAGGAATGGCTCAAACAAGCCCAGCAGAACAACAGAGCCAACATCTACTTTCAACATAAGAAAATAACACAGTGGGGAGAAAAAAGGCTGATCTATTCAGCTGATCAACAGAATCCTGATCATAATGCCCTCAACCCACCAGTTATGTAATCAACCAAGAGAGAAAGCATATCAGATGAAGAGGACTAGAGTCAATTTCGGAAGAAAATATCAGTGAAAATTCTGAACTAATTAAACTATTTATACTAGCTCAGGAGTTCAGATTGACTCTGATTTATATCATTTGCTATTCCCCTTACCTTTTCTTTGTTGTCAACCTGCGACAAGCAGGAACTGATCTAGCGCTCTAATGAAATATGCAGCAAATCAATCCAAGCCTGCAACTTGTTCCATAGGTATACTATCAACTGAGAAAAGAATAACCTACCAATGCCTAAGCTAGTGCTGGTCTTATATAATTAGTCAATATGATCTCAGTCCTCCTAGCTGAATGAAATAATCCATGAAAATAATTATAGCCTAGATCCATAAAGCTCTTAAATACATCTATCAGATCATCCCAACTTTAGAACAAGTAGATCTAGGCTTTTAATCTTATCTGGGCAGCTAAGGTGTTATAAGATGGGTGAAAAAAAAACAAAGCTGGGCATGATTACTGAAACGAGACTCAACCAAAGACTTAGACAAAAGCAGAAAATGCTTTATTTTGTTTTATACTGAATTTTCCTGGCAATTTCTAACATGAAAACTGTTTGGTCTTCCACTGATAGATTCATAAACATATTTGCAATGTTTACAGAAGACCCCAGATTATAAACCACAAAATAAGGTTCTCAGTATCCATATTGGGTGTGTTTAAAACAAAAAAGGGATCTTAAATGTAACAACTTATGTTCATGAAACGACTCCATTAACAAAAATGATTCAACTCACTTCTTGCTTGCCCGCTGAAGTTGTCCCTTGGATAGAACACATACACCTGTCAACAAGACAGAAGTTATTGTCAGTAGCAATAGTGGAGTAGCCAGATAGAACCAGAAATCTGTAACCATGAAATATAGAGCTGTTGATCACAGGAAATAACTTAAACGTGTTCATTGTCAGCCAATTGTTAAATCAAACATAATAGCCCTATGCTGAGCCATCGTTTATAATTCAGAGGCTGACAATGAAGCATTCTTGTTTAGGAGCACTCAGATTGTCACGGAAAACAGTTCGATCCACAAGCATCTAAAAAAAACGCATTAGATGACTGCATCAAAATGTAACCTCATTTCTGAATAATATTTTGACTGGATACAGCAGAACAAAATACATGGCAAATATGGCTTTCACAAAAATATCACTGATTATGCATATCAATCAGGAAATTTACACAGCTGCCAGTCAAAGGTCAATACTTTCTTCACAAGCATAAATTACCCTAAACAAATAGCTGTAATTTTCACGTATGCACCTTTCAGTTTTGCTGGTATGTCCCTGATTTTCTTTGAATATTTCTTTTCCTTACTCTAACCCACTTTCCTCACTGGAATTAAAGACTCTAGACATGACTTGAAACAATATAGAAGAAATATAAGCAGGGATAGCAAATTCTTTGAAAATGACACTTATTGGAGAATCCACTTGAAGTTTAAAGACAACTAAATTAAGCAAACCTGGTGGTGGGAAAGAAGGTTGACAACACCCAGAGGAACGCAAGTCCTTAAATATTTAGGACAAGCAATTGGGCTTGTTACTGCCCATTCAGTTAGGGACTCCAAGAGCCTTTGGAACTTCAAATTGTCCTCCAAGGCACAAGTGTACACTGTTAGCGTGAATCATGCTCAATCCCACATTGTCCTGCACATAGTGAATGGCTGCCAGTAGTGTGCAGTATCATGACAACTTTGATATCAATAGTGTCATTTTTGAGTTAAATGTGAACACCCTCTCAATTCACATAACCAATCACATATTAAGCAGCAAGAAAGTTCTTCTCTCCAGCATTATTCAAAGGGATCATCAGCTTCCAAATATGTTGCTCTTTGATTTCTTATGGCTATTGCTCTACTTCTACAGTGTTTGGTGTTTTCTACGGTTTTTCCAAATTACAAAGTCCTAGACAGTACGTTAAGGCAAGTGCTGAAGGAATTTCTTTCTTATTTCAAGGCTCCTGCACAAACTAGTTGTTTGCAGACATAGGTGCACTAGTAGACAATCCCCTCGGAATACAATATGATTTGGAAAATGCACAAGAGGTCTCTTAGAAAAAGACAAACTGCTGAAAAAGAGATGAAGTGCAACAAGTTCTATTGCTGACCACTTTGCTCATGGTGCAGTATGTAGCCTAACATTCATGTGCACCATTATAACCATCATGCCCTAGAAAATGTCATACAGTAAACCACAGGCATTGAGAAATACCATTTCCAAAGCTTCAGCCACTCTGGAGAAGCCCAGCAGATAGAACATCAAAACCACGGTGATCTGTTGCATGTAATACATTCTTTAAATTATACCCACTGTCACTAGCTAGAGGGCAGGTAAGGTGCACAGAGTATTGCAGCAAGATCAAGAACAACAGGAAGGGTGAAGGCAATATAGGCAGACCTCTTTTACGCCTGGGCTATGAACAGCTCATCAACTCTTGGGTCAGGAAACAACTATTTCCCATTCATCAACAGTGCCACACCATATATTCCCCCTGTCACTGACCATAATAGTGTACACTGGGTGAGAATGCAAAAATAAAAGCTAACTGGATTTTTTAAAAAGTCAAATAAATAAATGAGCATACAAAGTTATCTAATCACCTTTATTCATGCCCTGACTGTCTGCCTTATGCATACCTATGTCTTGCTAAATAGGCCTATCCCAGTGGCTTTTGTATGCGAGCAAGAGATAAAAAAAAACAGGCCTTGCAGATGACTTCAAACAGCTCTATCTCTGGTGCAAGTTCAGACTGCACTGGTGACCGCAAGCTGAGTTGGCTAATGAGCTGGCAACAGTAAGAGCACTGACAGATTGAATGTGGTTTGCCACCAATTAGTATCTTCACAAGAGATGACAACAAATTTGTACTCTGTGGATCCCCATTTTCTTTTTTATTTGTTCATGGGATATTGGCTCAGCCAGCACTTACTGTCCACTTCTAATCGCCTTGGATTAGAGAGACTTGCTAGTCCAGTTCAGAGGGCAAATAACAGTTAACCTCATTGCTGTGGATCTGAAGTCATATGTAGGCCAGAGCAGGTAGGGACTGCAAAGTCCCCTGAACAGCTCAGGGAATCCAGGCATTCCTATCCTCCATCATCTCTCCATTTGCTCCCTGTAGTTATCTGTGACCTTACCCTGCAACAGAGACACAAGAACATCAGCAACTGTATTGCAATACTGAGTGCCTGCCATAACTGAAGGTATGTGGATGCTGCAAGGGGTTGGTAGAAGGGTGACAACCATCGAGTAAAGGCGAGACAGAGCATCTGAACGTCAGGTTGAAATCCTGTTTGCTGTTGGATAAGTGATGGGTCTGTGGTATTCTGGGTAGTATAAGAGCTGGGTGCTGTCGTAGCTTTAATCTGAAAAACATACTCACTGACCTCGATCAGACGTGCAAAGCCACTGAACATTTTCTAGGTCTTCAGGATTGCTTTAGCCACCTGCTCCTATTTCCTTTGCCGGGACCTTGCAGAACCATGGTCGCACTCCTCTTTATAATCGCCATCACTAAGACCTACAGCACTGCATCAGAAAAGTTGGGAGACTCTGGCTTCTCTGCAACCCTAGTACCATCTGTTTTCCTTCACCCAAGTTTTTCAGGAAATGTTCCAGCAACTGGAGTAGCCCAATGCACCTCCACTTTAAAGAAGCACAGGGAGTTGTACCTCGTGCAAGCTGCAGCCGCTCAGCACCACATAGACTGAAGAGTCGACTGCACAAAATTTGTGTGCATTACTCATTAATTTTGGAAACTCTGCAGTGCAACAGAAATAAAGATGAATTTATTTATTAAATTGTTCTAAACAATAATGATTTAATTAAGAAGTTTTATACTCAGAGGAAGATAAATTTGACAGAAGGTGCCACGGGGTAATGACACTGAATCTTGAATACCAGGCTGACATTGTAGCAGGTCAATGATCACACTGTTTTGATGAATAGAGTATGGCATTGAATAAAGATGCAGCATGTGTTCAATCCTTGTAGTGCATGGAGGCCTGCTCCTCCCCTTACTCTGCGCTTGTGGAGTGGTCATGCTCAAGCTATATGGAACCAAGTGTCTCCATAATGGAGAGAGAAGCCTATGGCCCTTTGTGGACAATGACATCTTGCATTGCATTACATTACATAACAGAATAGGGGCTGGGAACAGTGTGTAGCAAATAGCATCACTTGTGAACCAGACTGCAAGAACAGACCTGCACAAGAATGGCAGCAAAAACGGATATAAAAACTGACAGTACAGAACCACCTCAACTTCTTTCTACCTGTCAGAGCTTGAGTGTGACATCACATGAAAACGATCGGGTAACTGGTAGATATTCCGTGTCTATTTTGATTGACCAAGTAGTTTGATTAAGGAGATGTTATTACAGCCGGAGTATAGTTAGGAAATTCACATTTAGAATATGTAACATCCAAATTAATTAAATAGAATAGAGATGACTGAGTGGGTGATGTGCAGCAGCTATAATAATTGGGAACAGGTGGATCCCAGTGCTGTTCATGGTGACCACATCTGCATCAAGAGTTAGTCGCTCAAGGAAATTTTGGCTCAGATTTGATGAACCGGAGTCCAAACTACATCACCGTTATGCATCAAGGAAGGGTGAGATACCTGAACAGTGTGTTTCAAGACGCAGTCAGACTCCTGAGATTAATTACATCAAATTCTGTCCAAGGTCAAGCACAAGATGGACTGCCAATGAGGCAGTTATTGGAATCCAATCACCAATTAGCTTTGGAGGAGCCTCAGCCAGGGACTTTGTCCAATAATTATGGTGTTCTTGTTCCCGGTGTTGACAAGGGCACAGACTGCAGGGACGATAAGAGTTTGACCAGAGCGCCACTCATGTTGAGGAAGGAAAGAGAAATTAAATGTTCATAGGGGATATTATAGTTCATGGAACAGATTCTTTTTTCTGCAGCAAAGACAAAGTCCTGTGATGCCTACCTGGTGCCAAGGTTCAAGATATCACTTATTGGAATGGAGGGGGACTTGGAAGGGGAGGGGAAGGATCCACTTGTCAGAGTTCACATACCAACAACATAGGTAGAACTCCCCTGACGTGAGGATTATGAGGCACCTGGGCCAAATTAAAAAGCTAAAGCACAGAAGTAATAATCTTAGGATTACTATCTGAGCCACATGCAATTTAGCATTGGATAAATAACAATGGAGAGATATATGTGCGGCTAAAGGCTAGTCTGCAAGAAATAGGTTCCAATTTATGGGGCACTAACAGCATGACCAGGGAAAAAGAACTGTTTGGTTAAGACAGACTTCATCTGAACCATGTTGGGGCCAGTATCCTGATGGATCACATACATAAGGTTGTAGATGGGGTTATAAATGAATTAGTGGGGGCTTGGGGGGTGGAGTAGTTCAATTGAAGTTAAGTTTAAAATGTCAAAAAATAATTAGAGAACAGAGGTGCAGGGTAGTGAAGAAATGAACAATAATCAGAATGTGTCAAGAAAAGGGAAGAATATTATAGCAGAGATCAGAACCAGAATAAGTAATAAATTAAGCCTCTTTATTTGAATATATGTAGCATTTGTAACTCTAAGTAAATGAATACGACATGATAGATATTACAGACAAATAGTTGCAGAACGACAAGGAGCGGGAACTCAATATCCAAGGGCATTCAACATTCCAGAAAACAGGCAAAAAAAGGAAGTGGGGCAGCGTAGTTAATAAAGGAAGGCATTAATCTATTGGTTAACAACTACATAGGTGCAACAGTTTGTGACATGGAATCAGTTTGGGTGGAAATAGAGGATAGCAAGGGAAAGAAATCATGGATGGGCGTCATTTATAGGCTCCAAAAATGGCCTCACTGTGAGACAAAGTGTAAATCAGGATATGATGGAAGTTTCTAAGAAGGGCACTATTATGGTCATGCGTGATTTTAATCTGCATGTTATCTTGACAAATCAGATGGGCAAGAGTAACACGTCAGACACATTTGTAGTGATTGTTTCTTAGAGCAAAATGTTGCTCAACCTACCTGGGAACAGACTATTTTAGATCTGGTAATCTCCAAGTACGATTAATAAGAGATCTCATAGCTAGGAATAATGGATGTAGTGTCAAAAGGCAGAGGTCAACCCCCGCCCCCAATAACTAAAATCGAAACACGCAGGGAAGCTCGCCTCGCCTCATAATCTGTTAAACAAAGTATGAGAAGTGGTATAACCTACCTCTCACCTCCCAATCTGCTATAAAGGGGAAGTTAAATGAAATGAAAACCTTTCACTCATTCAATAAATAAGTAAGTAACAATTTATTTATCTAATTCTAGCAGTGAACAAATTAACTGAACTATTAACATACCCAACAATTCCCCCCTTAACTACTAAGTAGTCCTGAGTAAAACAAAATTCTAATGGTATGCTGTTCCAATAAATAGAAGTTCCACTTATATAAGCCAAAATAATAAAAAAATTAAAACTTAATTTCTTGAAATTACAGCCAGGATATATCTTCCAGAATGCTCTGTGCCCTCTCCACTGATCTGCAATCTGGAACGTATTTCTCCATCGAATTCTTGTGTCAGGAATATTGGCGAAGAGTTCCACTAGATCTTTATTTAGATGATGGGTACTCAGAGCTTAGGGAATTCTGTGAGAGCCAGTGATTTTCTCATTAGAGCAGATGGGTTGTTAACTCTATTAGATGGCAGATGCTCTCACACCAATTTTCAAATGCCGTCTTCTTTTGTTCTCTTGATGACCTATTAATTTCTTACAACAGGATTGCTCCTAGGTTGTCAAAACCATCAGATTTAAATTTAATTGGTTTTTAGTTTCTACAAACCTGGTTTAAATTAATTGGCTAATTTTCAAACTGGTTGCCTTACTAACAAATCTATTAACCACTGCCTGGGTTGTTACAATATTTCAACTTCAGGAGCTCACTGTGCACCTGCACATTTTTTTAAATCTCCAAGCCTAGAAGAAAAATACATCATCTTTTAAAAGGGACAATGAACTCTTCCCCCCTATCATTCTACAATCTTCAAATACTCTACCCAACTTCGCAACAGTAATGCATGGCAGTATTTCCTTTAATTTTCCTTTGCCCTGCATGGACCTATTAGATGAGCAGGTGAAGATAGAAACTGCAGGTCTACAGAATGCAGAGGAGCTATTCTTACAAGAGAATATACATGGATATGATGGTCTGAATAGCCTACTGTTTTTCGAGTACTTTAATGTACTGGCTTCACACATCAGTTTCTGGTATATTTCTTATTAGCTTGCTTGCATTGCCACCACAAAAATTACTTTACTCTGCAACGATAGTTCATCTAACCAAACTGAAACAGAATGCAGAGATTAAAAAAAGTGTAGCCCCCCAACTCCCTCCGCTCCAATCCCAACCTCACCATAAAAAAAACAGACAACATGTCCATCCTGGGCCTCCTGCAGTGCCACAGCGATACCACCCAAAGGCTGCAGGAACATCAACTCATATTCAGCCTGGGAATCCTGTAGCCCAATGGTATCAATGTGGACTTCACAAGCTTCAAAATCTCCCTTCCCCCTACCGCATCCCAAGACCAGCCCAGCTCGTCCCCGCCTCCCTAACCTGTTCTTCCACTCACCTATCCCCTCCTCCCACCTCAAGCCTCACCCCCATTTCCTACCTACTAACCTCATCCCGCCCCCTTGACCTGTCCGTCCTCCCTGGACTGACCCATCTCCTCCCTACCTCTCCACCTACACTCACCTTTACTGGCTCCATCCCTGCCTCTTCGACTTGTCTGTCTCCTCTCCACCTATCTTCTCCTCTATCCATCTTCTATCCGCCTCCCCCTCTCTCCCTATTTATTTCAGAACCCTCTTCCCCTCCCCCATTTCTGATGAAGGGTCTAGGCCCGAAACGTCAAGCTTTCTTGCTCCTATGATGCTGCTTGGCCTGCTGTGTTCATCCAGCTCTACACCTTGTTTTCTCAGAAACAGAATGCAACAAGCTGGCAAAGCCCCTTAACAGCATGTACTTTTCTCCAGTCATGGTTTTAGGAAATAGAAGTCAAGCTGGCATATCATGATCAACTCGTGCGCAACAACAGTTCGTGCGTGTTTAGTGAGATCAAATGTCAGAGATACACATGGTGAGGGAATGCAGATGGCAATGAGATCGACTCTCAGGGACTCTGTAATCAACCAGTCAATCACGGTCAACATGTTGAAGAACAGGGCTGTATGAGGTAGCAATCTCAACACGGTAGCATTTGAAATTCAGTTTGAGAGAAGGCAATTCAGGTTTCAAAAGTGTCCTAAAATTGAAGAAGTCCAACTACAGAGGTATGGCAAAAGAGTTGTCGAATGTGGCTGGGGAAATAGTCTAAAGGGAAGGTCAGTAGAAGAGCAGTGGCTGCCATTTAAGCAGATATTTCATAATGCTCAGCAAAAATTAATTTAAGTCAGAAAGAAGGACCCAATGAGAACAATGAACCACCTTTTATTAACCAAGATGGTCAAGGAGAGTATTCAAAAACCAATGCATACAAAGTTGGGAAAACTAGTGGTAGGCCAGAGGATCGATAATTTTTTCTGAGAAAACCAGCAGTGGATGACCAAAAAGCTACTGAAAAGGAAGGTAATTGATTATGAAAATAAATAGACAAGTAATATAAAAACAAACAGCAAGGGCTTCTACGGATATCTAAGAGGGAACAGAGTAGTGAAAAGGAGTGCGGGACCCTTGGTGAATACGACTGGGGAATTGATAACGGGGAACAGGAAAATGGCAGATAATTCAAACCAATACTGTGCATCGATCTTCATGGTGGAGAGCACTATAAACGTCCCAAAGATATCAGATAAGCAAGGTGCTAATGGAAGGAAGCATTGTCACAATCTCTATCATGAGGGACAAAGTTTTTTTTTAAATAAACCTAATAGGAGAGAAGGCAGACATGTCACCAGGACTTGGTGAGCTACATCAAAGGGCTTTAAAGGATGTGTCTGCAGAGACAGTAGAGGTCAAAAATTTACAGAATTCAGTGGATTCCAGTAGGGTTCTAGCCAATTAGACAACTATAATATGACCCCTCCGCAACCACCCCATTAAAAATGGAGGGATGCATAAAGTGGGAAACTATAGACCAATTAGCCCAACATCTGTCATTGGGGGAATGTTAGAATCCATTATTAAGGACATTTTAAAAAATCTAACATAATCAAAAGTGTTAACATGGCTTTGTGAAAGGTAAATCATATCTGACAAATTTGCTCAAGTTTTTTCAGGATATAATGAACAGCTTTGATAAGGAGGAGCTAACAAATGTAATGTACTTGGATTTCCAGAAGGCATTTGATAAAGATTATTGCATAAGATAGGAATAGGAACTCACAGGCTTAATATATTGGCATGAATTAAGGATTTTTTTAAACACAAAGAAAACAGAATTAGGATTGATGGTTACTTTACAGGTTGGAAGGGCATTACGAATGGAGTGCCACCAGTCTTAGTTCTAGGGCCTCAATTATATGTCATCTATATTAATGACTTGAAGGAGGGGACAGAGTGTAATGTCTCTAAAAGTAGTGATAATACAAAAATGGGTGGGAAGGCACATTATGATGAGGATTTAAGGAATCTAAAAAGGGGTTATAGCTAGGTTGAATGACTATGCAAAAACAAGGAAGATGGAATTTAAAGCAGGAAAGTGAATTGATACTTTGGTAGAAGAATCAAAAGGCATATCATCAATTAAATGTAGAGAAACTCCATAAATGTGTAGCATTGAGGAATCTGGATGTTCTTGGGCATGAGACAAAAAAAGTTAGCATGTAATTAAGAAGGAAAATGGAATTTTGATTTTTATTGCCAGGAGGGTAGAGTTTAAAAAGAGGGGAATCTTGTTACAACTGTGCAGGGTGTTAGTGAAGCCAACACCTGGAATACTGTGCAGACTTCTGGCCCCTGTCTTTAAAATAGAATATAATGGTATCTGAGGCTGTTCAAAAGCGATTCACTAGGCTGATTCCTGGGACAAAGGGGTTGACTTATCAAATACAGCTAAACAGGTTAGGCCCTCATTTATTAGCATTCAGAAGAATGTGAAGTGATCTAATTGAAACATAAAAGATTCTGAGGGGTCTTGACAGCATTGATGTTGAGTAGATGCTTCCACTTGTAGGGGAGTCCTGAACTAGAGGAAATAGTTGCAGAATGAAAGGACACTCATTTAAAGCTGAAACAGAAAGAAATTTCTTCTCCTGGAGGGTAATAAATGTCTGAAATTCTTTACCCCAGACTGTTGTGGAGGCTAGATCACTGAATAGATAGAGATAGAGATAGAGATAGAGTTATGAAAAATCAGGGAGCTGAGGGCTATGATTAGCTGGCATAATAGAGGAAATGAGGCCTGGGGCAGTTTAGCTGCCATATTATAGAACGTTAGGGCAGACTTAAAAGGCTGAGTGGTCTACTTTTTCTTATATCCTTATATTACCAGCATATATGTTACGAATAACAATTACTTTGTACAATATAACACAATTGTTATGTAAACATGCAAAATTATGGAAGCAAATCTTTATATATTAACCATGAATTGCGCATGAAGTGTGACTAAAATGGTTGTAATGTAGTTGCTGATAGTAATATCTCATGAAGAAACAAGAAATACATTACTATCTAGCAAATGGCAGGAATACTTTCCATGTCTTATGTCTTTCCTTGACTTAACATTGAGTTAACAAAATGAACGTTTTCACACAGGGTGGTTTGGAGGCTGGGTATTTTTCGAAATGACATAATACCAGTTACACATATGATTCTTTGAGCTGTCTACATTGTGCTGCATCTGTTGTAATTATTCCAAAACAATTGCTTATACCAGTCGGACTTCAACAAAGTATGGGAGGAAATTTAAAAAGTACATTTATTTTATTTCTCCAGGAACATTTCAGGATTTGACAGGGAGTTAGTAAATCAGGAGATCTGGAATACTGGGTAGAAACTTATCAGAGTTTCAGCAAAACGGAACATGGCGAGATTTGTGATGGAATCAGATGAGAAGTCTATCTCGATGTGGGAGCTACTTGCTCCATCTATTGTGCTTTTGACAGGCAGCACATGAAGTCACCAATTAATGGGGGCTATACCTTGTTAGATACCTTATTAACACCACAAACTTATCTAATTAATAATCAGTTTTGCACACATGCACACACAGGGACCTACCTCACAGGTCAGACTGCATCTCATGGCTGCTCGCTTGTTCACTTAGTGCTCACCTCCCTGCCCTCATCATTCCTGCCTTGCCTTGCCAATTAACAAAATCGCACAAGCAGCTAGCTTGCCTTGTTGGTCAGCAGTCTGTAAACCATGAGACCAGAAGATATAAGAGCAGAATTAGGCCATTCAGCCCACTTAGTCTGATCAGCCATGATTAAGTGGCAGAGAAGTTTCTCAACCTTATTCACCTGCCTTCTACACATAACCCTTGACTCCCTTACTCGTCAAGAACATACCTTTGTCTCAAAGACACTCAATGACTTGGAGTCCATAGTTCTCTGTAGAATGAGATCCACAGATTAACCAGCCTTTGGCTGAGGAAATTCCCTCTCATCTCAATTCTAAAGGGTCATCCCTTCATTCTGAGACTGTGCCCTCAGGTCCTAGTGTCTCCTATTAGTGGAAACATCTTCTCCACATCCATTCTATTCAGGTCTCTCAGTATTCTGTAAGTTTCAATGAGATATCCCCCTCATCCTTCTACACTCCATTGAGTACAGACTCAGAGTTCTTAACCACTCCTCATATGACAAGCCCTTCAACCCGAGGACCATTCTCTTAAACCTCCTCTGGAATCCCTCCAACGCTAGTACATTTTTCCTTAGAAAAGAAACCCAAAACTGCTCACAATATTCCAAATGCAGACTGACAAGAGCCTTACACAGCCTCAGCAACACATCTCTAGTCTTATATTCTATCCCTCTTCAAATTAATGCTAACATTGTGTTTGCCTTCTTAACCGCTAACTTTAAGGGAACCCTATACTCCTGAGTCCCTTTGTGCTTGAGATTTCCGAAGCCTTTCTCCATTTAGAAAATAATTTATGCCCTTATTCTTCTGACCAAAGGGCATAACTTCACAGGTTCCTAGTCCTCAGCCAATAGTGTATATATCTTTCTCTATGGAAGTATGATACATCATTTTCATGCCTGTTTCATGTACCAGCAGCTTACACGGCAAGCACATTGCATGTGCAGCATGTAGGTAGCGACCTCTCAAAACATTAGGGCAGTAGCCTTCACTTAAGACTTCGAAGGCACTCATCAGCCAGGGGACTATTTGCTGTCCTCTTCTTTCAGGAGCAGCAGTGACGATTACAATTCTAGAACATGCCAGCCTAGTCTAAGGTTACCTCTCAGCTCAACGCAGTATGAACCATCCAGTGGAATGCACAGCATGTAGGAAGGAGGTAGATTCTCTCCACTAGTTTAGATACTACTGTCTTGTCTGAGACCTCACACTCATTCTCCCTGTTCCTGCACCCACGTCCCATCAAGGCTCAAACTCTACAACTCTCACTACTGCCTACAGTGTCTTCCCTTAGTCAATGCCATCAGCTCTGAAAGAACTTTGTGCTGCCTGCTGTCTTGCTCCGGATACATCCTTACCTCCACTAGAAATAACGATTATGCCACACAATTTCGTCTCCCTTAGAATCTGGCTCTTTCATTCCAAGTGGAAAACAGCCCACAATAGGGCAGAAAGTGTCAGGATGACTGGTGGTAACACAATGTCGAGCTGGAGGAGCTGAAGAATTTCGGGTCAGGACCCATTTCTGAAGAAGGGGACCGATCTGTAACGTCAGCTTTCCTGCTCCTCTGATGCTGCCTGGCCTGCTGTGTTCCTTCAGCTCCACATTGTGTTATCTCTGACTCCAGCATCTGCAGTTCTTCCTCTCTCCGCATGACTGGTGGGCTACCTGACATTCTGCTGCTCACCCCTTATGGGGAGGTCATCCTGACTCTGACCTCCCCAAGTAGCTGACTGACTGTGTTCAAGGCTAGACCGGAATTAGACGCTGCCTTTGGACTTCCTCTGCTCAGGACCTGCAAGTTTCAGTCGTGAGGGGCAGCTGGAGTGGCTGGGACGTTTTTCAATGAAGTGTAAGAGGTTGAGGTGTGACCTTGTACAGGTTTATAAAATCATGAGGGGCATAGAAAAGGTAATAAACAAAGATCTTTTCCCTAAGGTGAGGAAGTTGAAAACTTGAGGGCATAATTTTAAGGTGACAGTAGAAAGATTTTAAAAAGGGACCTGAGGGGAAATTTTTTCACATAGTGCAGTTAATATGTGGAATGCACTGCTGGAGGAAGTGGTATTTAAAGGACATATGGACAGGTACATGAATAGGAAAGGTTTAAAGGAATACGTGTCAAACACAGGCAAATAGGGCTACTTCAGTTTGGGAAACTTGGTCAGCATAGATGAGTTGGATCAAAGGGCCTGTTTCCATGCTGCATGACTCTATGACTCTATTTGACTGAGGACTACCCATGGATCATGCCCTGAGATATTGGTGTCTTGTGTCCAAAGTGAGTGTCTTTCAGAGCAAGAGGTGAACTGAACTTGCCAGGTACCCATTCTGACATTAATATCAAAAATTCTCAACGACAAATTTGTTCAGCATAAAGAGCTTTGTTCAAAGTTGAATATTAATGAGTCAACGAAAACAGACGTTGCTGTTAAGACTCATCAGGTCTGGCAGTATCTGTGAAGAAAAAAAATCAGTTAACCTCTCGAAAGGTTAACTCCGATTTTTTTTCTTCACAGATGCAGCCAGACCTGCTGAGCTTTTCCAGCAAAATCTATTTTTGTTCCTGATTTACAGCATCCACAGTTCTTTCTGTTTTTTATTAATGAGGCAAGTTGTACCATCAATAAGGCATTTACAGATGGTTTGCAATGCAGAATGACACCAAACAGCACAGGTTCAATTCCTGCACTAGCTGAGGTTATCACGGAAGTCGTGCCTTCTCAACCTCACCCCTTGCCTGAGACACGGTGGAAATTCTGTCATGACCCATATCGTTCGGGCCCCTACAAGACTCTGTCTTTGTGATGTGAGGTGTGTGATTTATGTATAAACAGGAATAATATTAAGAGTTTTGATTTTGAACTAGTGACGTATGAGTTTTGGTCTGTGTGTATGAGGGGGTTTTAATAAGTAACTTGTCAGTCCTACATGCTAGGACTTGATGCAGATCTGAACATCTAACGGTGTGATTCTCAAACTCAGATAAGTATTGTAGGCCTTTAGATTACCCATGATTTATCAACTCTCCAAGCTGTTTTCTTCAAGGTCCTGTCCAATTTTTTTGGTGTTTTATCCTTTCAGAAACATATACAGAAAGGGTTTAAAAATTGTCTGCAACCCTGGCCTGTGTTCAAACACAAGTGTGCTACAAAGTTCACAGTCATAGAAACACCCACAAATCACTTTTGCATTGTATGTAAGCAGACTTTCTCAATCAGAGTCTTAGAAGCCAGCTAGCTAAACAACCAGTTAAAAGGAAATAGGACCAACAGAAGGATTCCTCATTCCGAGTGCTGACAGCCAACCAGTGTTAAAAGGAAACAGTGCAACAGGATTTCAAAAAAAACCTGTGAAAGCCACTAATCCCAAAGTTGACTGTTCAATTACCAACATTCCACTATCTACTTTTCTCGAACAATGGAAGGTACTAAGAGATGAGGAATAAACTACATTTGGAGTACTACATACAATTCTGGTCATCCTACTATACGAAGGACATTGTTAAACTGGAAATGGTGCAAACAGATGTTTACAAGGATGTTACGGAGACTAGAAGGTTTGAGTTATAAGGATAGGCTGGGACCTTTTTCCCTGGGCCGTAGGAGGCTGAAGCGTGACACTGCAGAGGTTTAAAAAATCTTCAGGGTCATAGATAAGGAGAAAGGTCCTTTCCCTAGGGCTGGGAAGACCAAGACAAGGGGGTATAAGTTTAATTTGAAAAGGAAAAGATTTAAAAGGGACCTGAGGGGGAACGTTTTCCACACAGGGTGGTGCGTATGTGGAACAAGCTCCCAGAGGAAGTGGTAGAGGCAGGTACAGTTACAACATTTGGACAGGTACACGGATTGGAAAGGTTCATAGCGATATGAGCCAAATACAGGCAAATGGGACTGGTTGAGTTTAGGGAACCTCGTCAGCAAGGGCCTGTTTCCACGCTATATACCTCTTTGATTCTATGATATGATTTTTAACCAATATGTGTCACAGAGCAAGTGACTGGGACTCACTTGGAACGATAGCCTGAATTTATCTGTACTGTGAGAGTTTTACAATTGAAGACAGGCATTACTTACTGTTTAGAAGAATCATAAATTAAATTTTGCTTAGGAAAACCCCACACATTAAGAAAGCTTTTAAGATTCAGTTCACGGGAGACTGGCTGGAGTAGACCTAAGAACAGGTTTTCCTGGAGAAAAGGGGTACTTCAGAACAGTTATGAAATTGGCTACCTCACTGTTGAGGGTTTCAGTTTGAAAAGACCAGACCACAAGGTTAAAAGCCTTGAAGAGTTATTTGAAGTTCAGAAATTTTTAGATCAGTTGTGTGAATAATCAAGGAAAGGCCAACAAGCTCTCAAAACCGAGAATCGAAAGAAACGAGTAAATGTGATAAGAGAAGGGAACTCTACTCTCGCATTTGAGTACTATTAAAGTGATAATTTGAAATAGACAGAATTTTGTTCTGCCATGTGTGACAAAACCTTTACAAATAAATAACCGAGTTTGTTCTATTTTATCTTTGTTTCTCTTGTGTATTAAAGTTAAACCAAATGTGCATGGAGCATTGCATGTTTATGTTTCAGTGAAAGGCCACCACATTAAATAAAACAAAGACAAAATATGATCTATTAAGCCAGACTTCAGTCTGGGATCTGACCTGTCCAGTGTTATGTCAGCTGGGATTACAATATTTTCCCATTACTGCTCTCAGGCTGTATGAACATGGAATGTGTTTTAACAACATAACCAGATGATTTTGATAAATGCTTCAAACAATGCTTTGCAATGGATGCAAATCATCATGAATGAGGACCGTATCTATGGTAAACACTCTTCATCTCGAATACCCAGGCCCAGTCTGGTCTATATGAAAGTCCAGACAGCACCTTCCACATTCACGACCGCTAACATCTAGAAAGACAAAGGGAGTAGACACAGGGAAACATCACCACCAACTTCCTCTCAAGCCACGCACCTTCCTGACCTGCAATAATATTTGCCATTCATTCAAAATCCTGGACTCCTTGCCTGACAGAATTGTGGGGGAATGTAAACCAAATGGACCGCAGTAATTCAAGAAGGCTGCAGACCACCATCATCTCCAGGGCAATTAGGAATGAGCAATAAATGCTGGTCCAGCAGCCAAGCCACATTCCACAAATAAATAAAAGAAAATTAACTGGTGTCTGGAATAGCCCAGTAAACCACTTAATTCAGAGTACTTAAGAATGAGTAATAAATGATGGCCATGACATTAGAGTCACATGCCAAGAATTAAGAAAAGACAAATGGTAACAATATCTTACACTTATCACAGTTGCGAAGTTGTGACGTTGGTTAAAATCATTTCAGAGTTATAAGCTTTACCACTATCTTTCACCCCAACCTCAAATTCACCCGGACCATCTCCAATACCTCTCTCCCCTTCCTGGACCTCTCTGTCTCCGTGTCCGGTAACTGTCTCAGCACTGGCATCTATTTTAAACCTACCAACTCCCACAGCTACCTTGACTACACCTCCTCTCACCCACCCTCCTGGAAGAATTCGATCCCCTACTCCCAATTCCTGCACCGCATCTGCTTCTAAGGTGGACAGTTCCATTCCCACACAACCTATATATCCTCTGACCTCAAGGACCGTAAGATCCCCCCCTCCAGTGATCGAAAACGCCGTCAGCCACATCTCTTGCATTTCCCACACTTCTGCCCTCAAACCCCCTCCCCCAACAAAACTAAAGACAGAGTGCCTCTGGTCCTCACATATCACCTCACCAACCTCCGCATCCAGCTTATCATCCTCCGCCACTCCCACCACATGCAATCCAACCTCGCAACCAAACAGACAGTTCCCTCCCCACCCCATCTGCCTTTCGTAGGGACCACTCACTCTGCGACTACCTCATCCGCTCCACACTCCCCACCAACCCCACTAAACCCGGCACCTTTCCCTGGAACTGGAGGAAGTGCTACACCTGCCCCTGCCCCTACACCTCCATTCAAGGCCCAAGACAAACTTTCCAAATCTGACAGGGATTCACCTGTACATCCTCCAACCTGGTCTACTGTATTCATTGCTCCCAATGTGGCCTCCTCTACGTTGGTGAGGCCAAGTGCAGACTCGGTGACCGATTTGCGGAGCACCTGCACTCTGTACGCGATAATCAATACCTTCTGGTTGCTAACCATTTTAACTCTCCTTTCCATTCCCTTGGTGACATGTCCATCCTGGGCCTCCTCCAGTGCCACAATGACACCACACACAAACTGGAGGAACAACACCCCATATTCCACCTCGGGAGCCTACAGCCTGTTAGCCTAAATATGGATTTTACCAGTTTCAAAATCTCCCCACCACCAGCCTCATTCCATGTTCAACCCTCCCTCGCATCCCACCTCCCCAAATTTAATAGTCAAGAAAGACTAAATTACCTAAATTTGATATACTCTATTAATAAATCTTGCAAGGCCTGAGAAGTCCTAGGCATTAAAGCGAGCTATTAATTTTACTTAAAACTTCCTGCAATGCTTCTTTCATGCCTGTTCAGAATGGGCGAATGTACCAACAGATTTATCGCAGATGTAACAGTGTAGACAACTAATGATTTCTAAAAATACCCACTGAACCATCAAGTGCGAAAACAACCCTTCAGTTAACTCACAGCGATGTTAAGTTAAAACTAATTAGAATATGGAAAGTATTCCTGCCATCTGCTGGATGGCACCATAGCAAATTGTTCCACATTATTTTCTTTCTAAATACCACTACTGGCAACCATATTACCACCATTTTAAGTATTCTTCATACACCTCACTCATGGTTAACTCACCAAGATTTCTTTTCCACAATAAACTAAGTTCATACAATATTATTCACATTATACACTATTCAGCAATTGTTCTTTGTGACGTATGTACTGGAATATATCTTCCTCTGTGCAAACTTTTTTTTTTAACTAACCATTATGCTTATGACAATAAAAGAATTTTTTAAACCTTAGACAGAAGGAAATATGTTTTATTCTGTAACAAAAATAAATTAATACTTACTTGTTTCCTGGTAGTCATTGTCATTTAATAATCTCACACTTATTGTAATATCCATGATGTCCATGGGATGCAGAGTGTAAACAAAAGTTCATGAGCTATATAACAAGCATCAGAATAACAGAAGACATTACAGAAATGAAAAATGTTGAAACACAGGGCACACTAATCTATACCTTTAAGAAGACAAGGTTTGATGAAAGCTAATGAAAACATATTCTATCTTTATCCATTGAAGGCTGATCAACATACTGTGTATTTCCAATATTTTCGAAGCTAAAATAGATGGCCCTTAAAAATGGCCACAGGGACTGTGATGCACAATTAACTGACACCTACTAACAAGCAGCTCATCAATTTAATGTTACCTTCTAATTTTCATGATTATGGTATCCATGCAGCACCAACTGCCCCATTCACTGGCTAGCCACATCTGAGCACCTAGCATCACTGAAAGCTTGCCTCCACTAGCTAAAATATGCCTCTAAGGTGGAGGACATGGTGGAAAGGAGGGGGATATCTCACATCTGCAGGGAACCATGAGGTCTTCTAAACGCTACAGTCAAAAGGCAACATAAGCAGATAGCCATGCAAATCAATGCCACAGTCAAGCTCCAAGGACGTAGTGCTGTATCAAATGGTCATGCGGGTGGTCAAATCCAGCAAGTACACTGTCAGTGCTATATTCTACCAATGTCATCATTAACCTCAGATCCTACTCAAATCACCAGACCCCAATCACCTTTCAAATCTGAATCAATCAGGATGAATAGCAAATGTTCATGTTTTACTTAATTCTTGTACATTTAGGCTCACATCTTCGCCAAACAGCTTTCATGCAGTGAGATAACAAGGTGTAGAGCTGGATGAACACATCATGCCAAGCAGCATCAGAGGAGCAGGAAGGTTGACGTTTCGGGCCTGGACCCTTCTTCTAGGCCCGAAACGTCAGCCTCCCTGCTCCTTTGAAGCTGCTTGGCCTGCTATGTTCATCCAGCTCTACACCTTGCTATCTCAGATTCTCCAGCATCTGCAGTTCCTACTATCTCTGAAACAAGCTTTCATGCAGCACCAGCTATTTGAACAGGTCTTCCATGTCAGCTAAACTGACTGAAAAACACTCACTAATCTATGTTTCTCTTTTGTAGGATATGATGGCATTAAAATAAAAACAGCAGTAGCTAACTCAAGAGGGACAGGTGAGGCCACATGCTCTGAACAGTTTGGAAGAAACCGTGTTGGCCATTATTTGAATGTCCACTGTTGAGGCCGCGACTAGTGGCAGGCCCAACACTAAAGATGATAATATCAACAAATCTAATCCTCCTTCACAAATTCTACGCCAATCCCACCCTGATTCCTTATTATCTTCTTTCTTATCATCTTGAATGCAGCTCTAACCATACTTAAGATGCTCACTATCATCCAAATCCCAGCAGCCTGCTTGATCAGCACAGCATGTGCCACCTGAAACGTTCTCTCTCCAACAACATACAGTAAAATCAACACATGCCATCTTTGAGATGCACCACAGCTATTTACCAAACCACCTTGACAGCACTTTCCAAACACACAACCCTCTATTATCTATAAGGACGGCAAATATGTAGAACATTAGCATCTACAAGTTCAGCTACTAAGCAAATACCATCCCAATTTGGAATTATATCTCCGTTTCATTGTTGGTATGTCAAAAACCTGGAAGTCCTTTCCCAAAAGCATTGTGTTTCTATCTACACCACATGGTCTGTAGCACAGAATCACCGAATGATCATCACAGCAAACGAGGAAGACATTCAGCCCACTGCACCTCTGCTAGTGCTCTGCAACAGCAACGGACCTAGATCTCCAACTTTTCCTTTAGTTCTGTAACTGTTTTCTGTTCAAAGAATTATCCAATTCTCTTTGAAGGCCTCAGTTGAATCTGCCTCCAGCAAACCTCCTGACATTACATTCCAGATGCTATCCAACTGTTGTACATTAAAAGTTTTTCCTGATGCCACTAATCACCTTAAATAGGTGTCCTCTGGTTCTCAGTTCTCCCACAAATAAGAGCAGTTACTCCTTATCTATTCTGACCATTCTCTTCATGACTTTGAAGACATCTCCAAATCTCTTTTCTAAAGAGAGCAAACCTAGCTCTCCAATCTATGTAAATAAAGTTTTTCATCCATTAAACCATTGTTGTGAATTATTTTTGAACACTTCCCAATATCTTCATCTAATTTCTTAAGTGCAGTGCCCAGAACTGGACACAATCCTCCAACTGAAACTGAAACACCAATTTATATACGTTTATTATAATTTATTATTGTACGTTATACATCTGTTTATACAGCTCAGGATCCCAAATGCTCCACTAACTTCTATCACAACCTGCCCTGCTACTTCAATAATTTGTGCACAGAAACCTCATGTCCTTCTGTTCCTGTATCCCCTTTAAAATTATTCACTTAATTTTATATCCCCTTCTCTTTTCCCATTAAAACAAAAAAACTTCAAAATTAACAGCAATAAAATACGGTCACATGTCCACCCATTCCGCCAACCTTTGGAAGCTTATACTATCCTCCTTACAGTTCACAAAATTGCCAAGTTTTGTATCACTCCCTAATTTTGAAACTGTGCGCTATATACTCTTTTTGAAGTCTTAATATAAAAACCAAGAAAAGATGGATTCTTAATACTGACCCCTGGGGAATCCCAATGTATGCCTTCCTTCAATCTGAAAAACAACTATTCACCATAACTGTGTCCTGTCACTCAGTCAATTTCACAAGCTATCGTCCTTATTATTTCATGGCTATAAAAAACAAGTGTGAATTATTTAATATCTCAGTCATGTCCCTTATATCCATACTTAAATTTATTTTTAGGGAGAAATCAGCTCTAGTTCTCCTACCACTCTTAAACCACTTCAAGACTCAAGCAAACTTTTCAATCCCTTTTAATGTTAGCTGCCAGCTGCAATAAAACCTGTGTATACATAATCATCTTATTTAAGAGTGTGGATTTCAAACTAGTGGAAAATGGATGTGGGTGGATTTTTAGAAGGGTTTAAACAAACTAGATTTTAGACTATGGTTCCAGAAAGACTGCTCAATTATATCTCAGAAACCAAGTGACACCAAGCCTTCCGGGGTGTTAATGAAAGTTTCTGCATATTTGTAGGGCGTTATGACAGAAAAATATTAAGCCATTAACTTTAGCAGAATCCACAGTTCGAATTTTTTTCAAAAATCATGATTCAAAAGCTTTTGGGTTCAGTTTGAAGGAGACATTGCTGGGGTCAAAACAAGTGTAGTCTTTCATGGAAAAGAAGATTGTTCAGAGTAGTTCATGAAACAACTTACCTCAATGAGGGAGTGTAGTTTTTGAACTTTCCTAATCAGAAGTTTTGGTTAGATCTCTACAGATTTATTTAAATAACCGAGACAGTCTAATCTCTCAGTTGTGAGAGTATTCCAGGAAAAAGACTTCACAGCTCACAGGACAGGGACCAAGAAGAAGCAGTTAAGTCAAACCTTACGTCATGTCAAAATTGAAGTCAAACAGATTAGACAAGGAAGGAACAGGTCTATGGATTTTGATTGAGTGTAAATTGATGGTGATGGATATTAAATGGGGTTTTCTGCAATTTTATTTTGCCATTTGTTTTAAAATCTTTCAAACTTTTGTATGTAGTTTTATCTGCTTTATTATGAAACAAAAACACTTCTGCTTTATTCTTAAAATAGAGTTTGCAGCCTGTGCATTATATTTCAGTGTGAGACTGTCATGTTAATTTAAAGAAAAAGAAAATATGATCTATCAAACCAGATTTCATTCTGGAATCTGATTTGCCCATTCGTAACATCAGCTAGGATCTAACACAGTCTCTACTCATACTCTCTCTTCCCTTTGCTGTCTTATTTGTTTTTCACTCTTCCTTCTGAGCTTTTTATGTTCAGCCTGCTTCTCAATTGTATTATCCAATTGGCGTCTGTCATATGCAGCCTTTAATTTTCTCCATCATCTTAATTGCTATATCTTTAGTCATTCAAGGAGCTTGTGGTGTTTATTACATCTCAACTGTATTTGAACAACCTTTTTCTTTGAAAGCAGCCAACTGTTCAATTTCAGTGATGCCTACCAACCTTTGATTCTAATTTACCCAAGTAATTAGCTTTGCCTTTGCTTAAGTTTAAGATTCCTGTTCTAAACAAAAGTATGTTACTTTCAGACTTAATATGGAGTTCAGTTTTCCCAGAGGATCCCTTGCTAAGAAATTACTAATTCACTTTCCCCTGTTGCACAATATCAGATCTAAAATAGCTGTATTCTTAGTTCTTTCCAGAATATGTTATTCTAAGAAGTAGGGTTGGTTCTACAATGTTTTGTTCCAGGTTTCGGTTTCAGCAAGTGCTGGCATTTTGCCATGTTCTGCAGTTAGTCTATGTGAACAGTGATTCTGTTTACGATGTGTGTCTGTTGATTTAGCTTTGCTCCTTCATTGATGCCAGTGCACTTTGTTAAGTTCTTTAAACTTTTCAAAGTGTCCCGCATTTAAAGAACATGCAAAGACAATTATTTTGTTTCATGATGATTCTTAAATGTGGTTGAGTCTCGAGAAATTTTAATATCTCTTTTGGAAAAGAAAAGGAAGGCTTGCAATTAGATTGCAGTTTGCACAACCTCAGACCATCTCAAAATGCCTTACAGCCAAATAAGAACTCAGGATGAGTGGTCACTTAACTTAGGGAAACTAACTTGCACATAGCAAATATTACATGTTGCTCCAGCCTCAATATCCAAGGAAGACTGTACATTCCTTGGAGGTGTTACAGCAAAGGTTCACTACCTTGTTCCCTGGACAGGAGGGCTGTTCTAGGATGACAGGTCGAGCATGCTGGGCCTATTCTCTCTGGAGTTTAGAAGAACAACAGCTGATTTCATTTAAATATACAGAATTTTAATGAGGCTCGACAGGGCAGAAACTGAGAGGTTGTATCTGCTGGCCAGAAATCTAGGACACAAGGGCAGAGCTGTGGGAGATGGCAAGAACTGCAGATGCTGGAGTCAGAGATAACAGTGTGGAGCTGGAGGAACACAGCAGGCCAAGCTGTGGAATATGGAGTTGATTATTTGGGACTGAAATGAAGGGAAACCACTTACGGCAGCACAGTGGCTTAGTCGTTAGCACCGCTGCCTCGCCTGGGTTCAATTCCAGCCTTGAAGGACCATCTGTGTGGAGTCTGCACGGGTTTCTTCTGGGTGCTCCAGTTTCCTCCCACAGTCCAAAGATGTTAGGGGGACTGATTATGCTAAATTGCCCACAGTGTCCAGAGACGTGCATTAGCCACAGTAAATGCAGGCTAACTGGGATGGGGTAGGCCTGGATAGGATGCTCCTCAGAAGGTTGGTGTGGACTCGATGGACTGAATGGCCTGCTTTCTCACTGTAGGGATTCTATGACAGGGTTGTGAATCTTTGGAATTCTCTTCGTCAATAAACTGTAGATACCCCATTGTTGACTATATTCAATGCTAGGTTAAATGGATTTTTGATCTATCAATATATTAAGGGATATGGGGAGTGGGTGCAAAAAGTGTTGAGGCAGAAGATTTTATGAAATGGTAGAGCAGTCTTGAGGGGTAGTTTGGTCTATTCCTGCTCCTATTCCTTATGTTTTAGAAAACAATGCACAAAATGGTCATTTCTGAAGTGTATTCCTACCTTTTGGACTGTAACCTGACTTCTGACCTAGTATTTTTGTGTTATCTAAATTCAACAAAATTAAGTATGTGGATTCCATTTACTTGAAGATTTCTGGTGATTTTTATTTCCAGCTGAACTAATATATACCATACACAGTAAATACCAGACACAACCGGTGCCTCAAGTGCTACACTGCAGACAGCCTGTGGCTGTGCAATAACATCAAGGTACCTGGCTCATTTGTATGTTGAACACTCAAATGGATATTATCGTAAATGTAATAACACAACAAACCTTAGCTTCTAATGCCCTATTACTTTTAAATTCTCTGGACAATCAGAAGAATTTCTGCAACACATTCCTTACTGTGAAGGACAATTTTTTTCAGACTGGTGTAAAGATGGATAAAAATATTGCTTTAAGCCAAAGCAGCTGCTTAAGATGATATTTGCAGATTTAAAAACAACTTACTGCAGTGCATTCTGAGTTGTAAATACAACGTTGCCTTATTGGAGAAATGAGGAAGAATTCCAAATAAACCAGCACAAGATTGTTCATGGTAATTTTGGCCAGGGACAGTATTGATTGGACGGATTGAAAAACCAATCAGAACCAGTTACTGTATGCTCAGAAGGGTAACAACAAGCGCTTGACTATGTCCTGGGTGCATGGCCATAGCCCTGTGTGCGCATCATACAATAAAAACATCTGGCCTGTAAACAGAAAGCATTCACCTCTCTTTCTCTCTCCCTTCTGTGTGGAGAAATTAAAGACCACCCCTGGTAGCTAGTTACTCTCCTTCAACTTCCCGAGTTGCTTTCTCTGCAAATCCCTTGTCGAAATGAAAGAAGGAAAAACCAGCTTCAGAGGTACTGAAAGAGCATATCCTCAATAGCACGTGAAAAGCCAAGAATCAAAGAACAAAACAGCACAGGAACAGGCCCTTCAGCCCTCCAAGCCTGCACCGACACATTTTGCCCTTCCATACTAAAACAGTCTTCGCTTACAGCATCCATATCCCTCTATTTCCTTCCTATTCATGTAGGTATATTTGTACATTCAAAATGTCATGTCATCCACAAAGAACTAGAAGGAATCGAATAACGCCAGAAGAAAACAGCCTGACACCCATGATACAGACTGGTGCTAGAAACATGCTTTGACTTCATTTTCATTCCCCATTATAATATTTGAGTTCTATCTTGTCTATTCGTATGTATATGGGGGCTTTAAGAAAGGGGTAGAGTTTAAGTTATAGACTAGCAATTCAACTTGTTTTTTTTTGCCACTGGTTAAAACAGTCGATTACAATAATTTGTTTTGTTAAAAGAGAAAAACTGGTTTGCATATATTTTTAACCTGAATTTGACAGTTAGATAGAATTGAGCAATTTTATGATTTAATCAAATTTTCACATTTGTGACAACTCTGGAATCGATAGGACTTGACTTCCAGTGCACTACTCCGGTAAGTTGTCACATTGCATACTGGGCTCGTGCATGAAGAACAGCAGTCAGAGAGAGCGAAAGAATCAGAAAGAATCAAAAAGTTGAATATCTCACCCTTACTTCAGTAATGCCATATGAAAAGGCTTGAGAGCAGATTTGCTTCTGATTTTCTTATTGGTCAAGTGAAACATTAAGTTAAACAAATGGAGTCAAAGATACATATATTAAAATTTATGATTTGTTTTAAAACAGTCGAACTCCAAATGAAAAAGGTATACCTTCTTTCACAGCAGTTGTGCACTATCCACTCTCAATTTTTGAGCTCCTCTCACCTCAAAGTTCTACACCTCCAGCAGGATAGGAGTCTGACCTCCTTAGAATTCCACAGGAAGCCAAGAACAACAATTCAAGCGATGGTAAATATACTCGGTTACATTCACAATGCAAATGGTTATAATACAGGGGGTCATTTAGTCAGTTTTGTCCATGCTAGCTCTTTTCAAGAGCAATTTGACTAGTCCCAGTCCTTACCCTTGCCCAATACTACTGCAATTCTTTTCTTCAAATGCTTATCCAATTCATTTTTGAAAGCCATAACAGCATCTGCCTCCTCCTCACATTCAGACACAAATTCAGATTCTACCCACTCACTATGAAAAATTTCTTTCATAGTGCCTTTAGTTATTTTGCCGATCATAGTTGTCCTTGGATTCTCAATCCTGATGACAAAGGGAACAGTTTCTATCCACTGCATCCAATGCAAATTTGAACACCTTTATCAAATCTCTTTCCAACCTTCTCTAATCAAAGGGAGAACACCCCAGTTCTCCAGTCCATCTATGTAATTCAGTTAATCCTGCATCCCAGGAACCATTCTTGTGAATCATTTCTGCACCATCTCCACATCCTTCCTAAATTACTGCACCCAGATCTGGACACAAAACTCTAGTTGAGCATATGTATTTTATAAAGCTCATCATAGCTTCCTTGTTGAACTCTGTGCTTTCATTTATAAAGCCCAGATCCGATACGCCTTTTTAAATCACTTACTTTTGGTTATATTTGTTAAGTTTGGTCAGTGCATTCAGTATAGGAATTGGGAGGTCATGTTCTGACTGTACATGACATTGGTTAGGCCACTTTTGGAATACTGCGCGCAATTCCGGTCTCCCTGCTTTAGGAAGGATGTTGTGAACTTGAAAGGGTTCAGAAAAGATTTATAAAGAACGTTGCCAGGGTTGGAGGGTTTGAGCTACAGGGAGAGGCTCTATAGGTTCACGCTATTTTCCCTGGAGCGTCGGAGGCTGAGGTTTTATAAACCTTATAGAAGTTTATAAGATCATGAGGGGCATGGATAGGGTAAATAGTCAAGGTTTCTTCCCAGGGTGGGGGAGTCCAAAACTAGATGGCATAGATTTTCGGTGAGAGGAGAAAGATTTAAAAGGAACCTAAGGGGCAGCTTTTTCACACAGAGGGCGGTGCGAGTATGGAATGAGCTGCCAGAGGAAGTGTTGGAGGCTGGTACAATCACAATATTTAAAAGGCATTTCGATGGGTATATGAATAAGAAAAGTTTAGAGAGCTATGGGCCAAATGGGACTAGATTAATTTATGATATCTGGTGGGCATGGACGAATTGGACTGAAGGGACTGTTTCTGTGCTATACAACTCCACAACTCTATACACAACCTGCCCTGCTGCTTTCACCTGTGCAAACTCCAAGGTCTCTGCATTCTTTCATATTCCCTCATCCCTAACTTCAGAATGCAGTTAATGTTACTGGCGAGTAATACAGATGCCAAGGTTAATTCTGAAGACAGAAGTTCAAATCCCACCACAGCCGCCAGTGCAAGTTAAAATAAATTAATAAACATAAAATTTAAAAAGTTACTCTTTGTAAAAGAGACCATGAAGCTAAATCCATTTAATTCATAAGTTGGTTATCTTCAATACTTTGTTTAACTCAGCATTATCAATATTCCTCTGATTTTAACTTAATTTAAATTTTTTCTCCTCAAAGGGTGGAATTCTGCAATTAGTCATATGCTTTATGCAGGTCAGGTGAGGAGGTAACACTTCAGCCAGAATGGGGATTAAACCTTCTGTCTTTGATATTTATCTAATCTATATTCTTAGCCAGATAACCACTCAATTAAAAATTAATCTTTAATGTTACTACTTGATTTAATTTTAACTTCATCCTCTGATTAAACATTGTTTTAATTATACAAATATATTGCATAATTTAAGTTTCTTTTTCAATTGGCTTTTGCTACTTACAGTGCTTCTTCAAATGGTGCTTAATAAATGTACACTGAATTCAGATTTATTTTAGCTACACAATCAATTAGGTTAATGCTCTGCAAGTAGAGTGAAGCAATGGCATCTTCAAACATGTGCTAAAAGCATTATCTTGAAAAAATATGTAAGAAGTGGTGTTGTGATTGGCCCAGCATCACTGTGTTAAGAGGAGCAGTGGAGGAACAAAATACAGAAATAATGCAGACATAACAAATCTGTGCCTGACTTCACATAATTTTTCCTTTTGGACATTTTGACTTGTTATTTAATAATTAATTTTAAATGGATACCATTCAAAGTGAAAGAATCTACAAACATGGAAAGACATCCTATACACACAGCTGATATCACTAAGGCCTGTTCAGAAATTCGCTCTTCTAGTGTTTGTACTTAACTAAAAAAACAAGATGTAGTGTTACACCAGCTGTTTAGAATTAGAAGGAACTCATTCTTTAAATACCAATAAGCAGCACTTACATGTAATGGCTCACTTCAAATTGTTCTGCTGTTTTGTCACCAAGCCAAATTTAATATTCTAGGGAACAGAATATTTTACACGTCACCTACAGGAGAATCTTCAACCAAGTGCAGACGGGTATCAAACAGTCATTTCAAGGAATCAACAATTTCAGACATGGCTACTTCTTTTTATTCATTCATGGGAGACTGGCCTTGCTGTCAATCCCGACATATTTTGCATGAAGATGATGGTAAGCCACCTTCTTAAACCACTACAGTGTGTATAATGAAGATACACCCATAGTGATAGTAGATAGGAAGCTACAAGATTTTAACATTGTGATGGTGAAGAAATAACAAAATATTTCCAAGCCAGGATGGTATGTTTCCAAGTTTCTCGAAGTAACTTAAGTGTTCTAACGTGCGCACTGCCTTGTCCTTCTTAGGTGGTAAAGGTCTCAGGTTCAGAGGGTACTGTCAAAGATGCCAAAATGAGTTGCTGCTGCATACCTTGTTTATGATAAATGTGTGTTTAAGGTCATACATATGGAGCCAATCAAATGAGCTGCTTAGCCCTCAAAGTAACATTAATCGCCCGGAAAATGCTGGAATCTATCAAGTCTTAACAATAGATTTAGAAAATTATAGCACTGCCAGACAAAATCAAAGTACTTTTATGTAAAGAAAGTTGTATATGACAATTTTTTTTTAGGCATTTTTGAGCATGTAACTAGCAAGGGAGATAATGGGAAATCGTAGATTTAGTTTACTTAGATTTCCAAAAGCCATTTGGTATGAATGCAAATTTGCAAAATAACAAGAACTCGAATTTGGGGTTATGGACAAGAATCAGATAGTGGAGACACCGCCACTTCCAGCGAAATGCCACCACCAGACGCATATTCCCCTCCCTTGTCCGCCTTCTGCAGGGACCGCTCCCTCCGGGACACTCTGGTCCACACTTCCTTCACCCCCAAAACCCCTACGGCACCTTCCCTTGCAACCGGCGAAGGTGCAACACCTGCCCATTTACCTCCTCCCTCCCCAGTATCCAAGGGCTCAAACATACCTTCCAGGTGAAGCAACACTTCACCTGCACTTCCCAGAATCTAGTCTACTGCATTCGCTGCTCAAAATGTGGTCTCCTCTACATTGGGGAAACAAAGCGTAGACTTGGCAACCGCTTCGCAGAACATCTACGTTCTGCTTGCAAAAAAGACCCTGAACTGCCTGTTGCCTGCCACTTTAACGCACCACCCTGCTCCCTGGCCAACATCTGTCTCTGGCTTGCTACAGTGTTCCAGCAAATCCCAATGCAAACTGGAGGAACACCACCTCATTTTCCACTTGGGGGCTCTACAGCCCTCCGGACTCAATATTGAGTTCAATAATTTTAGGGCCTAAACTCTCCCATGTCCCAGCCCCCTGCCCCACACACCAGGCCTTGTTACCACATAGCCTGCCATTACACACCCTCTGTTGTTAGTCACTAACAGTCCCCATTAACAACTATTCATCCTCCTAGCCTGATCGTTAGCAACTCCTTTGTCTGTCCAACTGTCTCTCTCTCTCTTTGGGCTCTATCCTATCGTTTACTCCATACCCCATCCACATCCCTATTTTCTGCATATAAACTGATGTTTTCCCAGCCACCATCAGTTCTGAGGAAGGGTCACCAGACCCAAAACGTTAACTCTGTTTTTTCCTTCACAGATGCTGCCAGGCCTGCTGAGCTTCTCCAGCAACTTTGTTTTTGTTAGTGGAGACACGTGTTTTCAAGTGGGCAGGTTGTAACTCAAATTGCTGCAAGGATCAATATTTGGGCCTCAGCTACTCACAATTTATATTAAAGGCTTAAACAAGAGGCTGCAAGTAACACATCAACATTTGCTGACAATACAAAAATAGATGTGAATATGTGCAGTGAGAAGCACAGTTTGCAAAAAGAGATATTGACAAAATAAATGAGTAACAAAGTGGCAGATGGAATGTAATATGGGAAAGATCATGGTTACTCACTTTGATAATAACAATAGAAAAGCAGAATATCTTTAAAAGGTGTAAAATTTCTAAATATTCCATATTCAGAGAGTCACAGAATATGCTTGTACGACTTACACAAAGTTAATGTGCTGGTACAGCAAGCAATTAGGAAGGCAAACTGAATGTTAGCCTTTGTTGCAAAGGGATCGAGAGTGGGGGGAAAAAAAAAACACTCAGTACTGCTGTACAGGGCTTTGGTGAGGCCACAACCAGATTATTAAATGCAGATCAGAAAAGAAACGTTTAAGGTATTATATCCTTTAAGCAGAAGTGGTACAGCGAGGGTGTATCAGCTTGATTCCTAGGGAAGGAGACTCAGTAAATTGTGTCTAGTGACAATTTCACTGAAGAATGCAATACTCTGAATTAGCTTGAAGAGGTTGATACCACTGCTGGGAAATCTAGAAGAGTCTCAGGACAAAAGGTCAATCATTTATGCTTCAGATGAGCAAAGATTTCTTGATTGAGAGGGTTACGAATCTTGGGAAATCTCAATCCAGAGACTTGTGGTCAAGAGGCAGAGGAAGCAGGCTGGAAAAGCACAGCAGATCTGACTGCCTCCAAGGAGCAGGTAAATCAATGCTTCAGGCCAAAATCCTTCGTCAGGATGAAGGGCCTCGAGAAGGGTTTCGACCCAAATGGTTGACTTACCTGCTCCTTGGATACTGTCTGACTGGCTGTGCTTTTTCGACCTCACACCTGTAGACTCTGGCTTCCAGCATCTGCAGTCCTTATCGTCTCCAAGACGTAGGAAGCAGGGTGGGAAGTGGATATCAAACAGGATATCAACCATGTTTACACTGAATGATGGAAAGGAGCTGTATTATTTATCCTGTTCTTTTTTTTTTAAAATTACCTCAGCCACTTATGTTGGATGCAGATAAGGTTTTTATTCCTGTTAGTTAGCTTGTGTGAAGGCAATATAACACAAAACAAATAGATTAATTTCAATAAAACCTAGTATCTGGATAGGGTATAGTCAAAGAAAGAACTGACTAGTTTTTGACAAACACGTGGATCCTCATTTGGGATTTTAGGGAATCTTTAACATTGGTGATTTGATATTTTCTTTTAGAATATTGTTGGTTTATTCTTTATTTTGTCTCAAAATATTGTTGATTGGTTTCGAATGTGATGGATTATTTTAGATGCTGTGGTGGAATTTGTCACATCAGGTGAAAGCGTGAGCAGAGTTTTCACAGCAGGTCACTGGATGGAGATTGGCCTGAAGCTCCCTCAGTGAAATGGAAGCTCTTAATAAAAATATTTATTTTTTACATTTGTTGTTATAGAGCCTCAATCAAGCAAGAAAAAAGCTTCAAGGTTGAGCTAACTATTTGTAATAATGTTGAAATAACACAGCATAGCAAAGGTATACACTCTACTGCATACCCGCTTCACACACGTACATTGATCAGCTTTAGAACGTAAGCACAATTGCAGTTCATCTTCTGCCTCAACACCATTTCTCACACTGCACCCTATGTTTCTTGGCCATAGGCTTCTGAAGTGGAGATTAGAAGATTCTAAGTCTTTAGAGTGAAGAACATTTTGCTCACATCAAACTTAAATGATTGACAAAGAAATTGTCATCCCGTTCCAGATCTACTAGTCAACAGCAACAATCTCTGCATTTACCACGTCAAGTCACTTCAGAACCTTGCATGTTTCAATTAAGTCAATTCTGAACACAATTTACTCAGCCTGTCACCCCAGGAACCAAGCTGTGCATCTTCACCATATCACTTCCATCACAAAAGGTATAATTCCTTAAATATGGAAACCAAACTGCTTTTTTTTAAAATTTACATTCAGCAAGCCACATGGAATAATCAGAGCTCTGTACAATACTACTAAGATTTTCTTACTTTGGCTTCTTGAACTGACCACGCACAGTTTAGTCCTGGATGCTGTTGAGCTCCTGGAGCGTTGTTAGAGCCACATTCAACAAGACATGCAGACAGCATTGCAGCACACTCCTAACTTCTACCTAAGACACTCAAATAGCTATGGGCAGTCACATGTATCTAGAATATCCAATCTATGACATGTTGTAATGCCTACAGTATGCATATAGCTAGTCGAGTTAGGTTTCTTGTCAATAATAACACTACCCCTCCCCACAACCAGAATATTGACAGAGGGGGATGGCATTACCATTAACTATCGAAGTGAGGTGGTTGGACTCTCTCTTATAGGATATGGACATTGGCTTGGTCTTGTGTAGTGCATTTATTACTTTCCATTTATCAGCCCAAACCAAAATTTTGTTCCAGTCTTGCTGCATGCTAGAACAGACTGCTTCAATGTCAGAGGAGTTGTGAACGTAATTTTGTACAGTGAAATTCCCACTTATAGGAACAAAAGTAACAGAAGTTGGCCAATCAGCCCCTCAAGCCTGTTCCACCATTCAATGAGATCATGGCTGATCTGTGGGCTAATTCCATATACCTGCCTTTGGCCCATATTCGCTAATACCCTTGCTTAACAACAAATTATTAATCTCATATTTTTAAAAGAACCTCTGAATTCATGATGGCTGGGCAGAGGAACCCATGCAGAGATGTCTTAGAGCTAAGATGATTGGCATCCATTAGCTACTGACATCTTCCTCTTAGCTACAGACCTAGAAAATAGGTGCAGTAGTAGGCCATTCAGCCCTTCAAGCATGCACTACCATTCAACACAATCATAGCTGATCATAGAAACATAGAAGATAGGAGCAGGTGGAGCCATTTGGCCCTTCAAGCCTGCTCCGCCATTCATCACAATCATGGATGACCAACTCAATAGCCAAATCTTGCTTTCTCCAGACAGGATTGAGGTTCATAAGGAGGTGGTGTTAGCAATTCTGGAAAGTGTGAAAATAGATAAGTCCCCTGGGCCAGATGGGATTTATCCGAGGATTCTCTGGGACACTAGGGATGAGATTGCAGAGCCTTTGGCTTTGATCTTTACGTCGTCATTGTCTACAGGAATGGTGCCAGAAGACTGGAGGATAGCAAATGTTGTCCCCTTGTTCAAGAAGGAAAATAGAGACAACCCTGGTAATTATAGACCAGTGAGCCTTACTTTGGTTGTGGATAAAGTGTTAGAAAGGATTATAAGATATACGATTTATAATCATCTAGAAAGGAATAATTTGATTAGGGATAGTCAACACGGTTTTGTGAAGGGTAGGTCGTGCCTCACAAATCTTATTGAGTTCTTTGAGAAGGTGACCAAACAGGTGGATGAGGGTAAAGCGGTTGATGTGGTGTGTATGGATTTCAGTAAAGCGTTTGATAAGGTTCCCCACGGTAGGCTATTGCAGAAAATACGGAGGCATGGGATTGAGGGTGATTTAGCGGTTTGGATCAGAAATTGGCTAGCTGTAAGAAGACAGAGGGTGGTGGTTGATGGGAAATGTTCATCCTGGAGTTCAGTTACTAGTGGCGTACCGCAAGGATCTGTTTTGGGGCCAGTGCTGTTTACCATTTTTATAAATGACCTGGATGAGGGCGTAGAAGGATGGGTTAGTAAATTTGCGGATGACACTAAAGTCGGTGGAGTTGTGTATAGTGCGGAAGGATGTTGCAGGTTACAGAGGGACATAGATAAGCTGCAGAGCTGGGCTGAGAGGTGGAAAATGGAGTTTAATGCGGAAAAGTGTGAGGTGATTCACTTTGGAAGGAGTAACAGGAATACGGAGTACTGGGCTAATGGTAAGATTCTTGATAGTGTGGATGAGCAAAGAGATCTTGGTGTCCATGTGCACAGATCCCCAAAAGTTGCCACCCAGGTTGATAGGGTTGTTAGGAAGGCTTACGGTGTGTTAGATTTTATTGGTAGAGGGATTGAGTTTTGGAGCCGAGAGGTCATGTTGCAGCTGTACAAAACTCTGGTGCGGCCGCACTTGGAGTATTGCGCACAGTTCTGGTCGCCACATTATAGGAAAGATATGGAAGCATTGGAAAGGGTGCAGAGGAGATTTACCAGGATGTTGCCTGGTATGGAGGGAATGTCTTATGAGGAAAGGCTGAGGGACTTGAGGCTGTTTTCGTTAGAGAGAAGAAGGTTAAGAGGTGACTTAATAGAGACATACAAGATGATTAGAGGATTAGATAGGGTGGACAGTGAGAGCCTTTTTCCTCTGATGGTGATGGCTAGCACGAGGGGACATAGCTTTAAATTGAGGGGTGATAGATATAGGACAGATGTCAGAGGTAGGTTCTTTACTCGGAGAGTAGTAAGGGCGTGGAATACGCTGCCTGCAACAGTAGTGGACTCGCCAACTTTAAGGGCATTTAAATGGTCATTGCATAAACATATGGATGATAATGGAATAGTGTAGGTTAGATGGGCTTCAGATTGGTTTCACAGGTCAGCGCAACATCGAGGGCTACAATGCTCTATGTGCTGTAATGTTCTATGTTCTATGATTCTCCCCGACTGCTATATCTAGTCTTTTCTTGAATACATTCAATGTTTTGGCATCAAGTACTTCCTGTGGTAATGAATTCTACAGGCTCACTACTCTTTGGGTTTAAAATGTCTCCTCATTTCCATTCTAAATGGTCTATCCCAAATTCTCAGACTGTGACCGCTGGTTCTGGACACACCCACCATCGGGAACATCCTCTCCACATCTACCCTGTCTAGTTCTGTTAGAATTTTATGTCTTCATGAGATTCCCCCTCACTTGTCTGAACTCCAGTGAAAATAACCCTAACCTAGTCACCGTCTCCTCATACGTTAGACCAGCCATCCCCGGAATCAGCCTGGTAAACCTTTGCTGCAATCCCTTGAGAGCAACAGCATCCTTCCTCAGAAAAGGAAACCAAAACTGCACACAATATTCTAGGTGTGGCCTCACCAAGACCCTGTATAACTGCAACAACACATCCCTGTTCCTGTACTCGAAATCTCTCACAATGAAGGCCAACATACTACTTGCTTTAATAAAAAAAACAAAAGAACTGCGGATGCTGTATATCAGGAAACAAAACAGAAATTGCTGGACAAGCTCAGCAGGTCTGGCAGCATCCATGAAGGGAAAAACAGAGTTAACGTTTCGGGTCCAGTGTCCCTTCCTCAGAACTCATTTGCCTTCTTTACCACTTGCTGCACCTGCATGCTTGCCTTCAGCGATTGGTGCGCAAGGTCACCCAGGTCCCGCTGCACATTCCCCTCTCCCAATTTACAGCCATTCAGGTAGTAATCTGCCTTCTTGTTTTTGTGAAGTTATTCACTTAGCATTCATCCAAATTATACTGCATCTGCCATTGATTAGCCCACCCAACTCGTCCAGATCATGCTGAAGGATCCCTGCATCCTTGTCATAGTTCACCCACCCACCCAACTTGGAGATAACAAGGCGTGGGGCTGGATGAACACAGCAGGCCAAGCAGCATCAGAGGAGCAGGAAAACTTGACGTTTCGGGCCTAGATTCTTCATCAGAAATGGGGGAGGGGAAGAGGGTTCTGAAATAAATAGGGAGAGAGGGAGAGGCGGATAGAAGATGGATAGAGGAGAAGATAGGTGGAGAGGAGGCAGACAGATCGAAGAGGCGGGGATGGAGCCAGTAAAGGTGAGTGTAGGTGGGGGGGTAGGGAGGAGATAGGTCAGTCCAGGGAGGACGGACAGGTCAAGGGGGCGGGATGAGGTTAGTTCAGGAGTCGCAGGGAGAAGCGCTCCTGGAGGGTCTCAATGTTCTGAATGTAGATATTGTCACGGTTGGGACCAAATTGGGAAGGCTTGAATGTGGACTGTAGTCCATTGGGGATGATCTGGTTCCGTAGGCAGGTACTAAGAAAGGTGATGTGGCTGTAGTACCTGGTTTGCTTCAGGACATGGTCGAGCAGTTTCAAGGCCGAAGAGATGAGATGTTACATTTTGTTCTCTCATCCAAATCATTAATAAATATTGTGAAGAGCTGGGGTCCCAGCACCAGTCTCTGTGGCACCCCACTAGTTACTGCCTGCCAATTTGAAAAGAACCCATTAATTCTTACTCTTTGTTTCCTCTCTGCCAACCAGCTTTCTATCCATCTCAATACATTTCCCCCACTCCCATGCACTTTAATCTTGCACAATAATCTCTTATGTGGGACTTTTGACAAATGCTTTCTGAAAATCCAAATATACCACATTGACTGGCTCCCCCTTGTCAACTCTACTAGTTACATCTTCATAGAATTCCAACAGATTTGTCAAGCATGATTTCCCCTTCATAAATCCACACTGACTCTGTCTGATCCTGACACTGCTTTCTAAATGCTCTGCTACAAAGTCCCTGATAATGGATTTGAGAATTTTTCCCACGACCAATTTTAGGCTCACCAGTCTGTAATTCCGTGTTTTCTCTCTACCTCCCTTTTTGAATACTGGAGTGACATTAGCCACCCTCCAATCTGCAGGGACTATTCCAGAGTCTATAGAATCCTGGAAGATGACCACCAATGCATCCATTATTTCTACAGCCACTTCCTTCTGTACTCTGGGATGTCGATTATCAGGCCCTGGGGATTTATCCATCTTCAATCGCATCAATTTTCCCAGCACTATTGCTCTACTAATATTGATCTCCCGCAATTCTTTCCTCTCACTAAATTTGCATTCTCCAAAATTTCTGCTATCTGATTTGTTTCCCTTTTGTGAAGACAGAACCAAAGTATGTACTCAGTTGCTCAGCGATTTCTTTGACCCCGATTATACATTTCCCCCGTTTCTGTCTGTAGGGGACCTACATTTGTCTTCACCAATTTTCTTCTCTTCACATACCTATAGAAACTCTTAGTGTCAGTCTTTATGTTCCTTGCAAGCTTACTTTTGTACTGTATTTTCCCCTTCTTAATCAATCCCGGTCCTTCTTTGCTGATTCTAAACTGCTCCCAATCTTCAAACTTATTACTTTTCTTGGCCAATCTGTATGCTTCCTCCTTGGGTTGGATACTATCTCTAATTTCCTTTGTAAGCCATGGATTGGCCCTCTTACCCATTTCGCTTTTGTGACAGACAGGAACAGTTGTTGCAGTTCCCTCATGCATTCCTTGAATGTTTGCCATTTCCTATCCACTGTCATCCCTTTAAGTAAATCTCCCCAATCTATCAAGGCCAACTCACACCTCATATCTTCATAGTTTCCTTTATTAAGATTCAGCATCCTAGTCTCTGAATCACCCTCCATCTTGATAAAAAAATTCTATCATGTTATGGTCGCTCGTCCCCCAAGGGATCTCGCACAGCTAGTCTGGCAATGATTCTCTTCTCATTGCACAGTACCCAGTCTAAGATCTTTGCTATGAATGAGCAGAATCAGTGAAGATCCACACGGCCCTACTCCCCCACGTGCCTCAACCTAGCAATTCCAGTTCACTTTAATTTTACAAGAGTTCCTTGATGCCACACTTAGTAAAATGATGCTTCAATGTCAAAGGCATTCACTCTTGTTCAGCCCCTGAATTCACCTCTTTTGCCCATGTTTCAAACAAGGCTGCAATGAGGCCCACAGCAAAGGAATCCTGGCAGAACACAAAGCATTGGTGAGCAGATTAATTGCTGAGAAAATGCCACTTGGTAGTATTGTTGATGATACTTCTGACACATTGTTGATAAAAGAGATAGACTGATGAGGCGGTAATTGGATTTGATTTGCTTTGTTGTGCACAGATATACTAAATTTAGTTGCCTCTTTTGTGGGTAGATGTGAGTGCTGTAGTGGAAACAGTTCATGTGCTGGAACTCCTGCAAAGATGTCTTAGAGCCAGTTCTACCATATAATGAGCACAAGCCTTAAATACTGCGTCTGTATCTGTATTTTGTCTGGGGCACAGCCTTTGTTGTAATGTGTACTCATCTATTTCTTGGTATCTTGTGGAGTGAACCAAATTGGCCGAAGACTCCCTTCTGCTTTGGTGCAGACCTCAGGAGGAAGCTTGGGTATAGCATTCAGTTGGCCCTTCTAGCTGAAGATTACTGCACATGCTTTAGGCTTTTGTGCTGATCTGCTGGGTGTACCGTTGTTAAAGACTTATTATGAGGAATACCCACACTCAACATGAATCACACATGATATAGAATCAAGGAGTTACACACAAACAAATAACACAACCCAACTGGCAAAGTATTGCCCCACTAGTCTACTCTCAGTCATCTGCCATCTCACAGAAGGTATAATTGATGGTGCTTTCAAGTGGCACTTACTCAGCAATACCCTGCTTCCCAGTGCACAGTTTGAGTTCAAGAATATTTCACTCCAGACCTCATTACAGACTTGGTCAAAACATGGACAAAACGACTGAGTTCCAGAGCTAGAGTGAGTGATTTTCCCAAAAGCAGCATTAAGTGTGACAGAAGTCTTTGAAAACTAAAGTCAGCAGGAATAAGGTTGGAGTTGTACCTGGCACAAGAGAAGACAGTTGGAATTGTTGGAGGATGGTCATCTCAATTCAAAGGCATTTGTGCAGGTGTTCCTTAGAGCAGGGTACTATGTCCAACTTTCAACTGCTTAATCAATGACCTTCACTCCATCATGAGATCAGTGGTAGGGATGTTCAGTGAAGATTGCAGAGTGTACAGTTCAGGCTGCAACTCCTCAGATATTAAAGAAGTCTATGACCACATGCAGCAAGACCTGGGCTGATAAATATCAAGTAAGATTTGAGTCACATGAGTGCCAGGCAATGACTATCTCCTACAAGAGAAGATCTAACTACCTCCCCTTCGCATTCTACAGTCCTGGTTGTTTGCAGAGTTAAAATAATCGCATTGTGCTGATATTTCACCATAATCCATCAATTATCTCCCTCACAACCACGTACAGTATCCATTTCCCTTTAAAATGTTGCTGTGGAATCTGATTCCATTACCTTTTCAGGCAGGGATTCAGGTAATAATTTATTGCCATTTTCCCAATCACCCTATCTCCATTTTCCAGCTTTATCTTAGATTTGTATTCTCCATTTGCCTACATCACTTATAAAGTGTTTTTATCTTTCAAGGCAAAATAAAAGAGTCAAATTGTAGTTGGGCCTCTTTCTACAACATAGTGTTTATTTAAATTTGGAAAGTACACCCATACCGTGTTCCT
This sequence comes from Ginglymostoma cirratum, assembly GCA_024137785.1. Taxonomy (NCBI): domain Eukaryota; kingdom Metazoa; phylum Chordata; class Chondrichthyes; order Orectolobiformes; family Ginglymostomatidae; genus Ginglymostoma; species Ginglymostoma cirratum. The sequence continues at coordinate 22,970,159 of JAHRHZ010000267.1, read as the reverse complement.
CCAAAAACTTGGTTTTTACACTTGTGACCGGAGTAGAATTCTTATCATAATAAATGCTACTAAGGAAAAGCAACATTCACTTCTCACCTAAGAAATTTTTGCCTTTCGACAGTAAGTTAATAATAGATAATAAACAAAAAAAACAGTCGAGCTATACTGCATATTGGAAAAGTAATGTGATAACAAGAAAACCAATGTGCATTTCACAAACACACAATACAAAATGAATCAATGGGCAAAATATCGAACTTTAAATCAACACGAAAACCAGTGTCCTTCCCCACCACTAACCCCAATCCTAATTTCCAAAACAGTACCACAGTATTCGAGTATTAGCCATCCTAGTTCTTCTTAGCTAAACATATCACTTCACACCTCGCTGTTTATTTTCAGCTATCTTGTATCCATCATTCCACAGGCCTATATACTTTTCAGGGTTATTACCTTTTTCACTGTTTATTACAGCTCTAAGTTTTGTGTCATCTGGAAATTTTAGAAGTGTGGCTTGTAGCATGCCCTGTTTTTCCTGCTTCCCCACCCCCACCCCCACCAAACACAAAATGTTCAACAGGAGATTTGATAGGCACATAAAAATCACAAAGAGTTTAATTAGATTGGAAACAGTTTCTCTTTATTCAATGTCTTCAGGACCAACAATCAGAGGGCAAATATTTAAGTTGACTAGCAAAAGAACCAGAGGCAACACGCAAGAATATTTTTATGCAACGTGATTAGGCTTTAGAATGCATTGCCTGATAATGTAAAGAAAACTGGATAAATTCTTAAAGGAGCCAGAAATGAGAAAACAGCAGGCAAGTGGGACTAACTGGAATGTTCTTCCAAAGAGTCAGAACAAACGTAATGGGCCAAAATAGCCTTTTCTGAGCTACACTGTTCAACAATTCTATAAAGACTGACCTAACAAATCTCACTAAATTTTCTTTGTTCAATTTTCTCCTTTGCTGAAGACAGTGATTCATACTGAACCTCCACAGTTCTCACAGCCCTCCTGTGCTTTATGTAAGGCATGCATGTAATGTGCAACAGCAGGTAATTTGACATCAGAGGAAGGGAGTGGCATCATGGCCATTTCTAATCACGTTCTCACCTACAATCCATGAACGTACACTTGCCAGCTGGACTCAGGAATACTAAGCAGGCAAGGGACGTCAACTTGTCACAATCTGTGGAAAGCCAAGGTCAGCTGCATGTGTGCGCTACTCAAAGCACAGGATGGGGAGACTTTTCTAATTCTCATGCTGCATTAATCCTCTTCCAACCCAATTCCTTAAAATTAAATAACGTTCCTACAACCCACACCTGCAGCATTATAATTCATCAGGAATGATGCCTCATTCCAGCTTTGTCAAATTGCTTTGATTTCCCTTCCCCATCACAAATCAAGTTGTCAAATGTACCAGCATTATATTTCACAATTACTTCTCCAAACCCTCAATGATTAAGTATTGTGAGAGGCCACCCTTGACAGACCAATATATGACATCCTTTGTACAGACAGCATACTTTTCCTTTCTTCTTTCCTTGATATTCTACAGATTCAATTTTTGTATATGTGACAAACAAGTGCCAGTAACTCAATTGGCTGGACAACGGTTTATGATATCAACAGGGTGAACTCAATTTCCACACCAGCCGAGGTTACCACGAAGGACTTTCCTTTTCAATCTTTCCTCTTGCCTGAGTGTGGTGACTGAAAATCTCAATGTTTAACTTCCATAATATTGTCCCACATCTCCCAAGTCCAACCTACAAAAATCTTGATTAACTTTGAAGAACTTCCCACACACCCATTCTCAAATGCTTCTGCTGTCTTTCCATTCCATTAAGTTTCAATTTCAAAATCGTGTTCACCTTCAAATCCATCCATTCTACTAACCTTCTCCATGCCCAGTCCCCATGTTCATATTCTGCATCTCCAATTCTGGTCTACTCTATGGTTATCTCCCATACTTTCCATTCGGTTTTCACTACGCTACCTGTAAAGTGTCCATCTAGAAGGTGTTGTATAACTCTACATTTAAATAAAACACATTTATATTTTAAAATAGCTTTACGTTTGTCCTGATTTCTGATGAAGTCCTTGCTCAGCCTTCTGGTGTTCAGAACTCTCCATTCGACTTTATCCTACCCAGTCCCACTTTGTCAACCTAGCCTTCATCCTTTTTCCTCTGAAAACATTCAAGCTTCTCCTCTGTAGCTACACCTAAATGCAAACTATATTCAGAGTTAGTTCCCATTATAGTAATTAAGAAGATTTCTCAATCTATTTCCACGTTCAATTGTAAAACTAGAATTATGTGCACTCACCTTTATTACACAATTTGAAAGAAAAACATATTTAACCCTACAATTCTCCATACAGCTTAACAGTACATTTTATTGGAGCAATGGCTTTAGCCCCTAAGAATTTGAGTTCCGACAATAGCTACTCTGCAAAACAAAATAATTGGAATAAAATAAAACCCGCTAAATCAAAAGATACTGACAAACCTTGCGAGGTACCATCGCAAGACAGTCTGGCCAACAAATGTAATGACAACCTCACAAATGGAAAGAGAATCAAGTAAAAATCCAGGAGGAGGGTGTTTTACTTGAGATTTCCCACTAACAATGTCTTTTTGTATGTTTTTTAAATAATACCAGCTAGGTAAAATGTGATTGCTAAAGGCATCTGATCATTTCACTCTTAAATATCCCAGGGGGTTTCCATGGAAACCGGAATGTGAGGGTGGGAAGGAAAAGGTACCAAGTGACTGATGCTGCAGCAAAAAAAATCATCAGGGCAAGAACAGAGACACCTTGGAAACCCGCTCAGCTGCGACATTAAAAAGCTTTCGACTAAATAAAATAGTCTTTAGACTTTCATTAATGAAGACAAAAGAGGGAGACATAGACAGTACGTACCTCAGACGTCACGCTCCGAACAAACCCCACACCTCAGTCACTGCGCCGTTCAACCGAACCTGCTGACAAGCATACTCCACCCCCAGACTGACTGACAGCAGGATCAACCATACACACATCACGGTCCACGCACAGGCGCCAATCGCAAAGAGACCTGGGCCATTCCTTGATCAAGTTTGGTTTTCACCCCGCCTACGCCGTGGTGAGTTCTGGGAGTTGTAGTTTTCCCGCGACGATAATTTGATGGACTGTCTTCGTGCTTTCTTTATCTTTTTTTTTCTTAGCCGGGATGCGCTTCCAAACTCAGCTCTGGGCCGGCGAGTGAGAATTTTTCACGGGGCTGTGCGCGTCATGGATGCCGGCCACGCCTTTAAACGGGACTGCAGCTGCCAGCATGCCGGGATGTGGCGTCCGGCCTCCTCTCCTTCACAGGCCGTGTTGTCATTGGAACCACACCAGCGCGCGGCACGAAATGGGAATGCAACACCCACGCAGCCTTCAGTATCCCAGGAAACAGCTGCTCACTGACACACTCATGCATCACGACTTTGCAAAACTTGGATGCACATTATGGTTTCTGACACGATGATTTCTTAAAACAAAAATATATGTACGTGGTATACGATAGCTTAGTGAAATGGCGGTATGTTTGTTTCACGTTCATTTGAAAGGAAAAGAGCTTTTCGAAGCAATGAAGTATTACAGGAGAGCCCAGACAGCCCATAATGTGCTGTGAGGTCAAATTCGCCTTCGAGTCAAGAAAACGTTCAAGGCATAGCTAACTCTTGTCAAGCTCAACCTATTTGCCAGTTGAAATGGCACGTGTAGAAGTGTACAAATCTATTGAATGTAGAGACTAGTGAGACAAAAAGGAAGAAAGAATTAGAAAATAGAATTTTAAGTGTTAAGTAGGCAAGCCCCTGCGTTGGAATAACGTGGCAGAAGAAAAGGGAACTTTGCACTTTCCTGGACCCATGAATGCACACCCTTCTGCAGGGACTCCATGTACAAAAATCTGAAAGGGGAGGGCAAATCAACATACTGAACATTACCCTCATCCTGATGGCCACCTTTGTGTGCAGCTGCATCAAGCCGTGCATAGACCCTCGGTACACAAACACCAAGTGTGACTACATCCTGAGCTTCTACCTGACCCCGGTGTTGTGTTGTGAAAGATGGGACTGGCCTTGCTGTGGAATGCTCCAAGTAGTTGGACCATTCCATATCACCTGTCCTTCATGGAAAAATATTACAAAGAAAAGCAGCTTTGACCACAAATCCCATCAATAAGTGGCCAGCACGAAGCGTCCTCAAGAACTTGTGAAAAGGGACAGGGTGGATTCTGTTGCATAGGTCCCTGAGCAGACGGTCAAAAGTCGTGGTTGGTTGGCTCGCCGAGCTAGTTCATTGTTTTTCTGCAGACGTTTCATTACCCGGCTGGGTAACATCATCAGTGCAGCCTCCGAAGAAGCGCCATTGTGTTTTCCCTCCTGGTATTTGAACTCTGGAGTCCGTTGTGCTGGATTACCTCACTTCTGTTTTTTTTCGCAGTGGATTGTATATGGGCTCGAGCTCCATGTGTTTGTTGATGGCTTTCTTCATGGAGTACCAAGCTTCTAGGAATTCCCATGACAAGCACAGGAATTCCTAGAAGCCTGGTACTCCATGAAGAAAGCCACCAACAAACACATAGAGCTCGACCCCATATACAATCTGCTGCGAAGAAAACTGGAAGTGAGGTAATCCAGCACAACGGACCCCAGAGTTCAAATAACAGGTGGGAAAACGCAACGGCGCTTCATTGGAGGCTGCACTGATGATGTTACCCAGCCGGGTAATGAAACGTCTGCAGAAAAACAACGAACCAGCTCGGCGAGCCAACCAACCACAACATCCACAATCCGAGCTACAAATCTACTCTAAAACCTTACAGACTGTCAAAGCCATTTGGCAGAAAGCCTCATCACCGAATTGATAGTCACCAACAAGCACCAAGACATTGCTTGGCTGTTGGTGAGAAGGATACCATCTGTGAGATCGTTCATGTACACCCAGTCGTGCCACTGCCCGCTGCCCTCAAAAGCAGCTGCAGGGGGGAAGGGCATGTTGAGACTGTCACACATATCCTTCTGGAATGTGCCTTTGCAAAGGAAGTCTGGAGAAAGATGCAATTGTTTTTGTCGAAGTTTGTCCCGAGCAGCTCTATGATGCAGGACTCTGTGCTCTGCGATCTGTTCCCTGGGACACACACAGAGCCAAACATCAAATGCAGCTGGAGGACTATCAACTCGGTGAAAGACGCTCTTTGGTCTGCCAGAAACTTGTTGGTCTTCCCGAACAAGGAAATGACCTTGACCGAGTGTAGCAGACTAGCACATTCCTGGGTCAAGGTCTATGTTCTAAGGGATGCACTAAAACTTGGAGCAGTTGGGGAAAGACCGCTGACTGAGGTCTTCCTGCTGAAGTAAAATGGGGTCCATTCAGTTATCAGACCCTCTTGATGCCTCAAATGCATGTAAACATAGTCCTGTTCAAGTAAGAGATACCTTTGATCTGTTTGGATAGAATCAAACTCCAAAGTTTGTTTGTTTCCTTGATATCCTACTGTATAGAACCGAACTGCGGTTGTGACTATGTAATATATGTATAAGTTTTTTGTGTGAATAAAGTATATTTTTGAAGTTAAAAAAGCACAAGAGTGCTGTAAGAGAGTCTTCCCCATTTACCGTCTTTCTGACAAAGTACAACGGGGGTCCATTCAGTTATCAGATCATCTCAGTGCTTCAAATTTGTGTAAATAATGTCCTGTATAAGAAATGCATTTTTTGTGTCTGCAGGTAATGCTGAACTCCAATGTCTGTTTGTTCTTCATGTGCAAAGACTGTACAGAACTGCTTCAGTAATTGTGTATGTACATAAAGATTTTTATGAATAAAGTATATTTTTGCAACAAAAATGTATGTTCCCAGTCTGCAGGCAAAGGAATACTGCAATTTTCACAAGTGGACCTTCATACTACATAAGCTGAAACCTGTTAATGCCATGATGTAAGTTGAGTTAATTATTCTTTAAGTTATTTCATACAAGACAGTGTGTAATTTTATCCAAAATAATATGCCCTGTTTTTAAAGTGGCAAAATCTTAAAATCAAACCATATTGTCTGAGATTACGTTACAAATCACATTTTAATCTGCAAGACAATAAGACTCGCACAACAGTGATTTCATGTTAAAGATACTATATCTGTCATTGGGAAAATGCTAGAATCCATTATTGAAAAAGTAGTAGCTGGACATTTAGAAAAGCTTAATGCAGTCAGGGTCAACATAGATGTGAGAAAAAGAAATCATGTCTGACAAATTTGCTAGAGTTGTTTGAGTATATAACAAGCAGCTTGTAAAGGGGAACCATAGATGTGTGTTTGAACTTCCAGAAGGTATTCAGTAAGGTGCTATGTAAAAGGTTATTGCACAAGATAGGAGTTCACAGTATTGAAAGTAATGTATCAGCAATGAATTGAGGATTCATTAACAAACAAGATACAGAGTGTTGGGATTATCGAGACCCTTTCAGGTTGGAAAGATGTAATTAGCAGAATACCACAAGAATCAGTCTATCACAAGAATTTAATTATCTATGTTAATAACTTAGAGGATGGGGTTAAGTATAATATATCCAAATTTGCTGACGATGTGAAAATAGGCAATGAAGTTGATTGCTTTGTGATAATATGACTGGACAATTAATCTGGAGGTCCAGGTTAATAGAAAAGGGCCCTTATGGCAGAGTGGTAGTGTCCCCTACCTCTGGATTAGGGGTTCAAGTTGCAGCTGCCCCAGACATGTGCCCTAACATATCTGAACAGGTTGATTAAAAATATCTACAAAAAGGATGAAAGGCCATGTTGTGATGAAGATGAAAGTAATCTGTAAAGGGATACAGAGTGGCCAAAAATGTGGCAGATAAATTTTAATGTAGGAAAGTGTAAGGTGGAGAGACACTCCAAAGACATGCAGCACAGAGGGACCTGGGTGTTCTTGTGCATGAAAATAAGTTTTAAATTCAAGTGGCTTGAGATCAGTTTTTATGAGCTGGAAGCTGAACTACGGGCATGGTGATGCATTGTGGAGACAGAAGATGCTTCGATCCTTTGTACCGGAAAGTCACACCATGTATCATAGCATCTTTGGAATTGGATAGTGATCATGGCCAGTAGAAATTATTGTCAGTGAGGCAGGTAAGGGAAACAGAGGGCAGCAGTGTCATGTAAGATTGAGAAAAAATCCCTAAAATTAAAATATGGACAAAACCCTGGATTTTTGGGCAGATGTTTAACTGTGGATGTTTAAAAGGAAAAGTACAGATGGACTGAATCTGCAGAAATACACAACACAAGCAGCAGAATGGAGATTGCTGTCTGGGAGTATTGTTCAGCCTGGAATCCCAATCTAAAAGAACAAATTGACCGAAACCAACAGACCTTAGCCCAAGCAGCTTTTACATCTCAGGCTACGCAGCACAGACAGTATGGGACCGTCGGAGATACTGGATATTCAACCTGATCAAATCCCATTCACACATAATCTAACCATCAGAAAGCCAATTAACTTCAGAAGAGAACATCAAAAGCTCAATAGAACTATACATTTGAGCAGAGATAATGGGACCCACAGTCATTATAACTGCAAGCACTGATCTCCCCTGAGGGGTGACCTTTTTCCAACAACAGCTTCTGCATGAACAGTTTAGCCCCAGGCTTCCAGCCCCAAAAAGCAGCTTCAGAACCAAGAACATCAGAGGCTGTGTGGAGAACCAAGAATAGGGAAACTGAACCAAAGGCCTCATCAAAACAAAAGACATCTGACAGGGGTAAAGCGAACAAGGGCTACCAGACACAGGCCTATTCCAAACCAAGAGAATTGCCAGCAACTCACTATGACCAGCAGAACTAAAGACCAACAACTCTGAGAAACAAATGACTTGACCAACGCTCGAAGTCCTCAAACACAACCTGAGGTGAAAACTGGGCCCGCAAAACCAGCGGGAAATAAAGAAAACCAGGTACTTACCCAATAGATCCAATACACACCTAACCGCCTCAGCAGACTCAACCCAAACTGAAAAATCTACACAGTCTGAAGTCTTCATCCAGGCTCCAGGTACGGCAAGTGGGAACAGGCAGGCACACTTCAAAACTGCGTTTTCTCAGTCGTGAGCTTAAATTCCCCAGACCCCAAAGTTCTGACCTAGCCAGCAGGGAGGGTGGGTGGTGACAGTACTTTGGGACCCCAAGGGTAGGAATTCTGATTAAAGATTCTGAAATTATGCACCATTGTTTTCTCTGTGTGTTGGGAGGACAGTTTTCTAATAGTGTTCATCTAGTTGATAGTGTATTTGAAGTATTATTGTTCGCCTGTATAATTAATTGTGTCAATTTTCTTGTTTTATTGCATTCTCTATATTTTTGGACAATATACATATTACCTTTTGTATTTTAAATAAACACAGAGATTCCTTTGCCACGAAACACCTGTTAACTGCCTTTTCATTTCACATTCCCTAAATAAGTCCAGTGCCCAGAACCAGAGGTCTGGGAGCAATTCAAACTGCTTAAAGATCAGAAAATAACTGATTGCAAAGCAGAACACTACAGTCAGCCTCTGTCCAATTGTCCAAAAAGTTTGAGGTTTTCTCAGCCTCTTTAGTTAAGAACAAGGTCTGCAGGGTGCAGCAAACTGACCATGGCAATGTTTTACAGGTAGCCGTTTAAAAGGAGATTCAATAAGGAATGTAATACTACTCAGGAATAGTATAGTGAGAAGGGTTAACAACTATAATCTGCAGCAAAGAACAAGAATCAGATGGCAGTGTTGGCTTCTCAGTGCCAGGAATTGGCACATCTGCATAGGGTTGGAAAGTAACTTGCCATGGGAGGATGGAGGATGGTGGTCAAGGGCCACGTAAGTAGCAACGATGGCACAGTGGTTAGCACTGCTGCCTCACAGCACAAGGGACCAGGGTTCAATTCCACCCTTGGGCAACTGTGTGGAGTTTGCCCATTCTCCCTATGTCAGCGTGGGTTCCCTCCCATGTTCCAAAGATGTGCAGGTTACGTGGATTGGCCATGCTAAACTGTATATAATGTCCAAGGATATATAGGTTAGGTTAATTAGCCATGGGATATGCAGGGTTACAGGGATAGGATAGGGGTGTCAGTCTCAGTGACATGCTCTTCGGAGGGTCAGCGTGGACTCAATGGGCCAAATGGCCTGCTTCCACACTGTAGGAATTCCATGATTCAAAGGTAGAGCTAGGAAAGAGGTTCTGCATAGACAGTACGAGGATCTAGACTCTAGATTAAAACTCAAAAGTTATAATCTCTGAATGTAGACTAAGTCACGTACAAATTAGCATAGCGTATCTAAAATAAGAGAGATGAACGTGTGGCTCAAAGATGGGTGGGACAGAAGTGGATTTCAGTTCATGTGATACTGGCATCATTACTAAAGGGCTCTATCATTGGGATGGTCAATACCTGGACCATGATTGGGCCAGTGTTCCTATAAACTGCTTAACAAGCGATGTAGAGAGGGTTTCAAATGAAATAGTGGGGACAAGGGATCAAATGTGGAAAGGTGTATATCAAAGAGTAGAATCAAGGTAATCATATGGGAAATGAGAGTCAGAGAATGAGAGGAAGTGAGAGGTGATAATAACTAGGAATACACTAAAAATCAAGATTAGTGTTACAAAGATAGCAAAAACACAAAAGGAAAGGATCTGTATTTGAATTTATGTAGCATTTATAACAAAGCAAACAAATTGTTATTGAGCACAAACGTAAATAATTGGATCTAACGGCCATTGCAGAGACATGACTGCATAATGACAAGGATGGGATTCCAAATATTGAAAGGTATATGATACTCAAGAATAATATGAAGCGAAGTAAAGGTGGAAAGATAACACTCTTGATCAAAGACGGCATTTTTGCAATAATTAGAAATGACCTTAGTTCAGAGATCAGGATTTAGATCAGGATGTGAAATGGAGATGGGGAACAGTTGGAGAAAGAAGTCCCTAGCAGGAGTATTCTAAAATCTTCTTAACAAATCACAATATGGGCAAAGTATATAACAAGAAATATTGGGTACTTGTGATCAAGGAATGACATGTATCATGGGTAGCTTTAATCTATGTATAAACTGGCATAATCAGATTGACAGTAGTAACCTGGATGAGGAGTTTATAGTTTCTTGAAGCAGTATATTTTAGGAGCAAGAACAGTGGATGTTATATTAGACTTGGTATTGTGTAATATGGCAGGATTAATTAATAGCCTCAGAGTTAAGGCATGCCCAGATAGCAATAAGCACAATATGATTGAATTCTACATCTAATTTGAAAGGTTGAAAAGGCCGGTGCAACATTTCAACTTGATTATTTTCGATTGGGAGAACACTGTCTCATAGAGGTATGCAGAGTCAAAGTAACCATTCAGTTTCAAACCACAGGATGATTGATGCAAGTATTTTTCTCTGCTACCTGTCCCTAAAAATCACTGTCACTTGATGTGGTTTTCAGCTCAGTGTAATATTGCCTAGTAATTTTCTCCATCTCAACTCCACCGTATTGTAAATTAAAAACCTGATCAAATTTGGTAGCCAACCCACCAATGTCCATTTGAAGGACTGAATTTGAGACAAACATGAGGCTTTGTTTCATAACAACTGTTTCCCGACACTACCTGTTGAATTCCTCTGCTAACTTCTGCAGCTGCGCATAGATGTTTTGTGTGTGGAATTATTATGCATCGGAAGTGTTGCAGCATTTGTTTTTCAATTGGGAGGACCAAAGATCCAGTTTCAATTTGAATCCATTCACAATACAATATGTGGTAAGTCTCTGTCCTTTCTCTGCTGTTCACAGTTTAGCTCATTCAATTTGGACATTATGTTTGTAAGGAACCCAAAGTCAACCAACCATGCATTATGTGACACTTCGATGCCCACTTCATTCCTTGATTTAAGGGAAGTAACAATTTCGTTTATGAGATCTAAAAATCTTTGCAGGACCTTCCCTCAATTTAACGACCTCACATCTGCTGTTCACTGGAGGCAGTATCAAGTTTGTCGAATAAGGATTACAACAAGTGGTACTGAACGATCCTTGCTCAAATTGAACTTATAATCATGACTACAAACTTTGATTACATGGGAAAAGTCACCAGTTTACTCACTAATGCTTGCTGGCGGATTATATAGTGGTAACTGACAAAAGAGAAATCAGGAGAATTTCTGCAAAATGTAACACAGACCATAATTGATTACTGTACCATCGGTTATCATAGAAACCAGTTTCTCATTTGGAATATTTTTCAGTTCAAAGTAAGCTGTGGATATCTCATCCCAAATTCTCTGTTTAAGGGGCAAAGATGTGAATTTTTTTTAGTTGTTATGTTCATAAAAACCATGCAAACAAAACAATCAGCTGGGCTGTGTTGGTCATGTTGATGGACCAATTGAACTGCAGTAAGAGGCATTCACAGTTCATCAGATCTGGCTGTAGTTTCTGTCAGATTTCTTCAGACAAAAGTTCCACTCATCTGCGTAAGCGTCAAGCAACCTGCTTTATATTGCTTTTATTATTTCTTTTTTGTTCTTAAAGACATTGAATAATCAGTCAGCAACCATAGTTATTGCTTTTTCAATTACTTTTCCATCTATGAAGGATTTCTTGTGTTTTCCCAGGAGTTGGTAAGTGCGAAATGATGTTTCAATGCAGGCCTTACCTTTTGCTGTGCTTCTGTGCTCCTCCAGCTCCAAACTGTGTTATCTCTGACTCCAACATCGGCAGTTCTTACTGTCTCTTATCTTTTGCTGCTGGTTTAGAAATAAATGACTATTGAACTTTTAAATGACTGTCTGCTCATCAAATTTCTTTGTCTGAAGCATGCTGTTCAAGGGAAGACTATCCTTTACTGGGCACCATTATGTGGTGCTGTTCCAATTTCCCCTTTTCACTTATCAGTAAACTTCAGTGACATATAAGGCAAATACTCTTATTTTTTATTTGTTGACAGAAGATCATTTTCCCATTCTGTGCAGAAGTTGTATATTTTTGGTTTCTTTTTCAGTCGTCCGGGTTCATCACTCTTGGTTATTTCTTCACCTTGTAGTTCATGACATCACTCTGCTGCTGGTCAAGCTGCAGGTTGGCCCCTGGATCCATGTTTCTGGAACCTCCAGAATGTTGCTCACTGCTTTCAAAAGTGGACGCACGGGAGGTCACTTCCATTTTTGTGATTTGTTTCTGTTGACCCTGGTCAAGTTGCATTGCTTGGATAATGGATGTAGTGCATGGCAGCATTTCCTTTCATTTTTCTTTGTCCTGCATGGACCTGTAGATAAGCAGCTGAAGAAAGAAAATGCAGGTGTACAGAAAAAGACAGAGGAGCTTGAATAGCTGAGCTGTTCTTGTGGGGAGTCTACATGAACATGACGGCCTGAATAGCCTTCTAAGTTTTTACTACTTTAATATGCTGGCTTCACACATCGGTTCCTGATATATTTCTTATTAATTTGTTTGCATTGTCACCACAAAAATTACTTTACCCTGTAATCTATGTGGACCAAACTGAAACAGAATGAAACAAGCTTGCAAGGCGTGCATTTTTCTCCATTCATGGCTTCAGGAAATTGAGGTCATGCAGCGGCATGATGATCAACCTGTGTGCAGCAACAGAATGTGGGTGTGTGGTGAGGTCAACTGTCAGAGATCCACACAGGGAGGGAACATGGGCAGGCAGAGAGACTGGCTGTCTTTGCAATCTACTTTTTTAAGACCATGGCCGTAGAACCATAGAATAGTTTCAGGACTGGAGGCCATTCAGCCAGTCATGCCTGCACTGTGTCTCTGAAGGTACAATTCACTTGTGCCATTCAGCTGCCTTCTCCCTGGAGCCCTACACATTCTTTCTTTGCAGATAAGAAACAATTTTACGCTTGAATGCCCAACTGAACCTGACTGCTCCACACTCTCAGGCAATGCATTCCAGATCCTAACTCACCGGGGAAAAAATATTTGCAGTGGATGATTAACTATGATCGTACTAAATTGTAGTCTTGAGGGGCCTAGTGGTCTACTCCTGTTCTTGTTTCTTCTGCTCTGAGTCACAGAAATAATAAAAGTAGCAGATATATCACAGCAAGTATCTCACTTTGTTACTTTTCAGATTTTGAGGAAATTTAGTAAAGTATAATTCTATTTCTTTATAGAAGTGCTTAACTGGCACAATTTAAAATTAATACATTTATATAAAAATGACAAATACAAATGTGTATGAGAAAATATACAAAATGCTCAGAGTCTATTAAAGTAATTTCAGATTGCAATAAAACTGCCTAAAATACAAAAACGCCAAAGCTTTGCTTGTGAGGTTTTGCAGCAATGTCAGTACCAACTGCAGCTCACAGAAATGCAAGGAAAAGTGAAAATCTAACAGGAACAAAAACAAAATTGCTGGAGAGGCTCAGCACGTCTGGTAGCATCTGTGAAGGATAAAACAGAGTTAACGTTTCGGGTCCAGTGACCCTTCCTCAAACAGTTAACTCTATTTTTTCCTTCACAGATGCTGTCAGACCTACTGAGCCTCTCCAGCAATTTTGTTTTTGTTCCGGATTTACAGCATCCGCAGTTCTTTCAGTTTTTATTGAAAATCTATGAGATTGTGAAAACGTTAAAAGTAACAAAGTGACACTCAAAAAGTAATAAGGTGTGAAAAGTAATATGAAGACAAAACTTAGAAGGGATATCAAAGCCAAAGTGGTAATAAAGGGGAGTGCATGTACTTTAAAGATAAATGCAGGTGAAATCAGAACAGAAAATCAGGGACCGTACGACATATCAAATAACAGTCTTATCTATTTAATAGAGAGGATAAAGTACCAGCTTCCCAAAGAAACTAAAAAGATAAGTCAAGGGGAGCAACTTAGTGAATTTAATGTAAGGAAAATAATGGGAACGAAGAACTGATTGAATCATTTCTCGAACCTGAATGTTCACTTGACAGGATAGTAAACGAAATTTCAATTTTGGAATGTACTTTTGGATTAAAAAAATTTAAACGTTACTCAATGATTTTGAAATGGGGAAATACTAGAACTATCAATTTAACATCAGTTGTAAACTTACTAGAATCTATTATCAAAGTTAGAGTGACTCAACATTTGGACAAGTAACCCAAGATCTGTGGTTGATGTTTGGCTATTCACCACACAAATTAATGACTTGGATGAAGGAATAAAATTGGATATCCATATATATAGGTGACATTTGGTTGGGAATGACAGTAACTTGCAAAATTATACCAAAATACTGGAAATTCTCAGGAGCTCTGGCAGCATTTATAGAGAAAGACTTAATATTTCCAGTCAATAATCTTTCATTTGAACTGGGCAAAATTAAGAGACATAATATATTTTATGAGAGTGAAAGGGAGGACAGTGAAGTAAAGAGACAAAAGACATGTCTTTTTGAGGTGTATGTCGCAAAATTAGAAACATTTACCTTTTGAAAACAAATAAAGAGAGGAAAACATAATCTGCATAGCTGAGAACAGTCAGTTGACAGACCAAGTGCGTGGGGAAAACTGGCAGATGGATGTGTGAAGTTGTCCACTTTAGATCCGAGAAAGTCAGCTCCAAATATTTTGTTGATGGCAACAGAACGGGAAATGTTCAGCATTAAATTGATTTGGATATCCATTTATGTAAATCATTAAAAACTAATACAGATACAAAATAAAAACTACAAATACAATGTTGGATTTTATCTCATGGGAATTCAAATACATAATTTAGGAAGCTATGAGATAATGTGATGAGCCTTGATGAGATAGATTTCTGTTTTGGTTACTGCACTTCATTGGTGGGAGTACAGCAGAGAATAACGAAAATGATTTAACAGGGTTAAGCATAGGTTCCATACATTTTGAGTTCTGATGGAAGCTTATTCATGTGAAACAAATTTGTTTTTCTGTGTACAGATGCTGCTTGCCCTGCTGAGTATATCCAACATTTTTCTGCTTTTATTTGCATAAATTTGAGTTGTTTTCAGTTGAATTCAATAGGTCAGTTATTGAGAAATGATTTATTCTGGTGAGATACCAATAAAGGACATAGATCTTTAAAATAATCATCACGGCACATGTCAGACTCGCCTCTAATACAGTTTAGCATTTCAATTCAACACTTTGCATAGAGCTGACACTTCTCAATGCAATGCTGCTGCCTGACTGCTTTACATGCAAGGACAGGCACTCAGCCGCTGATTCAGAACTGGATGCGTCACAGGACTTTTAGCATGTTGGCTCAGTGGTTAATCATTCTGCACCTACCTGGACACTCATAGCATTTCTGCCTTACCTTTCAGCACACTGCCATTTCATTCAGAACTTACAGGCTCACTGAGGTTCTTTCTTGTCTTGTCTTTTAGCACCAACAGAAAGCCATGTAGCTTGTCGTGGTTATTAGCAAGGGGGGGAGACGTGTTTCAGTGCAGCACCGTATATGTCAATATCACACTTACACCATGTGCCAGCAGCTTACGCAGCAACCACACAGCATGTGCTTTAAACAAGTGGCAATGCCTGTAAATCAAAAGAGAATAGTCCTTAGTCAAAGGGGAGTCTGGTCAGTCAGGAGAATGAGTGTCAACACAGTTAGTCAACAGCATCATCCAAGCTCAGTTCAGGGCATTGGTTGTGATCAGGCAGCTGCTTTGTGTGATCAGGATCTGGAGATCTATGTCCTTTTAGTCCAAGGATTGGGCCATGGTCAATCCAGCAGGTTGAGTCCAGCCAATCTGAGATTACACAGGGGAGTAGGTCATGCATGGTCCTAGGGATTTGTGTATCAAACATCAAGGGGTGAGGATCTTCACAGTAGAATCTGTGTTTGGGAAATTGTGAAAGTCAAGTGCAGGGATTGGAGCCAGCATATGGGGGACACAAAGGGAACAATCACTGTGAAGAAGGTGGGGCTAATTCTTTGTATAATGGGGTGCGGGGAGTTCATATAACACAAGGCTGCATAGGGATACTGTGGAAAGGGGTGCAGTAGGCCTGGGTTTTAGGGGAAATTTTGAGGGCTCGATAGTTAAACAAAAGGCTTGGGTGGTGTAAAAGACCACAATTTTTTTTGTACCAAGGACTGAAAATGTGAAAAAAAAAGGACACTGCTTTTAAAAGGAAAGATGAATAAAGGGAATTGTATGCAACTTTGGAAAAACAAGTAACTGATGCATACGTAACAATGTTATTTTTGAGGACATTGTACCTAGACAAAGTGGCAGAAACTGGGTGTGTTCACGGCAGTTCTACCCATAGATAGTCTTTTGATTAACAATTAAAACTAGTTTTTGTGGGTCCAGGAGAGCCAGGTAGAGTAAAATATTTCTAATTGGACAGTTTGCAGTTTAATAAAGACCCTGTGAAGGGGAACGTAAATAGAAGACAGAAACCCCAGAAGTTTGCAACATCAACACTCCTCTCTTGGTTCTTTTGCTCTGCAAAATTGCTTTCTTCAACTATCCACTGAGAAAGCTGGAAAAATTAAATTCAGAGCTGTTGAAAAGAAGAATACTAAAGTGCACAGGGAAAAGAAAGACCCCAGGTCCAACCACGCAACCGATGAACTAAAGACTGATCATCATTGTGCAGATAACGTTGAAGCATGATCGAAGAAAAGGATTGTGGAACCAATTTAACTAGTTTTGTGATGTTGGGGCAGTGATTCAGAACCGGGTTGCTCTTACTAATTTTTCCGTCATTCATAATATGTCTTTTGTCTTTTTTTCCCTTTGTCACTGTGTCAGAGTTCATGCGTATGTGGTGAAGTGGAATTTCAAAGGGGGCAAAATTACATAAATTAGAAGTCCTTTTACTGTTTTTGTTGAAGTTAAGAAAGTTAAGAGTGAATCGAGTTATTTTTATTTATTATGAAGGAACTTAAGGTGGTTTGATTTTTTTTCCCGGATGTCAAAAAGCCAGAGAAAAACTTGTATTCGTGTTAGTTTTATTAAATCCTACCATTTGTCACAGCTCCCAAAACAGTGAGGCTGAATTTCCAGCATACTACTCCAGTGAGTCACGACAGTGAGAATGTGGGATGGTCAAAGCTGTTGGGGTTTACGATGTAGAAAGACAGATGAAGATTGAATGGTGAAGATGTGGGGGAGACTAGAAGAACAGACAGTGCCTGCAACTCACTCTGGTGGGCAATCTGGAAAGCTTTCCATTTTCAAACAAATGTCAACTGCGCAATAAGAATGGGTATGCTGGTAGCCGTTTTTCAAAGTAGGTGGACTATGTTTTGTTTCATCTACAGGAGTAGGGTCCATTTGTTGGCAATGTGAGGCTGTTTAAGGAGCAATTGTACTCACCAGGCATGCACAGATCAGAAAGGACAACATCCTTAATTAGGTTAAGTTGTATGTGCAGCTCATGCATTGACCAACAACATATATTGTTTCACCTCACTGGAGTAGCACTTTGAAGATTAGGCCCCACCAGCACTGGAGTCATCATAAGAGATAAAGACATATTAAAGTATGCAGAATTCCTCAATTTACCTGTCTTTTAGACCCAGGTTGACCGAAAACAGGAGCCAGATTTCTGTACTTAACAAGAATCACTATTTAGTATAAATAACAAAGACTCTTGCTACAGGTAAAGAATCATTAACCATCAGCATAACTCTAGGAGTTAAAACTTTCAGCTCTTTGGACACTAGCCCTCTACACACATATACTTACAGACACAAACAGGGGAAAAAAATTCATGGGTGCTATGGACAGTGGAAGGCAGTTCAGTCGTCCCTGTTCACCAGATTTGTTGGGATGATTTTTGTGCTGATCCAAATGCTTCTTGATCTTCCTTCTCAGATGTTTTCATTTGTTTGCATAGTGACTGGGTCTCACTTATAGAGATCTCTGACTTATTAATAAGTTGCAACTTCAGGCCTAAAGTGCTTTTTACTGCAGACAACAGGGAAGCACCTGAGTTTGCAGAGGCCTGATGACTTTTTATGATCTTGTTCACAGCCACAAATCATTCAGCTACCTGGGAGGCAATCACAAGGCTGTTGGCAGGCAGCAGGCTTTTGTCATCAGTAACTGGTCACTAGTCCACAAACCAATCAGCTACTTGCTGTTGGCTGAATCTCCATTTGTACACACCGCTTGTCTCCAGCTCATCTATAAACCTTACACTACACCTTAAACCAGCAACTGCGTAAGCAGCACCCTATTGTGAGTCATTTCTCCTGCACTGAGACAAAGGAGGGATTGAATGAGATGAAACTGGTCGTCCAATTATAGGAATCAAGCTGGAGAGGATTCAGAAGAGATTTACGAGGATATTGTCCGGTATGGAAAGTTTGAGTTATAAGCAAAGGCTGGATGAGCCAGGGATGCTTTTCATGGGAACATAGTAGGTTGAGAGGTGACCTGATAGAAGTTTGTGAAATAATAAGAGGTATAGATAGAGTTGATAGTAGTTGTCTTTTTCCTAAGATGGGAATTTCAAGACTAGGGGCCACATTTTTAAGGTGAGAGGAGAGAGATTTAAAAAAGACATAAGAGGCAAATTTTTTTACACAGAGGGTCATTTTCCTGTGGAAGTGGTGGATGTGGGTACAATTACAATGTTTAAAGACATTTGAATGGATATATGACTAGGAAAGGCTTGGAGGGATATGGGCCAGGAGCAGGCAGGCAGGACTAGTTGTATCAGAGATAATAGGTACTGCAGATGCTGGAGAATTCGGGATAACAAGGTGTGGGGATGTTCATCCAGCTCCACACCTTGTTATACAGGCAGGACTAGTTTATTAGTTTTTGATTATGTTCGGCATGGACTCGTTGGACCGAAGGGTCTGTTTCTGTGCTCTGTGACTCAGCTGATGGTGGAGATGCAGAAGCAGGAAAGGTAGTGAGGTGACCAGAGAGGGTGAGTAGCAAATGTGGAGGGCAGAAAGGTGAATAGTTTATTGGGATGGAGTGTGTGAAAGCTATAGATGGAAGATTGTCAGTGCTTTCAATATTGCATGCACTATGAGCCTTGGTTGGAGGTAGGTGGAGTTAGAGTGAGTTTGCCTTCGTAGAGAGAATATGGTAACACTTACACTTGCAGTCTTGTGGTATTGCTGTGTATTCCTCCAGACTTTGGATACTGCAGTGCCCTGGTTAGCTATCGCATACCAGGCTGGCAGGGTCTCATGCCATGGTCCTCCTTTAACAGCCA
Source organism: Ginglymostoma cirratum (assembly GCA_024137785.1). Classification (NCBI taxonomy): domain Eukaryota; kingdom Metazoa; phylum Chordata; class Chondrichthyes; order Orectolobiformes; family Ginglymostomatidae; genus Ginglymostoma; species Ginglymostoma cirratum. Next base: position 22,950,930 of record JAHRHZ010000267.1, on the reverse strand, counting down.
CGGTGAAACTGTACAGCTGTCTTCTCCACCACCACATCCAACAGGACCTCTAAGTCCCTGTCAGCAAAGGGCCAACTTGCCTGTCTTAGCTATGTTGTTTCCTTTTCATGCTAAGTGATGTTTCTGGTCTGCAAAGTTTAAAGTGGCACGCAGCTGGGACTTAAATATGGCACCAGCAACATAAATTTGGTGAGCACATCTGCTTCTGCTGCGTGAAAGACTGTGCAAGAATGATGCTGAGAGGATAGGACACATCATTGATAAAGTGAGCAGTGAGAATTGTGTGTGAAAACCCACCAGGGCTCACAGAAGAAAACTTGCCACACAACTCCCCACAATTGACATTTGAGACAAAATATGTAAAGATTCAGCACAACAGTTTTCTTTTGAATCCCCAACAATACATATTGCTGATGTTAGAGGGTTCATAATCCCAATAACTAATATAGGCAGTTTTTTTTCGTAATTCTCTGATAGTTTATTGAATATTATGAAGCAGTTGAGATATAATAACTTAATTAAGTTGAGAAAGAAAGTTTATAACTGTGACAATTGGGGATGGTTTGCTGATAAATTGAGACCACACATGCAGTTGGCATGGAATATGTTTGTTTCATTAAACTTAGGGAGCAGCATCCTGCTCTGTAAATAAGGTGATACGGAGCTCTTCCCTGGGTCTTCCTCCTCCTCTTCTGGTCTGTCTTCCATCTGGATAAGAACTCCCCTCCGCACTGGAACACTTACTGTTATTACATGTTTCTTGGAGCAGGTTATTTTTCTGTGACAAATCAATTGTTTGAACTCTTTTGGCCAATGGCTTTAGGATAGCTAATCATTATGTCAGATTACAATTGTCCCTTTGTCCACTGCCATTTTCAGTGCTAGCGTTCATTCTTTGCAAGAACAGAATCATATTTTTGAAAACATTGTGCCGATAATGGGATAGATTTGGAACAAGATAAAATTGTTGATGCCACGTCAATGCCCATTATTGCTTCCATGTTTCTCATAATTCTTCCCTTTTGTCTTCCATGCTAGAATTCTGCAAAGTTAGTTACTGATGTGATAGCTATTAAATTAAATCACATGGTCCACAGTAAACACTAGGAAAATTCAGTTTTTGTTAATGTTTCAATCTATCCTTCTCATGAAAAATATCAAATATTTAGCCAGTTTCATTTCTTTGAAAATCACCATTTGTATGCCCATTACTTCCACTGTCTTAAGATCTTTAGAAATAGGAGTTACTTGAAGAATAAAACGGCCATTTGAACTTTCAAATCTGCTTTATCAAAATAAGACGAGGATTGCCCTTCTACTTCACATCTATCTCTCTGCACTATCTGCATTTTCCCAAATTCCTATAATTATTCCAAAAGTTCATCGCTCCGTCTTGAATACTGAGTGGCTGAGCCCCCCAGGCTGGAGAATTCCAATATTCACAATCCTTTGAGACAATTCCCCTCATCTCAGTATTAAATGGCCGACCTTTATTCTGATACTGAAATTCTATGTTCTAGGTTCCAGAGCCTGGAAAAGCATTTTTTCCAACATGCGCTCTGCCATGCTTCTTAATAATTTTGTGTGATTCGGGTAGCTTATTTCGCATTTCTTAAACTCCAGAGAATAGAGTACTGAATTTCTTCATAGAACAAACCACTAAACTCTGATTACACTCCCCAGGACAAGTATGTCTTTCCTTATGTAAGGAAACCAAAACTGCACACCATACTTGTGCGGCCTCACCAATAGCCTGTGTAACTGTAAAACAATTTACCCTTATACTCCAATCCCTTAGTTTGCCTTCCTAATTGCTTGCTGAACCTACATGTTACATTTTTGTTATTCAAGTACAAGAACGTCCAAGTTCCTCTGAATCTCTAACCTTTTCGAAATTTATTTCCTTACCAAAGTGGACAACACTTCGCTACATTATCTTCCAATTATACCATGTTCTTACCCATTGACCGAATTATCCATGTTCCTCTGCAGTCTCTGTGCATCCTTCTCACTATGTATTTTCCCACCTAACATTTACACCAGGGGCTGAGTGTAATATAGCCAAGCTGGTTGCTGATGTAAGTCATTAAAAACTAGATTATAAATAACTGAGGCCCAAGTATCGACCCCTGCAGCACCCCACTAATTACAGCAGTTACCTTGAATCATATAGCTATTTTTATGTCTTAATTTTCCATTTTAAATAACAAGTCTCTCACAAAATTTTCTTTTAAGAATGTGTGTTATTTTGAACCCTACTTTGAATTATGTTTGATGACAGGTAGAACCAAAATCTGTATTCTGGAGCTCGTACCCTCATATTCTCCACCCCTAACCCTGACATCTTCCCAACCAGTCATTTAATTCTGAGAAAGTCTTGTATGCTCTCCTTGATGCCACTTATTACTGGCTATTTTTCCTCACCCTTTTACGTTATGAATACTGACATTTGCTGTTATTACTTCCTGCTTTTTCTGTTAGCTAAACCTAACACTCTCCAAAGTACAGGTTGAACTGAAGGACTACCTATGCGGTTGAATCATACCCAGAAATGTATTTGTTGGGCAGCACTTTTCTTGCTCATTTTAAAAAATTGCAAGATTTGGCATCTTGTGAACCAATCCTCATGTTACTTTGCTAATTGCAATCATCCATTGTAAATGGATATTTCCCACAGCAGAAAAATAAAAGACGGGATTTTTTTGTGGTAAATTGAATTTAGCCAATGCTACAGTACCAGTAAGCTGAAAATTAAGCTCAATTTTTTTTTAGATTCCGGTGAGTTATGTTAGCTCTATGAATGTTAGGAATTAGTAACTACAGTTAGAGCTAGCACAAGCCTTCTAAATCTTAAATAAGCCAAGTTTATAAAACTGATTTTTTTTGAATTACTGATAACAATGACTTATTTTTAAGAACAGCATGTTGAAATATGAAGTTTCCTTTAGAAACATTTTATGAGTCATCCACATGCTACAAACAAGAACCACTATTCAGCTGCTCAGTGCATAAATTTGTGCAAATGAAAGCAGTACCGAAGCAAAACCAGACTTTTTTAAGTATCCAATCCTTAATAAAAATGGTCTAAAACATTATTTTTCTTTGTTTTAAAGTTGTGTTTGATGCCTCTATACTATGTACCATCCAAAATCCACAAAGAATTTACCGCAGGAAAACATGGGCTATTTAGTGTATTTAAATAAGACGGGTTTATTACCGTAAGAAAGCATATTTAAAAACAAACAGACATTTTATGGGTCAAGGATAGCAGGAACTGCAGATGCTGGAGAATCTGAGATAACAAGGTGTAGAGCTGGATGAACACAGCAGGCCAAGCAGCATCAGAGGAGCAGGAAGGCTGACGTTTCGGGCCTAGACCCTTCTTCAGAAACAGGAAAAACAGGATTATGCTCTGTTTGGCAATAAACAACTGATGGGGAATAAAAAGTCTAATATTTAATATTAAATCATTACCAGTAGGTTGTGTATAATTGTGTACTTGTGCCTACTTAAATACTGTACCAGCTTTCTCTTACTTGGGAATAGCCATTATGACACAATTTTAGACCTCAAGATGAATGCTTTCTGTAACAACTTTAGTGAAACAACGTTTTGGAAAGGCTTTCCCCTTAATGCATCATCTACACAGTACTTAATGAGTCAGAAATTGCTGGGAACGTAACACGTTTAATGCTCATACCATTATTTTGTAAATAACCCAGTATTTTTTGTCAGGTAGAATAACCTTGTGTTTACTTGCAAGCCACTACAAATTGATGGGTAATTTGTACTGCTACACTGTTAAACTCAAAAACAGTAGGTGTCATTGACCTCTAAGAATATTAAGAGATGTTGCAACTGTGTTCTTGCATTAAATTTAACTCACTGCAAGAAGCTAAGGTTAACTAGGAAATGCCACATTAATCATTACCTGCTGTTCCACAAATTGTAAGAAAATGTATAAATGTATAAAGGTATAAAGAAACTGTTGTAGTCTATAGAACTGCTTCCTTATTAGAGAGTGATACAGCAAGGAAGCATACTCTTCAGTCCAACCAGTCCAGGTTGACCATACTCCCAAATTAAAGTAGTCCCACTTGCCTGCGCTTAGCCCCTATCCCTCCAAACCTTTACTATACATGAACTTATCCAAATGTCTTTTAAATGTTGTAACTGTACCTGCATCCACCGCTTTCTCTGGCAGTTCATTCCACACACAAACCACCCTATTTGTAAGAAAAGGTGACCCTGAAGTCATTTTTAAATCTTTCTCCTCTCACCTTAATAACATGTCCCCTAGTTTTGAACTCCCCCACTGAGGGTGAAGAACTTTGTCACTAGCTTACCTACACCCCCTTGTCATTTTATTAACCTCAATTGGTGTTAACCTGACAGTCACCACATTTCAGCTGAGGAGAGTCCTTCATGGTGGCCTAAAATGGTGCAGGATTTGAACCCATACTGTTGGCATCACTCTGCCATCCAACCAACTCAGCTAACCAACAGGTAAAGATAACAAATAGACCATAAAAAATGAAACAAAAAATCATTGATATTCACTCATTTCTTAGACAGAATTTAAACAATTTGTTATTTTCTTTCCAAATTCTCAAAACTATTTCAGTACACATTTCTTGAAAATGTATCAGCTATTACATTATCTTTTGCAATAATGTGATCATCTTTTTGATTGAATGGGTGAATCAATAAACTCCATTGGAACAATCTTGCATTGTGCATCTTAAATTTCCCTACCAAAGTTAGTGGATTACGATCTGTCATCCTCACTACTTTTGACACCAGACATCGTTTTAACATGTACACATGACATAACTAATTCTTCTTCCTGCAATCTAGAATACCTATCACATTAATTGCTTTACTATCCCTCCTAATAACCTTGTATGGAGAACCAAATCTTGATTTCAGAGGTTCATTTTGTAAAGGTAATAGCACTAATATGCCAACACCTGTTTGAAACATTCTAATTTTAGCATATGTATCTACTCATTCCTTTATCTTTGCTCTTCTGCAATATTTATGCTCCTGAGAATCACTTTAAAAACATGGACCCATAATCTATCATTAAGATTCTTTTTGTATTAAAAACATTTCCTTATTTAATGTTATTGGCCAAATATCTCGTGACCATGGGTCAACTTGAATAGACAAAGCCCAGTAGAGTCATTGGAGTAATCACTGGTAGCAAAGGGTACAAAATCTAGCCCTTTCTCTCAATCTTGTGGGCATTCATAGCGATAGGCATTAATCGTTGTTTCAGGAGTCTGATGGTACTTTTCCAAGCTCCCAAATTTGTGCATGATATGCAATAGACTTCAACTGTTTTAATACCCAAATTACTTATGTCCTGAAAAATTCTAGCCAAGAAGTTAAGGCCCTGGTCTGATTGCATTTCAACCGATAGTCTATACGAGTGAAAAAAACAACTAAGTCAATTTTTCCACTACTTTGGCTGTAATTATCCTTAAAAGAAATAGCTTCTGGAAATGCGGTTGTCATATCCATTGGTACAAGGAGATACCGGTAGTCTGCTCTCGGTTTTGGTAATGGCTTACACAATCTACTAACATTTGACTGAATGGTTCTACAAAACCAGAAGTGCCAGTTTGATTGCATATTGACGTTTTTCCACTACCTGACATGAATGGCATGTTTTACAAAATTGCGCTATGTTCTTACGACATTTTGGCCAAGTAAATTGTATTGATGCTTGAGATTTCCATATTCCAACATGCCCTGCCATAGCAATTTCATGTGATACTCACGTTATTTCTTTATGATATTTGGGCGTTCCCACTTTGTGATGGCTAATCACCCATTTTTTTTCCTGGAGCTCAGAATACTGTCATACAGCATGGGAACAGACCCTTTGGTCCAACAAGTCTATGATTAACATAATACCAATTTAAACTAGTCCCATTTGCCTGCTCCTGCCCCATATCCCTCCAAACCTTTCCTATTCATATAACCATCCAAGTGTCTTTTAAACGTTGTAATTGTATCTGCATCCACCACTTCCTCAGGAAGTTCACTCCACATGCGAAACATCCTGTGTAAAAATTTTGCCTCATGTCCTTATTAAATCTCTCTCCTCTCACCTTAAAAATGTGCCCCCTTGTCTTGAAACTCCCCCATCCTCGGGAAAAGACAACTACCATTAACTCTATTTATACTTCTCATTATTTTCAAAACTTCTATGAGATCACCTCTCAACCTCCTATGCTCCAATGAACAAAGTCCGAGCCTATCCTTATCACTTAAACCTTCCATATCCAGCAACATCCTGGTAAATCTCTTCCAAAACCTAATATGGAGGAGTTTCCATTAACCCCAATGTAAGTGTCAAAGAGGGTCAAATTTCTGCAACTCAGCACATTTACTCTATTGTCAAATGATGGCAAAATCTTACTTTCTGCTCGAGTTCATCAGATGTCATTGTCTGCAGAAACAGTCTCAAGCTGAACAGTGTGTGAAAGCACTACCCTTACCCTAGAAGTAATAGGGAAATGATCATTCCTTTATCATTAGAATGGTCTTCAAAATAGTTTTTGTTTTTCTCGTCATCCAACAAATTCGTTCTTGATTGGGTGTTGAATAGTTTTTAAAACCTTGCAGCAGCAATGGTTAATACAGTGTTGATATATTTCATGGAAGCTGGAAGCGCTTCATTTTGTCAGCTAGTGATTTAATATTTCTCCAGTGTGCATAGAAAAAACAAAAAAGTAAGATTATTCCAACCCTTAACATTTGTCTTTTGAATCAGCTCTTCTTTACTTGGACTTTACTGCTTTTGTGGTAGCGTTGTCACAGTATCACAAGTCAGGCAGCAGCTACTGTAAGAAGCTAGTATTCCAATCTGCCAATGTCTTTGCATTCTAAAGGAGAAAACAGTGGAACTCATACAGTCCTTTGGACTTTTCTCCAAGGTGGGGGAGTCCAAAACTAGAGGACATCGGTTTAAGGCGAGAGGGGGAAGATATAAAAGGGACTGAAGGGGCAACTTTTTCACACAGAGAGTGGTGCATGTATGGAATGAGCTGCCAGAGGAAGCGGTGAAGGCGGGTACAATTACAATATTTAAAAGGCATCTGAATGGGTATATGAATAGGAAGGGTTTAGAGGGATATGGGCCAAATGCAGACAAATGGGACTAGATTTACATAGGATATCTGGTCCGAACGGTTGGACTGAAGGGTCTGTTTCCATGCTGTATATGTCCATGACTCAAAACAAGATGAGATTGCTGCTTTGGGGAAGGAGCCATTGATGGGTGTTGACAGAAGTGAGAGTAACATGAAAGTGTAAATAGAGAGAGAGAGATTTGGGGATAGGTGTAGCATCAGCGGTTAATAACTGTTATGCTTATAGCTATAAGAGCATACCGTTAGTAACGTCACATGAAGTCTTATCACATTGAACAGGGTCCTGAAAGAAGAAAGTTCTAATGAAATCCTGCTTAATCATTTCTCTCAATATTGTGTAAGGAATAAATATTTAGTAGTTGTCACTATTATAATTTCCAGTCCTCATCTCTCAAAAGCATCCAGAACTCAGTCTTGATATTATAGATTTTCCTCATCCCTAGGTCAATGAGGATGTCTTCACTTCCTCATCAGAACTATGTATTTTACATAATACGCCAGAACACTTAGTGTGAGCTGCCAATGTTAGCATAACACTGGCTCTCCTTTGTAAGCCTCAAATTAATAAGGGCATGTTAAACACTTCTTCTGAATCATCCCTATCCTTAAATATAGTGTTGGCTACCCCAAAAACTGCTTGAGGAAGCACTTTGACTGGTGATGGGCTTTAATCATAGAATCCCTATAGTGTGGTAACAGGCCCTTTGGCCCAACAAGTCCACACTGACCCTTGGTGTATCCCATCCCCCTATAACCCACCTAATCTACACATCCCTGAACACTACAGGCAATTTAGCATGGCCAATCCACCTAACCTGCACATCTTTGGACTGTGGGAGGACACCCACACAGACACGGGGAAAGTGTGCAAACTCCACACAGACAGTTGCCCGAGGGTGGAAGTGAACCCGGGTTCCTGGTGCTGTGAGGCAACAGTGCTAACCAGTGAGCCATCATGCTGCCCAATGGCTTTGTTTCGCCATTTTACTGATCATCACACACACACACACAATGAAAAGATACCTGGAACTTCTTCCTGTAACCTCTTTAACCTCATTTGGGCTCTCAGTGATTACAGGTGAAGTTATAACTTTTACGAGCCAAAGCATTACCTCAGAATAAGTCAACTCCATCCATGGGTAATTTCTTAACAAATCCTGTTATCACTGGTCCATAATTCAAAGTAAACTCCATCTGCACATTGTATAATGGAAGACAGATATATTCTCCACTTTTCCTGTATATAAATACTTTGGCTTTCCTTGCACTCTCTGGAGAGTGAATTCCACCAAATTAGCTTTTATCAGGTCATGTAAATCTATTTTGTCTAATTCTTCTAACCGCAAATTTTTTTAAAAACAATTTTTGGGTAAGAAACGTGCTGTCCCTTCATTTATCCTTGACCCCTTCCACTGACTCTACATCCAACATTACTTCATTCTCATTCAAAAGACCTGGAACCAATGAGGCTGCAAGCATCTGTGAACTGGGAAGAGTGGGTTAATATTCATCCCCAAGGTCTCATATATGAATCATCAATTTGCCGGACTACTAAAGAGAAAAGCAATTCATGTCAGGTTTCTTTAGAAAAGTAAAACGTTTTCCGGTAACACACTTAACTTTAACAAAAGATGTAAAAAAGGAAGAATTTCTCTCTCACACACACACACACAAAACCAAAATTAAGACAGACGAAAGAAAAATGGTTTAAGACATTTGCCATGGATGAAAATAAATATAGACAGGATACACACAATGAAGAACACCAAAAATCCAGAGCACAAGGTGCAATGTTATTTTCTTCACAGCCCTTTTGAGTATTGCAATGATGTCACACTGTTGTATGTAGGATGATGGTTGTTCTTCAAATCAATGATTGCTCAGGTGAACTGAGGTCATCATTTTTTTTTGTTTAAAGATGCTTCTTTCAACTTTCTGGGTTTTCCTGTCTTTTCCCACACAGTACTGAGACAGGGATACTTTCTCTCTGCAGCCTCTAGATGTTATTTCTTGCTCTCTCTGCTGATCTTGGCACTTGCAACATTTTAAACACTCTGCAAACTCAACCAACCAGAATTATCAGGTTTTAAGAACACAGAACAGTACAGCACATGCCCTTTGGCCCACGATGTTGCGCTGACCTATTATCCTACTAAGATCAATCTATCCTGCATAACCTACATTTCACTATCCTTCATGTGCCTATCCAAGAGTCGCTTAAAAGTCTCTAAATTATCAGACTCCACTACCACTGCTGGCAGTGCATTCCACCTACTCACCACTCTCTGTGTGAAGAACCTACCTCTTTTATCTCCCTTATACCTTCCTCCAATCACCTTAAAATTATGCCCCCTCGTAATAGTCATTTCCACCCTGGGAAAAAGTCTCTAACTATCCACTCTACCTATGCGTCTCATCATCTTGTACACCTCTATCAAGTCACCTCTCGTCCTTCTTCGCTCCAATGAAAAAAGCCCTAGCTTCCTCAACTTTTCCTCTTAAGACCTGCCCTCCAGTCCAGGCAGCATCCTGGTAAATCTCCTCTGCACCCTCTCTAAAGCTCCACATCGTTCCTGTAATGAGGTGACCAGAACTGAACACAATATTCCAAGTGTGGTCTAACCAGAGTTTTATAGAGTGACAAGAATCATTTCTTTGCTAGTTCCTTATGACTTGCATTGATAATGTTCATTGGTTGTTGTTTGCAGAACCTAAATGTTGTGTATTTACTAATTTGCAATATATTTTGTATTGCTCTCTTACCGTAGAACAATTTAGATATGATACCTATACAGAACAACTTTTTTGCTCTTCACAGATGCTGCCAGATCTTCTGAGTTTTTCCTGTGCTTTTAAAAAAAATTTATAAATATGCTAGTTCTTTATTGAAGCACAGTGGCAGTGTCACTACCTCTGAGCCAGAAGCCCTGGGTTCAAGTCCCACCTACTCCAAAGGCAGCCTTGTGTAACATGTCTGAGCAGTTTAATTAAAAGTAGCTACATCAGATTTATTTACACTGCTTAAAAATATCAGCCATCACAAAATCTCTACACATGTTCCCAGATTAGAGTTCTTAAGTATTTCTGGAAGCTTCTGTTTCCTCCATCTCCCAGGGCTACACCCATGTTTAAATCAAATAGCATAACGGAAATAGATCAGCCAACCGACTAACACAGAGGAATTTAATCATGGAGCATTGCATTAAACAGGTTTAAATGATTCACCAAGACTTCATGTAGTGTGCTTCCAGCCAAATGCTTATTGTGTCTTGAAAAATATCTTGGTGACTTCTTGCTTATAACATGAGCTCAATACCTGGAATATCGTGTACAAGTCTGGTGTCCTTATCCAAGGAAGGATATCCTCAACTGTGAAGGAATGCAACAAGGGGGTCACCAGTCTAATCCCTGCGATTGTTTTATGACAGATTGAGGAAACTGGATATGCATTGTCTGGAATTTCAAAGAATGAGAGATGGTCTCATTGAAACTTAACAAGAATCTTACAGCATATAACAATGTGGACATGGATAGGATATTTCATGCGGTTGGTGAATCTGACAGCAAGGGGCATGGTCTCTGCATAAGGGACAGGCTATTTAACACCAAGACTAGGAAGGATTTCTTCACTCAGGTGGTGGTGAACCTTTGGAATTCACTCCTCCAGAGGGTGTAGAAGCTCAATCACTGAGCACGTTTGAGACAGAAACTGGTAGATTTCTGGACCACAGGGATAGCATTTTAGGTGGAGTTTTTTTTTTAAAAGATCGATCAGTCATGGGATGAGGGCTTCACTGGCAAGACCAGCATCCATTGCCATTCCCAGAGGGCAGTTAAAAGCCAACCAGAGCCCCACAGGCCCGGAGCTTGCGGATAACACAAAATTAGGTGGGAAGTTAAGTAGTGTGGATGACCGAGTCTGCAGAGGGATATAGGTAGGTCGTGTTAGTACACACAAGTTTGGCGGATGGAATATAATGTGGGAAAATGTGAGGTTATGCATTTGGCATGAAAAAAAAGGAGCTGAAAATTATTTAAATGGAGAAAGACTGCAGAAAACTACAACAGAGAGAGATCTTGGGGTCCTCATCATAAATCACAGAAAGCTAACATACAGGTTCATCAGGTAATAGGAAAGGCTGGCCTTTATTTCAAAGGAATTGAGTATAAAAATAGGAAAGTCTTGTTAAAACTACACAAGGTTCTTGACAGGCCATACCTAGAATACTGTGGACAGTTTGGTCATTTATTTGAAGGAAAGATACACTAGCATTTGGAGGCAGTCCAGAAAAGGGTCACTCGTTTGATTCTGGGCTTGGATGGATTTTTTTCCTGAGTGGGTTGGGCTTGGCTTGCACTCATTAGAGTTTAGAAAAATGAGAGACACCTTATTGAAGCATGAAGATTCCTTGGAGGCTTGATAGGGTGGACACCTTGTGGGAGAGTCTTGGACCACAGGACAAAATCCCAGAATAAGGGGTAGCCAATGCAATATAAAGATGAAGAAATTCTTCTCTGAGGGTCGTGAATCTCTGGATTCTGAGAGCTGCAGATAGCTGCACAGGCTGAATTGTTAGGTATATCCAAGGCTGGAATAGACAGATTTTTAGTTATTAAGGGAATCAAGGGTTATGGGGAAAAAGCAAGAAAGTGGAATGAAGGATTATCATATCTGCTATGGTCTCAATGAATGGCAGAACAGATTTGATGAGCCGAATGACCTACTTCAGCTCCTATGTCTTATAGCAAAAGTAACGTAGCACATTTCTAAGACTGGTTAATTTTCAATGCAGGTTGCCATATGCAGGTAGGCCCCAAATAAAATTAAATAAAGGGGAGAGAACATATTCCTAAAGATAAAGAAAATCATTTGCTTTGTAGTGGTTGGAGAGAAACATACAAATTCCTTAAATGTTGTAATTCCATAGTTAGCGGATGTGGGCTTGATTCCTATTCCAATAGATGGAGTTGGGACCTGGCTCTTTGCCATGACCTAAGAATGGAAAGCAATGGCAAACCTTCATTCAGAAAATCTACCTAGAAAACAGCTCAGAATGAAGTATCATCAGACAGTGAGCCAATGGGCAGGGTACAAATGAGTGCAATATTCTAAAGCATTGGTATATTAATTCAAGATTAAACATTTTAAATTAGAATTTAAAAATATACAAGATGCATTTGTACAAAGAGATTGATAGTGAAATTTAACAGCTGTTTCAGGCACTGTCTTTCCATTTAACATTTATGTTTTACTTGTTCAAATGGTGGTTGACATTCCATGTCTCTTTACAACCAATGAAGGAAGCCTCCCAGAGTCCTGGTCAAAATTCATTCTCATTCATTAAAACTGATTAATTGGCATTACATTCTATTGCTGTATGTTGTCAATACATTGTATGCACAAGTAGCTCACATATTTGCCTACGTTTGCATACTTTAAAAATGATTCAATAGTTGTGAAATATTCTAGATGTTCGAAGATTGCAAAAGATGCCATGCAAATTTAAGCTCTTTGATACAAATTCTTTATTAACAAAAACAAAATCTGGACATCCTAAATTATCAAAAGGAATGTTAAAAATCATACATTTCTGCCGAAAGACAGGACGAAAGAAGACTATTAGCAAGATAATCTAAACCTGGACCAAATATGCAAACATTTTAAAAGGAACACTAGCTGAACTTAAGATCCATTTTTCTCACTTCTGATTTCCAGCAATATGCTCACAATCATTCACTCAATGATCTGGGTTGCTAATCATTTCACGATTCATTATTTCACATTTCATGTCACAGCTAGTTAAAACATTACAGCTAGTTGACATTAGTTTTCAAAAGCATGGGATTCCAACCAACAGAAAATGCTGAAAATACTCAGCAGACCTGGCAGTACCTGTGGAGAGAAAATCAAAGTTAATGCTGAATAAGGTTCTTCTTGGAATGACATTCAACATTAAATCTTAACTGTGTTTTTCTCTACTTGAATTCTATAAGACAGTTAGTTCAAATTCAGTTAATCTTGATTTAAGATCTATTTAAGATATCTGAAAACCATCCACAACTATTGAATTTATGCAACTTCTTTGAGTATCACACGCAGTATAATTTCCGATGAGGTGTCATTTAGAAATCTGCCACTAGGTAGTGCATGAGCATGGTCAGTTAATTCATTTCTCTTTCTTGTTGGTTTAGCATGGAGTAGAACCAAGACAGCAAAATGTGTTTCTTCTTAACAAGGTTCACATAAAAAGACAAGATGGAATTCAGTGCATGAGCCTGAGCCTATAGCCTTTAAAACCATGCCTTAGTGCGTTGCTCCTTGAAACACCATGACAGAAACATGTAATAATTCACATCTTGAGTTATGTAAGATTGAGTTATTAAAGATACATAAAATAGAAAGAACATTGAACATTAGATGAAAATCTTCTAAACAACAGAATTTGTTAGACAATTTTATGTATTGTATCCATTAGTCCATAATTAAGCGTCCTGAGAAAAGTGGATTTTTTCAGCTCCAAGTGAAAGGCTTATCTTATTGAGAGAAAAAAAAAAATCAATCTTTACATCAGAGGTCGACTTTTTCCTCATATGCACACTTGCACGAGGCCCGCTGACTATCCAGATAGGGTTTGCATCCCAAATGCATAACCGCATTGAAAAGCAACTCTACAGCATGATCACAGGCTACAAAAAGATAGAAAAATAAAATTAGGTTTCTTCTTCAGAATGACATTAAATAAAAACATTTGCAAACCAAAAACAAATGGGAAAGAAAAGTGGTAGATTTTGTATTTCTGTGGTATCATATGAACAAGGTTTTAAATAATCATACCTAGTTACAGCTAACATTTCTCATTTGGATGTCTCTTAGGAGGATTAACTTGAATTAAATAAAGATTTTGTATTCAAAAGGGCAGCTCTTAACACAACTTTCCAAATGACAGCTCAGTAATATAATGGGTTATAAAATATTGTAATATTATACAGAATTTTCTTCATTCTTGTACAAATTGGGAACATTGATGGCATTTTCTTCTGAACATTTGATACTCTTGAACCAACTGGTCATTTCCAATGACAATTAAGAGTCACCACATTGTTGTTTAGAGTTGCAGATAGGCCAGACTGGGTAAGGATAGTAGATTTCCTTCCCTAAAGGACATTAATGAATCATAATGGATTGTTATGGGTAGCATTTTAATTTCAAATTTTATCTGGAAAACAGATTTCACCATCTGGTGGGATTCAATTGCCCAGTCCCAGACCAGAGCATTAGCCTGGATCTCTGATTCAGTGACATTACTGCGAAATCACCACTTCCCCTAATGAAATACTCTGTGTTTTCTAAAAAAGAAAACTTTGAAATGACCTCCTTCTTATCTACCACAAAGACCTTGGATTAAAGGTCTTTATGTTTTGGCATAAACTTAACACCAGAGAAAATACATACAATTGCCACAAAACTAATTAATTCAATAATAAAGACAACAATTCTTGGAACCTGCCCTCTCCCTCAAGTGACTGGGTTTTCCCAGAAGATCAAGGCTATCTTAAACATGAGCCTGCGCCAATAAAATTAAATTCTGTGTCCTCTGCCATTGATATTTGATACAATTGTAGGATTTGGAATTCATAGACTTTGATAAACCTTACTCAGGCAGACTTTTATGTGAGATCTTTCAAGTTTCTTCACCCCAATCCTTGCATAAATATTTTACAGAGATAACAAGCATGGGGCTGGATGAACACAGCAGGTCAAGCAGCATCATAGGAGCAGGAAAACTTGACGTTTCGGGCCTAAACCCTTCATCAGAAATGGGGGAGGGGAAGAGGGTTCTGAAATAAATAGGGAAAGAGGGGGAGGCGGATAGAGGAGAGGACAGGTGGAGAGGAAGCAGACAAGTCGAAGAGGCGGGGATGGAGCCAGTAAAGGTGAGTGTAGGTGGGGGGGTAGGGAGGAGATAGGTCAGTCCAGGGAGGATGGACAGGTCAAGGGGGCGGGATGATGTTAGTAGATAGGAGATGGGGGTGTGGCTTGAGGTGAGAGGAAAAACAGGTTAGGGAGGTGGAGATGAGCTGGGCTGGTTTTGGGATGCGGTTGGGGGAGGGGAGATTTTGAAGCTTGTGAAATCCACATTGATGCCATTGGGCTGCAGGGTTCCCAGGCTGAATATGATTTGCTGTTCCTGCAGCCTTCGGGTGGCATCACTGTGGCATTGCAGGAGGCCCAGGATGGACATGTCATCTGAGGAATGGGAGGGGGAGTTGAAATGGTTCGCGACTGGGAGGTGCAGTTGTTTGTTGCGAACTCAGCGCAGGTGTTTTGCAAAGCGGTCCCCAAGCCTCCGCTTGGTTTCCCTGATGTAGAGGAAGCCACAACGGGTACAGCGGATGCAGTATACCACATTAGCAGATGTGCAGGTGAACCTCTGCCTGATGTGGAAAGTCTTCTTGGGGCCTGGGATTGGGGCGAGGGAGGAGGTGTGGGGGCAGGTGTAGCACTTCCTGCGGTTACAAGGAAAAGTGCCGGGTGTGGTGGGGCTAGAGGGGAGTGTGGAGCGGACAAGGGAGTCGCGGAGGAAGTGGTCCCTCCGGAAGGCAGATAAGGGTGGGGAGGGGAAAATGTCTTTGGTGGTGGGGTCTGATTGCAGATGGCGGAAGTGTCGGAGGATGATGCGTTGGATCCGGAGATTGGTGGGGTGGTATGTGAGGACGAGGGGGATTCTTTTTTGGTTACTGTTGCGGGGACGGGGCGTGAGGGATGTGTTCCGGGAAATGCGGGAGACACGGTCAAGGGCGTTCTCGACCACTGTGGGGGGGCAGTTGCGGTCTTTGAAGAATGAGGACATTTGAGATGTGCGGGATTGGAATGTCTCATCCTGGGAGCAGATGCGGCAGAGGCGAAGGCATTTTTGCAGGAGGGTGGGTGGGAGGAGGTGTATTCCAGGTAGCTGTGGGAGTCAGTGGGCTTGGAATGGACATCTGTCTCGAGGTGGTTGCCCGAGATGGAGACAGAGAGGTCCAGGAAGGAGAGAGAAGTGTTGGAGATGGTCCAGGTGAACTTCAGGTTGGGGTGGAAGGTGTTGGTGAAGTGGATGAACTGTTCGAGCTCCTCATGGGAGCACGAGGCGGCGCCGATGCAGTCATCAATGTAACGGAGGAAGAGGTGGGGTTTAGGGCCAGTGTAGGTACGGAAGAGGGATTGTTCCACATAACCTACAAAGAGGCAGGCATAGCTTGGGCCCATGCGGGTACCCATGGCCACCCCCTTTGTCTGTAGGAAGTGGGATACTGGCTCCATCCCCGCCTCTTCGACTTGTCTGCCTCCTCTCCACCTATCCTCTCCTCTATCCACCTCCCCCTCTCTCCCTATTTATTTCAGAACCCTCTTCCCCTCCCCCATTTCTGATGAAGGGTTTAGGCCCGAAACGTCAAGTTTTCCTGCTCCTATGATGCTGCTTGACCTGCTGTGTTCATCCAGCCCCATGCTTGTTATCTCGGATTCTCCAGCATCTGCAGTACCTTTTATCTCTGTAAAATATTTTACAGATTCCTTTAAACCAATTATAAATTATGTTCCCAATGAATCATCAAAATGAAGTACAGTGCAGGATCCAAAAATATAAATCAAATACATAAAGATCATCGTCATTGTCATCCTGCAATGGAGAATGAGAACAAGCGACAGAAGAGAGAATCAACTTGCTCTTAATGTTTCTCCCTAAAACCCAACAGTCAGACTTAAATTAGGAACACAGCAAGTGGAATGGCAAAGCAAACCACAGCTCCTCCATCCCACCCCAAAAGGGAATTTTACATTCAGTAAGCCATATCTTAGAAACTCTGAACAGAATGTACATGCTTCAGCAATATATTATGTCCCCTCACACTAAAGTGAAGAACTAAATACAAAATTAAATAACTTCATTCCAATAAAGGAAAAACCCATCTTGGAAATTATGTAAGAGATAATAGGTACTGCAGATGCTGGGGAATCCGAGATAACAAGGTGTGGAGCTGGATGAACACAGCAGGCCAAGCAGCATCATAGGAGCAGGAAAGCTTGACGTTTCGGGCTTAGACCCTTCTTCAGAAATGGGGGAGGGGAAGAGGGTTCTGAAATAAATAGGGAGAGGGGGGGAGGCGGATAGAAGATGGATAGAGGAGAAGATAGGTGGAGAGGAGACAGAGAAGTCGAAGAGGCGGGGATGGAGCCAGTAAAGGTGAGTGCAGGTGGGGAGGTAGGGAGGAGATAGGTCAGTCCAGGGAGAACGGACAGGTCAAGGGGGCGGGATGAGGTTAGTAGATAGGAGAGGGGGTGCGGCTTGAGGTGGGAGGAGGGGAGGCAGGGACGAGCTGGGCTGGTTTTGGGATGCGGTTGGGGGAGGGGAGATTTTGAAGCTTGTGAAATCCACATTGATACCATTAGGCTGCAGGGTTCCCAGGCTGAATATGATTTGCTGTTCCTGCAGCCTTCGGGTGGCATCACTGTGGCATTGCAGGAGGCCCAGGATGGACATGTCGTCTGAGGAATGGGAGGGGGAGTTGAAATGGTTCGCGACTGGGAGGAGCAGTTGTTTGTTGCGAACTGAGCGCAGGTGTTCTGCAAAGCGGTCCCCAAGCCTCCGCTTGGTTTCCCCGATGTAGAGAAGGCCACAACGGGTACAGCGGATGCAGTACTGGACCATCTCTAACACCTCTCTCTCCTTCCTGGACCTCTGTCTCCATCTTGGGTAACCACCTAGAAACAGATGTCCATTTCAAGCCCACCGACCCCCACAGCGACCTAGAATACACCTCCTCCCACCCACCTTCCTGCAAAAATGCCATCCCCTATTCCCAATTCCTTCGCCTCCGCCACATCTGCTCCCAGGATGAGGCATTCCACTCCCGTACATCTCAGATGTCCTCGTTCTTCAAGGACCGCAATTTACCCCCCCAACAGTGGTCGAGAACGCCCTCGACCGTGTCTCCCACTTCTCATCCCTCACACCCTGTCCCCGCAATAACAACCAAAAAAGAATCCCCCTCATCCTCACGTACCACCCCACCAACTTCCGGATCCAACGCATCATCCTCCGACACTTCAGCCATCTACAATCCAACCCCACCACCAAAGACATTTTTCCCTCCCCACCCTTGTCAGCTTTCCGGAGGGACCACTCTCTCCGTGACTCCCTTGTCCATTCCACACTCCCCTCCAGCCCCACCACACCCGGCACTTTTCCCTGCAACCGCAGGAAGTGCTACACCTGCCCCCACACCTCCTCCCTTGCCCCCACACCTCCTCCCTCACCCCAATCCCAGGCCCCAAGAAGACTTTCCACATCAAGCAGATGTTCACCTGCACATCTGCCAATGTGGTATACTGCATCCGCTGTACCCGTTGTGGCCTCCTCTACATCAGGGAAATCAAGCGGAGGCTTGGGGACCGCTTTGCAGAACACCTGCGCTCAGTTCACAACAAACAACTGCTCCTCCCAGTCGCGAACCATTTCAACTCCCCCTCCCATTTCTCAGACGACATGTCCATCCTGAGCCTCCTGCAGTGCCACAATGATGCCACCCGAAGGCAGCAGGAACAGCAAATCATATTCAGCCTGGGTACCCTGCAGCTCAATGGTATCAGTGTGGATTTCACAAGCTTCAAAATCTCCCCTCCCCCAACTGCATCCCAAAACCAGCCCAGCTCGTCCCCGCCTCCCTAACCAGTTCTTCCTCTCACCTATCCCCTCCTCCCACCTCAAGCCCCACCCCCATCTCCTATCTACTAACCTCATCCCGTCCCCCTTGACCTGTCCGTCCTCCCTCCCTGGACTGACCTATCTCCTCCCTACCTCCCCACCTACACTCACCTTTATTGGCTCCATCCCGGCCTCTTTGACTTGTCTGTCTCCTCTCCACCTATCCTCTCCTCTATCCATCTTCCTTCCCCCCCCCCCTCCCTCCCTATTTATTTCAGAACCCTCTTCCCCTCCCCCATTTCTGAAGAAGGGTCTAAGCCCGAAACGTCAAGCTTTCCTGCTCCTATGATGCTGCTTGGCCTGCTGTGTTCATCCAGCTCCACATCTTGTTATCTTGGAAATTATATATTCATTTTCTCAACTTTTCCCTTGATTGACAGCATTCTGACCTGCTGTATATACATTAGCTCAACTGGTGTTGAATCATTATTCCAATAACAACTTCAATCATAGGATTATTTTATCTAAAGTTAAATCCTTACACTATTAGACACAAAACTTTTTTACTGCAACATCTGAAATGCAGAAACTGCTCAAGACAAATTCTTTACTTCACACTGAAACATTTACAGCACAGATACAGGGCAAAAGTTCAAGTCAAAGTCAGCAATATCTGTCTTGACTAGAATGTTGTTCCATTTCCACATAAGAGATTTGACCTACAATGACATTTCAATACCATACTGATAGCGTGAAGGTGCTTTTCCAATGTATTATTAAAACTGAGGCCCTGACTGCTCTTGCAGATTTGTTTTTGAAAAAAAAAATCACAATTTGAAGATCAAAGGTACTCTTCTGATGTCTCAACCAACATCTACTCTTCAAATGGCAACACCAACAGATTAGACAGTAATTCATCTCATTACTGTTGCAGAACCTTGCTGTGAGCTAATTGGCTGCCAAGTTTGATTGTATTAAAAAGAAAGGCAACACTTAGAGAAAAGGTTATTAGTATGGATTAGTTTGAGATGTTTTGAGGATGTGAAAAGGTTCTGTAAATGCAACTTCCATTCTTTATTGCTTCATAATGAACAGAATGGCAGATACTGTTGAGTCCAAGAAATTAAGTTATATTATCTGTTGATTTATAAAACAAGTACAATACATTTCATTAAATCAAAGGGGGTTCCAATTTGGTGATTTAAAAGTAAATCAGCCTGAGAAGTGAGATTTCACTTCGGGAAACACTTGCCCACTGTGAAGATTGGTAGATGGACTGCTTACTCAGCCTGCTTCCACACCGTTGGGATTCTACAACTAAAATATTTTCTATTTTGTGCTGCAAGATACAATTGGACCAAGCCATCATTTTGGATGCCTTGGATGGGAAAGACTTCCTGTAATAAGTTACCTTCTGCAATTACTGACCAGTAACATGGTTAGATCACACCCTGAATATTGCATTTAATTCTGTTTTGCAAGAAACAAGAGATATCTTCAAACACTGGCATTAATGCAGAGAACAGCCACAAAGATCAGGGGTCAGGAGACGGCATAAATTCAGATTATAAAGATAATTTTGGAAGAACATGTTGAAATTCTTCACTCAAACACTGCTCAGCATGTAACACTTTTACTAGATAAAATAGCAGGAGAATAAACCTGAAGTCACTTTGGACATCTATAATTTTCATGCTGATATGTAAATAAGTTCAGTATAGCATGGAATATTTCCTGGTTCAAGATCAGAAGTTGTTAGTGCTGGATGGAGGGGAAAGTGAAATACACTCATTGTTTTTTTAAATTGGAGTTGATGATACAACGCATACAAAGTATTGCAGCTCCTTGTGGCTATTTCATTATGAATTAAGTTTCCACCTGCAAGCAGTGAACTTCAAAGTAACTAATTTGCACCTACCTTGTACGGTTGAATCCATTCCCAACGTTTTCTGTACATTTCTGCAGATTGTGGACAAACAGTACTGAAACACTTCATCACAGTCCTTTTTAGCATTTCCGCAAGTATCGTAACAACGATCATGCTGATTGCAACACTTCGTCATAGAAGGGATTCCTACATCTAGCTATTTACAAAGATATACATAAATATGTATGAGAGGTGGTAGCAACTTCACAATAAAATCAGCACTGAAGTTGGACAATACTGGCCTTCATCATGTTCAATAAAGTGGGTAACTCTCATTCACTGGTTCATTTCTCAGGGCATATCCCTGACCGGACTCACTTTGCTT
This sequence comes from Ginglymostoma cirratum, assembly GCA_024137785.1. Taxonomy (NCBI): domain Eukaryota; kingdom Metazoa; phylum Chordata; class Chondrichthyes; order Orectolobiformes; family Ginglymostomatidae; genus Ginglymostoma; species Ginglymostoma cirratum. The sequence goes on along the minus strand of JAHRHZ010000267.1, from coordinate 22,929,828 downwards.
GGTTTAAATATTAAACGTAGCCTGGCAGTTAACTGTCTATCATTATTAATTGGCGCATTCACCAAGGCAATTTCTGGATCAATCAGAACTCTCGTCCCACGCAGTCTAAATTTACCTTTATCTTCCAATTGTTCAAATGAGCATAAGATGAAGATGCTCTACAGAATGCCTTTTTTCTCTATAATTTGTTACAATCATGCTTCAAAAGCTGATCACAGACTATGCCCAACAGTTACAACTATCAGAAATGCTGCACAGCTGCTGTAAAAGGATAGCACAGACAAATGTGGATTTAACTTTCCACTTATTTAACCTTCCACTTATTTAACCAGCGCAGACGTTAGACTCATACTTCTCAATTTCTGCTTCACCTTTAGGCCCGACTTACTCAGTTCTTGTGCCCCTACCATGGGCAAAGTGCCCACATTACTGGGAAATTGAGCCACAGCACTTCATCTGAGCACAAAGTTAGGTTGAAATCCAAGGCAAGGTGGTCTGGGTTGGATAAAAAATGCTGAGCCTGGAGGTCCATCCTGGAGGGGAGGGAAATGCAAATCTAGCCCATAGTATAAATCAATATGAACAGTATTTCTCTAATCTGTGTTGGATCCATGGAGACAAAAGCTACAGAAAGAGAGACAGCGACAGCCTGATGTTATCATCTACAGCTCAGGGTGAACATGCAGCATGAAACAATTAGCAGAATATTTCAAGTCCAGAATATTCTTTCCTTACACCTGTCATGGGTGGCACAGCCAATCAACTTTTGGGATGAGGAATAGAAGTATGAGCACAACAGAATAACCTGAACAGCGAATGGCAATAAGTGAATAGGCCAAGTAAGGGAGAGAAGGAGCTGGATGTAGACAGTCTGGCTATTTTCTGCCCTTCTCTCCTCACTGCAGTCTCTAGTTGGGGTCTGGTTCCATGGACATTAAACAATCATTCAGCATGTTATCCAAGATACCTTTATTTGCGAATGTTGCGACAGTTATTCAATTTGTGAGGGATGACAGCTGACTGATTCAGAATTCTACTCTCCTTATTTTCAAGCAGAAGCTACTAAACAGTAATTGGAAACTGGAGCTGTAGCTTCTCTGAACATCTTTTGTTCCACAAGCTCCAAGTTTAATAATATCAACAAAAATCAACAGAAATAAGAGTGTTAAATTGGGATCTTCCAATATGTATGGCTTAGAAGTTTTCTAAAAAACGAAAATGGAAATGTCAGGCACGATTTGTATGTTCCCCTTTTCTTAGCGGTCTTCATTTAGTGATCTTGTGCTTTGGTTTACAGCTTACTTTTATAATTTTGCTATTCTTTCCCTTCTTAGTCCTGATGTCAGTTTCATTCCTCCCTCTACCACCAGCACCTAAAATAAGTCAAGTTGGCAGTCCCTTCTACATCAATAACTAAAATATTCTATAACCACTGAATTGCCTTCTTCCTGCATTTTCTAGACTTTCTTATGGGGATAAAGTTTGTCAAGATAATTTGGTCAAGTCTTTGAACTTCCCCTTATAACACCTGGCATTTATAAAGCACTTTCATCATAGCTGAAAGACCAGAATGATTAACATGACATCAGGAAAGTAAAAATTAGGTAAGTTGGCCAACAGCATAGAAATTTGTTGAATCTTTTAACAAATCAAAAATTAACTAAAATGATTTAGCGAAGAACATCAAGAAGAGGCACAAGGACAACAGTAGTGTTATCAAGTAAAGAATCTGGGCTATTAAAGGGGCTAAATTAGAAAATGCTAAAAGGCTGGAAATGGATGACCAAATGCATGAATAGCAGATAGGGTTGGAATGAGCTGGGATGCACCCATGTAAAGGTACATGTAGGATTATAAGAATTTTAACTTTGATGTACTGGGAAACAAGAAAGCTGTGGAGCAAAAGAGAAATACTGCTAAAAAAAAAAGGGCAAATGTATTGGTACAAGAGTCCTCAGGTTGAGGCTGATCTGGGGATCAGGGAGGCGGCTATTCCAAAAAATGAACCCGATGTCACAAAAACATGGTTAAAAGGTTTCAAGAATAGATTTCAAAACCAACAATGAGGTTATGTTGGTTTAAGATAAATCTGATACTTTAATTTTTATGAACAGGAAAATGAAGTTGTAAAGTTCAATTTCATGGTGACACAATGCTGGAGTTTGTATTGAAACCACTGGTAAGAAACCAGAAAACTAAAACTAATTTACTTTTACGCTTCACTATCTCATGTTAAAACAACAAAACTATTTCTCTTTTTGTTTGAATCAAGTCATATAAACAAAAAGCAAACTCCTAATATTTAGTGTAAGTAATAACTGATAACTATTGTAAACACTGAGCATGAGACGCGAGATAAGTGAAAATTTGCATTTGTGACTTCTAGTAAAATTAAACAGTGTTGTACTGATATTTAAATTTCAATCCAAAACACTGAAGAAAGGGTAGTAAATACAATTCTGGATTTGGATTTCAAAGTAAACAGATGAGCGTGGGTCAGTTCTGTGAAGGCTTTTATTTTAAAAAAAAGTCAGAAAGTTAATTTTGGAACAGTGACTCAAATACATCAGTTCTAGGAGAACCCCTACAAAGTTCAAGGATAAGAGATAAAAAGTACTGCAGATGCTGGAGAATCCGAGATAACAAGCATGGGGCTGGATGAACACAGCAGGTCAAGCAGCATCATAGGAGCAGGAAAGCTTGACGTTTCGAGCCTAAACCCTTCATCAGAAAAATGATTTTTCTGATGAAGGGTTTAGGCCCG
>JAHRHZ010000267.1:22902523-22917064 GCA_024137785.1 Ginglymostoma cirratum | reverse complement strand
TCCTATGATGCTGCTTGACCTGCTGTGGTCATCCAGCCCCATGCTTGTTATGAGGGCATATTTCATATTAGATTTATGAATGTGCCAGATTTACTTAAGAGCATAAAGATGCATGAACATTTAACAAATAGTGATCATAAACTAATTCATGTTTCCAGATGTGACCACCTGTAAGTTAAGACAATGTAGAGAGAGAGGAAATTAGTGAACACCAGTTAGATAAAGAGGCCCAGGCAGTTGGTGACAGTTCACGAAATGAATCTTGCTTTCCAATTCTGAAAGCTGTGGAGAATGCCAGTTAATAACCGAACCAACTGCACTAGTAGAAAGAAAGAGGAGGTACTCCAGACAGATGTTAAGGAACTAGGAAAAACAAGAGCAAGCAAGATCTCAAAATGTAATTACTGAATTACGTGAATATCATGTATTAGTGAATTTAACTGGGAGATAAAGCAGACGAATGGGTGGCTGAAGAGATGGTACAGAAATCTTCTCTTAGTTCCTGGGCCATTGGGAACACCTATGGCAGTGGCAGGACCAATGCAGATCAGAACGTATTTGGAAACAAAAGTTGTTGTGTGACAGTTTGCTGATTCTGTGGAGGAGGATTTACATGAACTTGTCACAGGGATGGATGCCAAAACATAGCAGTGGAAAGGAGAAGCAAGGTACAGAAAAATAGTGGAACAAACAGCACAATAATAAGAAATTGTGAAGTATTAGGTGAGCCCAGACCATGAAGGACTGCAATAAGATGCAAGTTATGTTTACAGTGCGTTTATGTAGACAATTGAAATGTGTTAAATAAGATTGGTGAGATACAAGCACAGATCACTGCATGGTAATATGCTACGGCAGCAATATATGACCTGATTTTGAAAAGGGCAGCTCTGACATGAAATATTCCTCAATCAAAACGGGCCTAGAAAAGACAGATAGATAAAAGAGAAGTGGGAGAGGGAAAGGGATAATTAAGCAATGGTGAATTTGTTGATTTACTAGCCATAATTGTCCAATCTGCTCTTTATTTTCCAAGATGGGCAGCAGTGTAGGACACTTCAGCCAGAGCTCCTCTGCTCTGCTGTTAGTTTCTTCTTTTAACTCCCTCTTTCTTCTCAGTGATATCCTGAACTCCTGGCCTCAGCACAGATTTGGACTCATCACCGAGCGCTGACCCAGCAAGGCATCATACTGGCCCTGTGTGGCGTCCTCTTGGCCCGCAGTCTTTTGGTGGGTCAACATGGCAGTCTCTCAGCAGCCTCGTGGTGGTCTTCTGGCCCAAGGTGGACTTCCAGCCTTGAAGAGCTTCAAGGCCTGGCAGGGACTGGCTCGAAAGGACTGTTATTCTGGAATTTTATTTATCTATTTTTCTAATTTACTCCAATGATCTGTAATGCTGGCTTTTTATTTCATTTTTCTACTTTTTTTTTCCCTAAGAACTTGTATTGAAGAATCCGAACCTAGGAAACTTGTACCTAAGATGGCACCGTAAGTGGCAACTTGTAAATTTTCACTGCACTCATTTGAGTACATGACAATAAAGCTAATTCAATTCAATTCAATTCAATTCAATTCAATTCAATTCTTAGATGGAGAAATTTGTCCAGAGAACCAGAGAACTGCAAGATTATCCACTTCTCCCAAAGAAAAAGTGTAAGCCCAGCAACTGCAGGCCAGCTGATTTAAACTTGGTGGTGGGAAAGCTTTTAGAAATGATAATCTGGGACAAAATTTACAAGTTGCCAGGACAAGTGTGCATTAATTCAGAAAAGTTAGAACAAATGTTTAGTTAACTTGCTGAGAACGTTGAGGTGGTAACAAGGAGAATTGATGAGCAGAATGCAATTGATACAGTGTATATAGATTAGCAACAAAAAAAGTCACAAAAAAAAGCAAAGCTGAATCCCTCAAAATAAAAAAAAAGTACAACCACAGCCTAGATTCAAAGCTGGGTGAGTGACAGGAAATAGAAAGTAGTGGTGAATAACTGTTTGTCATTTGGACGAGAGTACACAGTGGATTACTCCGGGGTCAGTCAGTCCTAGTAAAATTGCCTATCTTAGTAATACAGTGAAGGGCATGACATGATGTATATGGCACCATTTCAAAGTTAACAGATGGCAAAAAACTTGGATACATTGTTAACTATGATGGGGACAATACACCTCAAGAAACAAACAAGCTGGTGGAAACAAAAACAGAAATTGTTGGAAAAGCTCAGCAGGTCTGGCAGCATCAATGGAGAGAAATCAGAGTTAACACTTCTGGTCTGGTGACCCTTCCTCAGAACTGATGGTAACAGGGAAAAAGTTGGTTTATGTGCAGAAGGTTGGATAAGGGGAGGGGTTAGGAATAAATGGTAGGTGGGGATAAAGCCCAAAAAAGACAAGAACAGTTGGGCAAAGGAGTAGATAACATTCCAGCTAGGAGGGTGAATAGCTACTAATGGGGACTGTTAGTGGCTAACAATAGGTTAAGTGTAATAGCAGACAATGTGATAACAAGGCCTGCCCTCAACTGACCAACTCCCGTCCCAATTCCCTACCTACACTCACTTTTACTGGCTCCATCCCCGCCTCCTTGACCTGTCCATCTTCTCTCCACCTATCTGCTCCTTTATCCATCTTCCATCATCGCCTCCCCCTCACTCTATTTATTTCAGACTCTCCTTCCCCATTTCTGAAGAAGGGTCCAGACCCGAAACGTCAGCTTTCCTGCTCCTCTGATGCTGCCTGGCCTGCTGTGTTCATCCAGCTCTACACGTTATCATCTCTGGTGAGTGGGGTTGAGGTAAGGATGTGGGAGAGTTCAACCTCTGAAGTTACTGAACTCGAGGTAGAGTTCAGAAGGCTGCAGGGTCCCCAAGCAGAAAATAAGGTGTCGTTCTTCCAGCTTGCACTGAGCTTCACTGGAGCACTGCAGCAAGCTGAGACAGAGACATTGGCCAGGGAACAGGGTGGTGTGTTGAAGTGGCAGGCAACTGGGAGATCAGAGTCTTTTTTGCGGGCAGAATGTGGGTACTCTGCACAACGGTCACACAGTCTATGCTTTGTTTCCTCAAGGTTCAGGAGACCACATTACGGGCAGCGAATGCAGTAGACGAGATTGAATGAAGTGCAGGTAAAGTGCTGCTTCACCTGGAAGGTAAGTTTGGTCCCTTGGATACTGGGGAGGGAGGAGGTAAACGGGCAGGTGTTACAACTTCTGTGGTTACAGGGGAAGGTGCCGTGGGGCTCTGGGAGCTGTTGGGAGTGGACTCGGGTGTCCTGGAGAAAACGGTTCCTGCAGAAGGCTGACAGAGGGGAGGGAAATGTGTGTCTGGTGGTGGCATCTTGCTGGAGGTGGTGGAAACGGCAGTAACGATCCCCTGGATGTGGATGCTTGTTGGGTGGTAGGTAAGGACAAAGGGGACCCTATCATTATTGAGGGAAGAGAGGGGGTGAGAGGGCCAAAAAAGCTGGTGGAATGGGCGGACAAGTCAGAGATGAATTTTAATGCAGGGAACTGTGAAGTAATATAATCTGATAGGAAGAACTAGGAGAAGCAATATAATGTACAAGGTGGCATAGTGACTCAGTGGTCAGCCCTGTTGCCTCACAGCACCAGGGACTCGGGTTCGATTCCACCCTCGGGCGACTGCCTGTGTGGAGTTTGCACATTCTCCTTGTGTCTGCGTGGGTTTCCTCCCACAGTCCAAAGATGTGCAGGCTTGGTGGATTGGCCATGCCAGGTTGCTCATAGTGTTCAGGGATGTGTAGATTAGGGAGATGGGTCCGAGTGGGATGCTCGGAGGGTCGGTGTGGACTTGTTGGGCCGAAGGGCTTGTTTCCACACTGTAGGGCTTCGATGATAAAATACTAAAGGTATGAAACAGAGAAAGAATTTCTTGAAACAGTGCCTAAAATAGTCAACAGGCAATTTTCTATCAATGTTATTTAAATGGATATCTAGAAGTCATTAGACAAAGTCCCTCAGAAGAGACCACCAACTTAAGTCGGAACTTATAGAACTGAAGGCAAATTGTTGACTTGGTCAGAAATCTGGCCAAGTGGCAGGAAACAGTCGGTGCTTCAAATGGCAGGATGTGGCTAGCCTTCTCTCACAGGGATCTCTAATGGGATTAAATCATTCACCATTTTTATTCACAATTTTGATGATGGAATAGGCCACATATCAAAATGTCATTGATTCAAAGATAGGTGCTACTGTAAGTATTGCAAATAAAATGTTCTACGTTTAAAATTACAAAGAGAGAGTTTGATAAAGTAGTTAGAGAGATCTTGCTTCAACTATACAAAGCCTGGGTGAACTCCCATCTGGTGTACTGAATGCACTACATTCATTCAAGTTAGCACAAAAAAGTACAAACATAAGAGAGGGCCAATATTGCTTCCTGGAAATCAGAAATTAAAGCAGTTTCTTTTATTTTGAAAAAGAGTACCATACTATACACATTCACAACTTCTTTCCTCGTTTGCAAATAAATTCCAGAATAGCAAAACAACATAACAGAATTAGCATGAAGAAGCTTCACATCACTCACTAAACATTACTACGAACAACAAATATACTTGTCACTGTCACTCATACAGATAAAATTCCACATCTTTAGCACAAAACATGCACACTCATCGACCACAGGCAGTACCTCCTAAATACACTGTATAGCAACCTCTACCTCCGTAATGGCTCTTCCATAAAGACAACTCGCTGTGTGGGTGAGATGCTTTCAAATCACTGTCTCATGGGCTCATTCATTATTTTTATATAACTTAGCAGGTAGGAAGCCCTGGCTAGCATGGCATTTTTTCATTGCAGTAAGACAGTTAGCTCACAGAAGAGTACAAAATTGAGAAAACAAGATTTTTTTTTTGTTTACAAGCTGACAGTTAGAAAGTGCATTTCCCACAAAATGTGTTTACTCCAGACGAATAAAAAGTTCACCCCCATACACAAATCAAATCTTGTTTATAGACATTTGCTAAAAGAGTATACTGAACTCTCATTTATTCATCATCTAAACTATACATCAGCACCAATGCTTTACAAAATGGTGCAAACCATGCTTTGTGATTGCGATGAGGTCATGAATCATATGAAGCTGTATGTTTTACCTTGGTTAATTATTCTACTCTTAACCAGGTCACATTCTGTGTTACCGTGACCAACTTGGCCAAAGACAGATGATTTCGAAACAGCTTATAGGGTAGGAGTTGGATATGTTAACAGAAGTGTAACCGATCATTGCATTAAAAATATCTGACTTGGCTCTGTCCATTGTATCCTGGGCAATCTGAATCTGTTATAACTAATCATTGAAAGACAGTTGAAGTTAACACTATCTAATCACTTGATTAGGATTGAGTATAATTAACAAGGTTGATAAAAAAAAATACAAAGATCTGCTGATGCTGGAAATGTGAAACAAATACAGCAACAGCGGGAGGAACTCAGCAGGCCTGGCAGCAACTGTGGAAAGATAGAGTTACTAGACTCAAAACTTAAACTCTGTTTCTTTCTCCACAGATACTGCCAGACCAGCTGCATTTTTTCAGTAATGTGTTTTGTTTTATTTCAGCATCCACAGCACTTTGCAATATTTTAAGATGCTTCACTGAAGTACTTCCCTTCAACATATCAGATGTAGCATCTGATCTTATCCGAATGCACAACCAATTCAACTAATTGATCAAGTTTTGCAATTTCTCTGTCTCTTTAGATGGAACATCATCTTTCTGTGATGACCTAGTAACTCGGATGGGATAAACATCTCAAAATTGGAATAAATTTTACATCAATCCTGACCTACTTTGGTTACTAGTTAAAACATCAGATTTAGAAGTCACACAAGCCTGACTCCCAATTTTGAATTCTCTGTTTTTAATAACACATTTTTCAAATTGCATAGTAGTATTCAAAAAGGGTCTCATCTGCAAGGACTCTTCAGTACAATTCCAACCATGCACCAAAGGCAGTTGACCTTTATCTCGTATCTCAGAATAAAGTACATATTCCCTCCAACTAAGCTTCTTCATGCTGCATCTGTTGCAAGTTCATCTTCCTGATTATTGGCAATGAAAATGTCATTTTCAGGAAAACTTCTCATAACTGTACTGTAGGCTATTTCTCTACCTCATCTATTGAAACCTTTATAGGCTCTACTTCCACATTTATGTTTACAGGGACTACCACTAAGAGACTTCCCTTTAACATTGTTGGCAATTCTTTCTGGAGATCATTTTCTGGACTCACTATCAGTGTTTGTAATCTTATTTTATTGCTTTCTACTTTCATCCCAGAGGAAGGGTCACCAGACCTGCAACATTAACTCGGACTTCTCTTCAAAGATGCTGCCAGACCTGCTGAGCTTTTCCAGCAACTCCTGTTTTTGCTGGCACAGATTATACTTCTCAGCCATCACCCTGAACATTCAAACAATATTTAAACTTGCTCATGGGCTGTGGAGGGCAAGCCATGGAGTGTCTTTAAGACAGAAATAGATAGGTTCTCGATTAGGAAGGTGATCAAGGTTATGGGTAGACAGCAGGATGGGACTGAGAAACTATCAGCTGTGATCGAATGGCTGGGTAAACTTGGTGGGCTGAGTGGTCTAATTTTGCTCCTGTATCTTATGGTGTTATGATCTTATCCCACAATTGTCTTACTCCTCTATTCAGGAACTTCAGGAAGGTATGTTACCCCAGTAGCTGCCTAGGTAATTGTCCTCTGGATGTACCAGCTGTCATGGGTCCGGATCGACTATTGAACTCTTACACTGAGCCTCAGGACCAGCCCCATCACAAAATACACAGTCCTGGACTTTGTAATTATTTCAAATTAATTGCGAGAATGAACCTTGACAGATTGTCAAATGAGACATTCAACCACTCATTCTTATCAGAACAATCTAATTTGCAATGACGCTCTGTAATAAAACTTCTGAACTGAACTCTGTTTCAGATGATCTAATGCAATGCCTCAATAAAGTGAGAAAACTATTCACGTAACTTGGTGACAAATGGCATTTTTCTTTCTTTATCACAAAACGTCACTAACCCTTGTATAACACAGGTGAGAAACATTTGATGGCACATCAGAATGACTGACTTGGTAAACTGCAGATTAATGGATTTCCCAAAAATAATTGCCTCATTTTATAGAAAGCTTACTCAACAGAATAGAAATCTGAGTAGTGATGCCATCAGAACTTACAAAATGGTTTAACTCTCTATTTTACATGGAATTACAACATCCTATTCATCTCAAAGTTCTGTAATTACTGTGCATTTTACTCACCATCACTGCATTTGTACTTGCAGATCCCATCCTCTCCACCTAATAAATCCAGTGCTGCATTTAAATACATGTCAATTTTATGAACTCCGTTACGAATTGTTTTCAGCTTCCCCATCCAGTCTTTGTAGTGTGTAACTTCCGAGTAGTACCCATGACTCTTGAAAATAATTCCCACAAGCACATAGACAAGCAAATGCATGCTCAATGGAAACTCTGCACCGAAACTCTTTTCACTTCAAGTTTTTGATTACAACATAAAATACTATTGCAAAGGTTCACTGGCATTGCATATCCAAATTTTAAAAATGTTCAGCAAGTGACTTCAGCACCAAGGTAATCTAGTGCGGTCAGACGGCACTGGTTACTAAACTTTTGAATGCTGTTCTAGACAGATATTCTTCTGGCAACTGCTTCAGGACTGTCATGCTGTACAAACATCAGTGTTGGTCACATGGACGAGAACAGCAAGCCAAATTGGATGAAAAATGTCACATCTGTTTGCACTGTTGCGAATCTAGAATGGGGTCGGGGGAGAAAAAGAAAGAGGGCCTATGAAATCAAATTTATCCAAAATACGTTCTCTAAATTCAAAATTCAAACTTCATAACCATAAATTCCGTTACTTCATAACGGAAGCAAATGATAGCCCTTGAAGTCGAACAGATGAAATATCTGCTGCGTTGGGTAATTTTGCATTCAAAAAGTATAATGTTGTAAAAACACAATACAGGGTATTGAAATTCCCTGCACAATTACTAAAAATAGCAATCTACACTGGAGTTTAATTCTTCATTACAATAGCAATGATTAAACTGACATTACCGATAAAAGATCAAAATATTACTTCAAGATAGAAACCATGCAAACATACATAAGTGCAAGGAACAAGGGTAGGCCACTTGGCCCTTCAAATCTGCTCCACCATTCAATAAAATAACAGCTGATCTGATTTTAACCTCAACTTCACATTCCTGTATGTCCTTCATAATCTTCATCCCCATGCATCATCAAATCATACAAAGGCCAACTTGCACTACATCTGTCTGAGGTACCACAATTACTGACAATGTACAACAAATTGGAGCATATAGATGTAGGAAAAGGAGTACACCATCCAGCCCTGAAGGCTGTTCTATCATCTTATTGGATCATGGTAATTCCGAGCAACTGCCTTGGCTCCACGTCCTTTAATATCCCAAACTGGCAATATGAAATTTATACACGATTAATTCAATTAACACTTACTGCTTCTTGCAGGAGAGAATTCTACAACGTGTGTGAAGAAGTAGTGTTTCCTAACTTCTCCCCTGAAGAGCTTGTCTCTGATTTTAAAGATCATGCTTCCCTTTTATGCATTTGTGGGTTGCTACCTATTAAAGTTTCACTTTTAGTCCATCAATTGTTTTCTAAATCCTAAAAACTTCAATTAATTTTTTCTATATTCTAGTGGATACAAACCTGGTCAGTATCGTCTCTCCTCATAAGTCAAGACTTGGAGCCCTAGCAATATCTGCAAAAATCACAGATTTTGACAGTGCAGAGCCTATCATGTCGGCACCAGCTCTCTGAATAAGAATAGATAATCTGCACAACACACCTTCCAAAGCCAATACATCCTGAAGTGCGGTTTCTAGAACTGTATCCCAGATGTAGTCCAACCAGAATTTAATACAACTTCATAAAACATCCTTCCTCTTTTTTATTCAGAGGACTGGAATTCAAGGACTGACATTTCATTACCCTTTTAAATTATTTTTTGATCCTGTTCCCTACATTTAACAGTCTATGTACAGAGACAGCTATACTTCTTTGGACCTCTGCTCTTTACCTTCTCACCATTTACCAAAACACTCAAATCTATCCTATTTTTGCTGCAGATATAAATGTTACAAACAGTCATTGCTAATTTTACAATAAGCATACTGTAATAATATGTCTAGGAAACGCTAACCATCATGGTTTTGAATTAAAAAACAGTACTTTCAAAACACAGTCTAGAAATGTCGACAAAAGCAGAAGCTTCAAAACAGGAGTAAGTCGATTTTCCCAAGTTCATTTTACAGCGTGGAATGTTCATTTTAACACTGAAGAGTACCACAACTCAAATTGTGGTTCTACCCTCACCTAGCCTGATCCACACTGAATGATAGATGCTGACCCTAATGTTATTAGATTTTTGCTCAAGATAGAAGGACATGAAACACCTAAAGAAAGCAATAAAACAAAAAAAAAGTTAAATAAACATTTGTTTCCACAACCAAAACCAATCTGCTTACTCTAGTCTGATTCTCGTTTTCCCCCTCATCCCTTAGTCAGCCCTTTCAGTCATATTACCCCCCAACAATGTAGGCCTTGCTGCCTAAATTTATTTGTCTTTCAATACCTTAGCTCATTTTCATGTTTGTCTTTTAGGTTTATTTTTGGCAACTTGCACCTCCTCGTCCTTCTCTCAAAATACCTAGACGTTTCACTATGTTAGGGATAGAACAACAGTCTTCTGGATGTCTCTTGCCCTCTCTCATTTTATCCCCCCAAAAGTATCAGAGTAGTCCCACATATGAATCAGAAGGCTATGGGTTCAAGCCTTCATCACAATCTAATCTGACACTTCTGTTTCACATTAAGAAGGTCCTGCAATTTTAGAGGTACTGTTTTCGGAATGAGATTTTATAACTGAGATTCGTTATTACAAGTCGATATAAAAGATCCTACTGGCGTAAAGAATGTCCTAGCTAACAATTAGCCCTCAACTAGCATTATCAATAAGAATACACTGAACACCAACATTACAATAAACACTGGCACCAGAAACACAAACATGATCAAATATATATCTGGCCTGTTAAACGTTCACATTTTAAGACATTGTCAAGCTCAAATCAACTACTGTCATCTCCTACATTGAATATCCTTCAAAAGCACTTCTCTAACTTTGAAGCATTTCTTAAATCCTGAAAGGGGCCATATAAGCTCAAGTTTCTTAACCTAAATCACCATCAAAAGGAACATCATCACGTATGATGGATAAGGATCGATTTGAAGGCTGGGATGTGCCCTTGGGTATGTGTTGGAACAATTGCAAATACTTAAAACTGGAGATTGAATGAGGGCTGAAAAGAATATTTTAAGGTTCTGAGGCCTTCAAAATAGCAACAAACGGAGCTCCTCTGCTCATTGACATTGGCTGTGGCCCACAATAGCTCAAGGCCTTAGTATAAATGCTGTACAAAGAAAAGGAAACTGGAAAATTAGACCGAAAATACCCGGTCTCCTACAGTAAAGCCACAATGCACTACTACTGAACTTCCACCCACACCCCATGAGCCTGAACACTTGCTGAAGTGGTTAGCAATACCCATCCCTATGGATATCATTATCATCAAATATACTGCTCCCTGCTCTGAATGGGAGACATAGTTCACACATTTGATCCCTTGTTTTCTCTGTGGACGGTCACTGGATTGCCTCTTTTCAAGAGATACTAGTTAATTTCTACACTTGACCAAACTCATCATGGGATGTTTTTAATAGGCAGTGGTTTAAAGAGCCAATGCATTTGTAAGAAACTTACATATTTGAAGACTAAGGTTACAAGGAGAGAACAGGGTGATTGGTTCACTTCTCATTGTTGCAGCAAAGGCATAACTGACCCAGCAATTTTTGCATCAGCTTTTTGTTAGAGCTTCAATAATTTGCTGAAACCTAAAATTATAAGTTATGGGAACCATTGCAAGCATACTTCCAACTGTGTTTATTCCAATGACCGCCCTTAGCATAAACATAGCCTAAATTATTGCAGCGCAATCATGTGCAAACCTTATAACTAGATCCATGAAAAACAATGTTCTAAAATTACGCTGCTGCATTGAAAAACGATCACTTATTTATAACCTTTCTCTTGACTTTCAATCATCTCATTCCTCCCACTTCTCTTGATTGGGTCCAATCTCATCTTGGTCATCTCCTTACTTATAGTGTCATACGGCACGGAAACAGATCCTTTGGTCCGAAGCATGTGCGCCAACCAGACATCCCGATCTGACCTAGTCCCATTTGCCAGCATTTGGCCCATATCCTTCTAACTTTCTTGTTCATATAACCATCCAGATGCCTTTTAAGTGTTGTAATAGTACCCTCCTCCACCACTTCCTCTGACAGCTCATTCCAGACATGCACCACCCTCAGCATGAAAAGGTTGCCCTTCACGTCCTTTTTAAATATTTCGCTGTCACATTAAACCTATCGCCTCTAGTTTTGGACTCAAACACCCGAGGAAAAAGACCTTCGGTAATCATCCTATCCATGGCCTTCATGATTTTATAAACCCCTATAACGTCATCCATCAGCATCCAACGCCCCAGGGAAAAAGCCACCGGCCTATTCTGGCTCTCCCTATAACTCAAACTCTCCAGTCCTGGCAATATTTTTGTAAATCTTTTCTGCACACTCTCAAGTTCAAAAACATCCATCTTCCAAGATATGAGCAGAGTAAGATGCGTCAGAGGGAACTCCTTCACTTCATCCATTTGCTTTTGGTTTTTTTCTCTATTTTTTCTTCTCTTTTGTGTTTTCTTTCTCCTTCTTTTCTCTCTGGCTGGCCATGAACTCCCGGCCTTGGACTCAGCACAGAGCCAGCAGGGCGCTCTCCCAGCCTGGTAGCGTGGTCTGCCAGAGTCTCGACCTGGCGTGGACTTTTGGTCTCAAGGTGGTTCCTCAAACTGTGGCTAAGCACTTGAGAGACTAAAATGTTTCAACTTTCAGCTTTATTTCTTTATTTTCTACTTAAAACTAAGAAGGTCTGCAATGTGTAACTAACTTTATTTCATACATTTTACACTATTCTATAATTACTGCAATGTTTTATTTTAACTTTGTTCTCTCTTTCTACTTTAGTCTTAAGATTTTGTACCTCGGTACTTGGACCTAAGATGGCGCCTTATGTGGCAACATAATACACTTTTCACTGTACTCCTGTACTTGAGTACATGAGACAATAAAATCAAAATCAAATCATCCTTTCTATAGCAGGGCGATCACAATTGTTTGCAGTGTCCTCAACAAAGTCCTGTACAACTGCAACATGATGTCCCAATGACTATACTCAACATTGTGACCAATAAAGGCAAGTGTGCCAAAAGCCTTCTTCACCACTCTGTTTACCTGTAACTCGAACTTGAAGGAATTATGCACCTGCACCTCTGTGTCGCTCTGTACAGCAACACTCCCTAGAGTCGTACCATTAACTGTCCAAGTCCTATCCTGGTTTGCCTTACCAAAATGCAACACCTCACATTTATCTAAATTAAACTCATTTGCCACTCCTCAGCTCACTGGCCCCTCTGATCAAGATTATAAGTGTCTTATCAATTCAGAGAAAGTCCCTATTTGCTGGATCAGGTGCAGCCCAACACTCCTGCATCAGCTAGCAAAACTCCAAACAGATTAGTTGATCGTTCACTCATTAATTTACTACTTGTACAACATTTCTGTGTGCAAATGATCTGGTGTAGTAACATAAATAATAAGTTATTGATTTTGAAAAGTAATCTATTGCTTACCAAAGTACTATGGGGCACCTCAATGACACAAAAGGCATCTTTTTTAAAAAAATTCTTCCATAGGATGCGTGTTACTGGCAAGCTCAGTGTTTGTTATCCATCCCTAATTGAGTGGAGTAACTGGCTAGACGACTTCAGAGAACAGTCAGCCACATTGCTGTGGATCTAGAATCTGTAGGTTGGACTGGGTGAAGATGGTGGATTTCCTTCCCTGTTGGCAGTAGAGAACCAGACGAATTTTCACAACAATCGATTATGGTTTCATAATCGCCATTCCTAAGACTAACTCTCGATTCCATCAGCTGTGATACAAACTCGTGTTCCCAGAGCATTAGCCTGAGCCTCTCGATTGCTCGCCCGGTATTGTGAAAACCACAGCAATGTCTCCCTGAGTTTACGTCCTATGTTAACGTATATTACTATTTTCTCGCTCATTTTCATTTCCTGGTTAAAAGTTCAGACATAAACAGTAGCAGAGGCGCCTGACTCAGCATTATTATCCAACCACCACCCCCCAAACATTTAGAAAAAAACTAACATTTCTATCCAAAACGAAAGCACTTTTCCTCACCCTGCAAACGGCAGATAAGGAGACTAGCTCCATTACTCACCTTGCGCCATTTACTGTTCAGTGCTCACACTCAGCCGAGATTTGTTTTGTCGCTGTAGGCCCTTCACTTCGTCGGCGCTGCTTGATGACGACAGGAGTTGTCTTTTCTTTTTCTGATATAGAACTTTTCGAGAAAATCGTCTCACCGCAAAAATCTCACGACGTGAAAACCTCGACACTGCCATCTCGTTTGGGTATTCATTAATAGGCTGCCGGGCTGTTTGACGGTTCCAATTCTGTAGGCCTTTTATCAGGCGGCAGGCGTCTATCTTCTTCTCTCTCAAGATGCCTCCTAAGGGAAAGGCAAAGGGTGGGAAAGGTGTGTTGAGTTTAAACATGTCTAACCGTATCATCGCTCGGATTGAAATCTAGACGTTGTTGTAGTTGTGCAAATATAAATTCAAAAGGATGGACGTGGATGTTAGTATCAATCGTGATTATTTCACTCGTTCCTAACAGCGAGTATTACTCACGTAAATGAAGCCTGGGAGGTGAATATTGGGTAACAAAAGGAGAGATTGGTTCAACAATGTTTACAGTTGATGTTTTACTAAAGCTTAGGCCCAAAGGGACGTTTATGTAATTCTGATACAAGGCCTGACTTTAATGATTTGATCTAATTTTCGTACTCATTGGCAAACACAGGGTTACCAGAGGTTGCTGATTTACAGCAGCCAGTATACTAACTAAGAGGAAATTGTGTTCTGCTTTGTAAATAACATATACTGTTATGTAGACATGCACACACTGGAAATAGTTAGTTAAAGGGTTAATCTTATTTTAGGCGACAGTTTTGAGGAAGGGTCACCGGACCTGAAACATTAACCCTGATTTTTCTTCACAGATGCTGCCAGACCTGCTGAGTGTTTCCAGCAACTTCTGTTTTTGTTCCTGATTTACAGCATCTGCACTTCTTTTGGCTTTTAATCTTATTTTAGGGACTAAATTGTGCAGCCATTAATGCAATACATTTGTACTTTTCATTGTAAAATGAGCATGTGGCAGATTATTTCACAGGGATGCAACATTTGGAGCAGTTTGTGGTGGAGTCCACAAGGGAACAGGCAGAGATAAAAG
>JAHRHZ010000267.1:22869294-22902123 GCA_024137785.1 Ginglymostoma cirratum | reverse complement strand
TCAAGTTTTCCTGCTCCTATGATGCTGCTTGACCTGCTGTGTTCATCCAGCCCCATGCTTGTTATCAAGGGAACAGGCAGTACTGGATTTAGCGTTGTGCAATGAGGCAGACTTGATAAGGGAGCTTAAGGTAAAGGAACCCTTAGGAGGCAGTGATCATAAGATGATAGAATTTACTCTGCAATTTGAGAGAGAGAAGATAGACTCAGAGGTAACGGTATTACAGCTTATTAAAGGCGACGACAGAGGTATGAGGGAGGAGCTGGGCAGAATTGACTGGAAGAGGAGCCTAGCAGAAAAGACAGTGGAACAGCAATGGCAGGATTTTCTGGGAGTAATTCAGGAGACGCAGCAAAAATTCATCCTGAGGAAAAAGAAGCATGGTACAGGGAGGATGAGGCAACCATGGCTGACTAAGGAAGTCAGGGATAGCATAAAAGCAAAAAGAGAAAGCATATAATGTGGCGAAAGGCAGTGGGAAGCCAGCGGACTGGGAAGCTTACAAAGACCAACAGAGGGCAACAAAAAAAGAAATAAGGAGAGAGAAGATTAATTATGACGGTAAGCTAGCCAGTAATATAAATGAAGACTAAGAGTTTCTTTAGGTATATAAAGGGCAAAAGAGAGGCAAAAGTGGACATTGGACCACTGGAAAATGACGCTGGAGAGATAGTAGTGGGGAACAAGGAAATGGCTGAGGAACTGAGTAATTACTTCATGTCAGTCTTCACTGCGGAAGACACGAGTAATATCCCAAAAATTCAAGAGAGTCAGGGGGCAGAGCTGAGTATGGTGGCCATCACCAAGGAAAAGGTGCTAGTAAAACTGATTGACCTGAAGATGGATAAATCAGCTGGACCAGATGGACTACACCCCAGAGTTCTAAAGCTGAAGAGATAGTGGAAGCTTTAGTGGTGATCTTTCAGGAATCGCTAGAGTCAGGGAGGATCCCAGAGGATTGGAAAATCGTTAACGTGACACCCCTGTTTAAAAAGGGAGTAAGGCAAAAGACAGAAAATTACAGGTTGATTAGCCTAACCTCGGTCATGGGTAAGATTTTGGAGTCCATTGTAAAGGATGAGATTTCTGATTATTTGGAAGTGATTAGTAAAATAGGGCAAAGTCAGCATGGTTTCATCAA
This sequence comes from Ginglymostoma cirratum, assembly GCA_024137785.1. NCBI lineage: Eukaryota > Metazoa > Chordata > Chondrichthyes > Orectolobiformes > Ginglymostomatidae > Ginglymostoma > Ginglymostoma cirratum. The sequence continues at coordinate 22,900,982 of JAHRHZ010000267.1, read as the reverse complement.
GGGGAGATCATGCCTGACAAATCTGCTAAAATTCTCTGAGGCAGTGATGAGCAGGGTAGACCAAGGAGAGCCAATGGATGTTATCTACCTGGACGTCAAGAAGGCCTTTGATAAGGTTCCACACAGGAGGCTGCTGAGTAAGATAAGGATCCAAGGTATTAGAGGCAAGGTGCTAGCATGGATAGAAGATTGGCTGTCTGACAGATAGCAGAGAGTGGGGATAAAGAGGTCTTTATCAGGATGGCAGCCGGTGACAAGTGGAGTTCTGCAAGGGTCAGTGTAGGGACCACAACTTTTCATTTTATACATTAATGGTCTAGATGAAGGAACTGTGGGCATTCTGAAGGAACTGTGGGCATTCTGGCTAAGTTTGCAGTTGATACAAAGTTAGGTGGAGGGGCAGGTAGTATAGAGGTGGCGAGGCTGCAGAAGGATTTAGACAGGTTAGGAGAGTGGGCAAAGAAGTGGCAGATGGAGAATAATGTGGAAAAATGTGAGATCATGCACTTCGGTAAGAAGAATAAAAGCATGGACTATTTTCTAAATGGGGAGTAAATCTGGAAGACTGAAGTGCAAAGAGACTTGGGAGTTCTAGTCCAGAATTCTCTCAAGGTAAACTTGCAGGTTGAGTCAGTAGTCAAGAAAGCAAATGCAATGTTGGCATTTATTTTGAGACGACTTGAATATAAAAACAGGGATGTACTACTGAGGCTTTATAAGAATCGATAGGCCGAATGGCCTAATTTCTGCTCCTATGTCTTATGGTCTTATGATATTGCTGTCTAGTTACATATATCAGAAAATTTCCAAAGTTTCTTCCTTGACCTGATTTTGCAGTAGGGCAGGTGATAAGATTTGCTCAGGTGCCCTTCAATTAGAAGCTGGGAAATACTGGGCAAGGTTTCTACCTCTGAATCAAAAACAGAGATCGTTGGTGAAACTGAGCAGGTCTGGCAGCATCTGTTGGGAGAAAGCAGAGTTAAAATTTTGAGTGCAGTGACTCATCACCAGAACTTCTCCACCGTCCACAGTTTTTAGTTTTATTTCATCCACTTCTGAATGCCCACTGCCAGAAAATGCCATGCTAGATATGGGTCACAATTAGGGGTTTGTGACTCCTCATAGACAAGTTGCCCGGTCACATTCCCTGTTTGGTGTCACACATTAAGAGTCACCGCTCAAAATATATAACATTAGACTGTCATCATCCACAGAATTGTACCTCTATATCAATGATATCTTCTCCAGTCCAGCAACATTCTCGAGTCAATAATTGGATCTTGTGTGAGATTGTAGACTTGCTTGCCAAGCCGGTGTGTTTGATTGCAGACATTCCATCACCCTGCGAGGTAACATCGTCAGTGAGCCTCCAGTAAAACATTGGTGTTCTGTCCTGTTTGTTAATTATATGCCTTGGTTTGCTGGAGTGGTTGGTATTACTGCCAGTTTTGTTGTTCAGTGGGTTGTAGATCAGGTCCAGTTCAATGTGTTTGTTAACGGAGATCCGCTTTGAATGCCAGGCTTCCAGGAATTCCCTGGCATGAATCTGTTTGGTTTGTGCTATTATCGATGTGTTCTCCTGGTCAAATTCGTGTCCTTCTTTGTCCGTGTGTATTGAGATCAGTGAGAATTGGGCATGTCTGTTGGTGGCTAGTTGGTGTTCGTGCATCCTTATTGCCAGTTTTCTTCCAGTTTGGCCTATGTAAGTTTCTCACAGTCCTTGCATGATATTTCGTATATTACATGAGTTTTGTTGGTTGTGGGTATGGGGTCCTACACGTTTGTCAGTAGCAGTCGCAGGGTGGTTGTTGGTTTGAGGGCTAATCTGATACCTAGGGGTCTGAGTAGTCTTGTGATCATCTCTGATATGTCCTTTATGTACGATAGGGTGACTGGTGTATCTGGCTGTGTTATGTCATCTTGTTGTGGTCTATCATGGAGGTAGTGGTGGATTGTGCTTCTTGGGTATCCATTCCTTTTAAAAACTCCTTATAAGTGCTCCTGTTCTGCTTTGCGAAATTCCGGATTGCTGCAGTGTGTTGTGGTCCATTTGAATCATGTCTTGATGCAGCTCCGTTTATGGGTGTTGGGATGGTTGCTGGTGAATTAAGTATCTGCTCCATATGTATTGTCTTTCTGTATATGCTAGTCTGGAGTTCCCTGTTGTTCTTGTGTTCCACCATTATGCTTAGGAAGGGTAGTCAATGGTTGTTCTCTTCTTTTGTAAATTTTATTTTGGTGAGGATGTTGTTTATGTGTCAGTGGGTTTCTTCCAGTCTTGTGCGTTTGATAATCACAAAGGTGTCATCTACATAGTGGACTCGGAGTTTGGTTTGGATGGTGGGGAACGCTGTCTGTTCTGGTCTTTGCATTACCGCTTCTACTATCAGTCCTGATATTGTGAGTCCCATTGGTGTTGCACTGATTTGTTTAAATATATGGCTGTCGAAGGTGAAGTGGGTTGTGAGGCACAGATCCAGTAGTTTCAGAGTGCTGTCCTTGTTGATGACGTGAGGTGCCTGCTTTCCTGATTTGTCCAGCAGTGTGGCAATTGTCCTTTTGTCTAGGTCGATGTTTATGGATGTAAATAGTGCTGTTATGTCAAAGGATACCATTATCTTGACCTCTTCTATTCTGGTGTCCTTGATGATGTTGAGGAATTCTGGGAGGAGTGAATGGAGTAGGTAGTGTTGTCAACTAAGTGTTTCAGTTTCTGTTGTAATTCTTTGGCTAGTCTACATATTGGTGTGCCTGGTAGTGAGACAGTGGGTTTGAGGGGGACCCCTGCCTATTGTACCTTGGGGAGTCCATAGAAGCGGGGTGTGTTGGATCTCTCTGGCTTCATTTTTTGACAGTCTGTCTTGCTGAAACATCTGCAATCAAACACAGCAGCATGGCAAGCAAGCCTACAACCTCATCCACAGCCCGAGCTACAAATTTTCTCAAAAACTTTTGATCTTGTGTCTTTTAAATGCTGGAGTAAACCCACACACTTGAAAATCTACTCACATTGTAGTGTAATGCCAGTTGTAGCATCAGTACTCTTTACCACTTTGAACTGGATATACATATATTTCATACACCACACAAACATAGAAATTATGAGAAGAAGTAGGCCACCTGGCTGCACAAATGTGCTTCACCATCATAAAATCATGGCTGATCTGATTGCAATCTCAAACCACAATCCTGTCTACTCACAATGACCTTTCACCCACATATTAATTATCCACACCATAAGACATTGGAGCAGAAATTAGGCCATTGAGCCCATCACGTCTGTTCCACCATTCAATCATGGCTGATAAGTTTCTCAACCCCTTTCTCCTGCTTTCTCCCCTTAACCCTTGACAATCAAGAACCTATCTAACTCTATCTTAAATATACTCAATGACCTGGCCTCCACAGCCTTCTGAGGCAGTGAGTTCCACACATTCACCACTCTCCGGGTGAAGAAGCTTCTCCTTATCTCTGTTCTAAAAGGTCTTTCCTTTACTCTAAGATCTATCCATTTTTACTGAAAAATATTCAAGGGCTCTGCTTCCCTTGCGTTTTGAGGAAGAGAGTTCCAAAGACTAATTACCCTTCAAGAGAAAAAAAAATTGTGTCATCTTCATCTTGTATGGGCAACACCTTTTTTTAAAAACCGTTGTCCCTAGTTCTAGATTCTCCCACAAGAGGAAACATCTGTTTATCCACTCTATCAAGACCCCTTGGGACCTCAGATGTTTCAATCAAGTTGTCTCTTACTCTTGTAAGCTCCAGGAGATACAAGGCTTGCCAGACCAAGCCTTCTTCATAAGAGAATCCATCCATTTGAAGTATTAATCTAATGAATCTTCTCTGAATTGCTTCCATTTCATTTGCATCTTTCCTTAAACAAGGAGGCCAACACACAGAACTCTTGATGTAGCCTCACAAGTGTCCTGTATAACGGAAGCATAACTTCCTTATTTTTGAGATCAGTGAGCAAGTTGTTATGTTAGTAAAAACAGAAGGTGGTTGAGAAACCTAGTAGATTTGGCAGCATCTGTAGGGGGAGAAGTAGAGTTAGTGTTTCAAGTGCAACCTGACTCTTCATTGTAACTTTTCAGAGCTCTTCTTTTTGAATCTGTTTGAGGGAAGAATCATACTGGACGCAAAGCATTAGCTCTGTTTCCTTCTCCGAAAATGCTGCCAGACATGCACTTTATGTTTTTATTTCAGATTTCCAGCAACTGCTGCATTTTGGTTTAGTTATTGTTTATTCTTTTTGGGGAATCAAATCTTAGTTTTTTAATACTGTAGTCAAATATTCCAAAAACAATATAGCTGAAGCTCTATTTCATGCAGCCGTGAGTGGAATATCATGGATTATGGATCACCAGTGCATTTACTTAAAAAATAAAGAAACATATTCCATTTTTGTATATTTAAGGTGCTGCAGCCAGTGGTGATAGTACTGATAAGAAAGAAAAAGGATCCAAAGGGGGTAATGCAGTGAAGGTAAGCGATCAGAGTGTAAATTGGCTTCTTTGGCAACTCCCTTATATCTTCATGCTGTAGATTATTACTTCAAAAATCATGTAAGGAATAAGTATATAATCTAGGCAGATGTTAAATTAGATGTTCAAATGAATCCTGAGTTTCTTGATGCTTTATGATGTTTGTTGAAAATGCATTTTTAAAACGAGGAAGGGTTGAAAGCAGCTCTGATAGCAGAGGAAACATTATTCTCTCAATCAGTAGCAACTTCATTGATTAATGTTAATGTTTTTGGCAGAGTAATTCCTCAGTCTGACTGCAAAACAGATTTTCAAATAAAGTGCCTTATATATTATTTTAAGATCTTTTGATGTGAATCCAATGCTGTGCAAGGTGGAAACGTGATATGATGTCACTGGATGAGGAATCCACAGAACCACGATAATGCAAAAGGGGCCTGTGTTCAAATCCCGCCACAGCAGCTGGTGGAATTTAAAGTAAATTAATAAATTTGGAACGTGAACCTACTCTCAGCAAGGGTCTCATGACAGCTATCATCAATTATTGTTAAGACAGATTCGGTTCACTAACATCCTTTGATCTCACTCATGAGGAAAGTCTGCCATCCATTCCTGATTTAGACTACATGTGATGTCAGACCCACAACAAAATGGATGAATTGTAATTACCCTCTGAAAATGGTCTAGAAAGTCACTCAGTTCAAGGTCAATAGGAATGGCAGCAAATGTTGGCCTTGCCAGCGATGCCCTTAGCCCAAGAAGGAGCAAAAGCAAAGTATTTTCTTATGTTATTGGTGGAATAATATATTACAGTTTGCTTTTAGTAGAAGTATCTGATTATTTCAAATTGTGAGCCCTGAATTCTCACTTTCCTGCATCTTTATAATAGTTAGGCCAAATTGTTAGGTACTTAAATTTCATTACAAGAACAACTTCAAAGAATCACAATTAGATTATATTAATATACTTAGGCAGGGAATTAGTGTGAAAATACTCTATAATTGGTTGGTACAAGATAGGAAATAGGGACAGGACTAGGCCATTTTGCCCCTTAAATTCATGTCAACATTTAAAAAGATCATGGGTGATTTGTGCAAGGCTTGAAATACTCCTTTTGTGACAGCCCTCAGATCCCCGATATTTCACACACTCATCGACCTTCTCTTTAAATATTTTTAGTGATCCAGCCATCACAACTCTCTAGGATATAGAAATTCTAGACATTCACTACCATCAGGAAAATAATTTGTATTGTATCTCATTTTTAAATGTAGGCTCTCTTCTTCTGTAACTTGTATGTTTTAATAAGATCATTCTACTAAATGCTAGCCAATAAAAGCCTCACCTGTTCAGCCATTCCTGATAAATAAACCTCTTCATCTCAGGAATCAGCCTAATTAATCAAGTTTGAACTGCTTCCAACACCAGTTTATGTTTTCTAAACACAGGAACCAAAACTATACACAGTAGCCCAGGTATGGACTCACAAATACCCCATATAATTGTAACAAGACTTCCCTACTTTTAAGATCCAATCCCGTCTGGCACAAAGGCCAAAATTCGAATAATCTCACACTTTCATACATTAAACTCAATCTGGCAAGTTTTGCCGACTTACTCAACCAGAAAGAGTTATACCGGGCTTGAAACATTAACTTGGTTCTGTCTCCACAGATGCTGCCAGACGTGCTGAGTTTTTCCAAAGTCTGGGTTTCTTTCAGATTTCGAGCATCCGCAGTATTTGCTTTTATATCCATATCCCCTTGTAAATCCTTCATGTCTATGTCTCAACATGTCCTCCATATTTTTATATCATCAGCAGATTTGGAAACGTTACACTCTGCCTCTCCTCCAAGTCAATAATATCATAGGAAACAATTGAGGCTCTAGGACTGATCTTTATGACATTCCACTAGTTATATCTTCCCAACCTGAAAAAAAAATCATTAATTCTGACACTATCTGCTGTGTGTTAACCAATCTCCACTACGTGCTAGTACGTTACCCCCGGTGTTGCGCCCTTGTGCAATAACCTGTAATGTGACACTAATTGAATGCATTCTGGACATCCAAATATACTACACCTACCAGTTCCCCATTATTAACTCTGATTGTTCCAGTGATGAGTCAAGCGACTTGATTGCATGTTTTGCCCTTCACAAAACTGTGTTGGTTCTGTTTGATTGCGTTAAGCTTTTCTAATTGTCCTGCTATTTCTTTCTTAATAACAAACCGTCTAACATTTGTCTTTGGGAAAATAATACTATCAGCCTATGGTTTCACTGTTTGTGTCTCCCTCCCTTCTTGAATGGGGGCTTCACATTAGCCATTTCCTAAACCCCTCAAACCCTTATGGAATCTAGAGAGTTCAGAAATATTTTGACCAATGCCTTTAAAACCTTTGCCTTTTCCTTTCAAACCCTAGAGTGCAGGGCATTAGGTCCTGGCTACTTATCTGCCTTTAGTCTAATTAACTTGTCCCTTGTGATAGACTGTTACAAGATCTGTCTTCCAAGTAGCATCTTGTTTATGTGGTCTTTGGAATGTTTATAGTGTCATCCAGTATATGAAGACGCATGTAAAATATTCCTCCCTGTTATTAATCACCCTGTTGCGTCCTCCAAGGGTTCCAAACTTACTTTAACTGCTCGTTTTTTTTGTACACCAGTAGATGCTCTTGCTGTTTGTTTTGTATTTATTGCCGATTCATTTCCATAATAAATTTTCTCCTTCTTTATTAGTTTTTAGCCATCCAGTGTAAGTTGCTTAGGAAAATAAGTCACAGTTCTTCAGCCATTATTAGTTTTTGCTGCTTTGTAAGCCTTGGTTTTTGGTTGGATACTCTCCTTGATTGCATTTGTTAACTACAGATGTTCATCCTTCTCATCGAGTCCTTCTTTATGAACAGAATTAATTATTGCTAAGCAATTTGAAATGTCAGCTTAAATGTCTGCCACAGCTCATCCACTGGCTTTCCCCTTAGACTATTTTCCCAGTCCACTTTAGACCACTCTTTCTTCTTACTATTTTTAAGTTGAGAATAGTGGTATGAGGCCCAAGTTGCTGTCCGTCAAACTGAATTTGAAATTCTGTCATGTTGTGATTACGAACACGAAACATATCCTTAACTATGAGATCTGTTATTAATGATGTCTCAATAGACATTACTAGATCTAAAATAGCCTGTTCCCAGCTAGGCCTGTAACATGTTGTTCTAAGAAACAATCGCTGATACAGTCAACAAATTCCATATGACCCTTGCCAGTCTGATTTGTTCAACCAATACACAGATTATAAGTACCCTGTGACAATTGTAATGCCCTTCTCACACACCTGTATTAGTTCCTGATTTATACTTTATCCTACAGTGAGCCAGTCTTTGAGACCTGTGGACTACTCCCTTGCCATTCCTTATTTCCACAAACTAATTTCACTTTATGATCTTCTGGACCTGTATCACTACTCACATTATCACCTTCCTTTATTAACTATAATACCCCACTTTCGTTTCCTTTTTGCCTTTTCCTGCAGAATGTTGAATGCCCTTGAGTATTGAGTTCCCATCCTGGTCACCCTGCAGTTGTGTCTCAATAATAGCTATCAAGTGTGGTTCATATATTTTTATTTGTTTCATCAACTCATGTATGTTGTAAAAAAATGCTGCATGCATTTAGATAAGAAGCCCTAAGCTTTGACTATTTACTTTTAATGCTTGCTGTGGTTCCAATCTCTGGTGTACTCTTATAATTCAAATGAAATCCAGCCCAACTGAATAGCTCTCATGTTCCCCAGTGCTAGTGTCAGTGCCCCAAGAATCAGAAACCATTTCTCCCACACCAATCGTTGAGCCACGGATTTACTTCTTTAATCTTATTTACCCTACGCCAATTTGCATGTGAGTCAGGTAGTAATCCTGAGATATTAGCTTTGTAGTTGTGCTTTATCATTTATCCCCGAACTGCTCATAATCCCTCAGTAGAACCTTTGTCTTAGTCCTACCCATGGTTGGTACTGATATGGACCACAATAACTAGATCCTTCCTCTCCCATTCCATGTTCCTCTCCAGCCCAAAAGAAATATGCTGAATCTTGGCACCAGTTGGTCAACATTGTCTTTGGAGCATTCTCTGTCTTTGCTGCAGGGAACATTATCTGTTCCCCAGACAAAGTAATTCCCAATGCTACGACATTTCCTTTTCTCCCCCACTTGAATGGTTCTCTGGACCTTGTTTCTGTGGTCACTTTACTCATTGTCTCCGTTGTCTGTTCCCTCATCTATACTGGGAACAAGAACTTCTTACTTATTGGACAAAGCCCTGCTGAGTTTCCTCCAAAGCTAAATTCCGGATCTCCATACCTGCCTCATTCACATTCATACTCACTTGTCCCTGCCCACAGATCAAATTTGATTTAATTAATCAAAAGCATGTAACTGCCTTCTGAAATATAGTATTCAGTTACCTCTCCCTGTCTCTCTCCCTGATGTGTCGCAATGTCTACAGCTCAGACTTCAGCTCATCAACTCCGAGTCAAAGTTCCTTAAGCAGCTTTTGTTGCAGGAGTGGTCACTGTGGATTGTATCAGCATCCACTAAATCCCATAGATTACAGCTGCAACGGATCGCCCGCTCAGCCATCTCTATGCAGTTTCATCAATTAATTTGGATGTTAAAATATTCTAAAAATGGGTTTCTTAACTGTATTTTCGGCTGTAATAATGTCTCCTGATTTTAACCGCATGGCCAATCAAGAGAGACACGGAAAAAATACTGACCAGTCACCTGTTTTCTTGTGATATTGCTTCTGCTCTGACAGGGAGCAACAAGTTGAAGAATTTGTAAATGCACATTCCTTTATATGGTACCATTTAATTAGAATAATTCTATTACTATGGGAAGATGTTGGACAAAACTTACAGGAAGCAAGTAGTTATGTGAATTATTGCTCACACGACGTACAGTATGATGTGGTCACAAGGTGAAATGAGATGGTAAGATTCCTACATGCTGTCCTGCAACTTGCTAATAAAAATTTTGTTTGACCCAACTTTGTAGGTATAATGAATATGGCTCAGTTGGTAAAGTGTTCACAGTTGAGTCAAAGTTTGTAGCTCAAGTCCCATTCCAGGATTTGTTTGCAACAATGTAGACTGACAGATTGTAGTACTGACCAGGTGCTGCGCAGTCAAAGGTGGTCTCTTTAACATGAGACAGTCAACAAAGATCCTTTTTCTTTTGAAGGTGAAGGCAGTAGCATAATGATAATATCAGTAGGTCAGTAATCTAAAGTCCCAGATGAATGTTCTGGTGACATGGGTTTGAATTCCACCATGTCAGGTGCTGAATATTAAATTCGTTTAAAAAAATGAAAAAATCTGAAATTAAAAAGTGCCAGTCTGATGGTAAATATGTAGCAGTTGTTGGTTGTCACAAATACTCATCTGGCTCACAAATGTAGGGAAGGAAATCTGTCATCCTTAATTTTTTCTGGCCTACATGTGACTCCAGACTCTCAGCAATGTTGTTGACTCAGAACTGTCCTCTGAAATGACCTAAGAAGATACATACTTCAAAGGTATTTAGGGATGGACAGTTTATGCTGATTAACCAGTGATGTCTACATCCCATGATACTGTTTTGAAGAAGAGCAGAGGATTTATTCCTCCTGTCTTAGCTAAAATTTGTCCCTCAAACAACTTCATAAGAAACAGATTACTTTTGTCACCTTTATCACATTTCTATGTTAATATTAGCTGCAACCTTTCATTGAAACACAGACTTCACTATGAGAAAGTACTCCATTTGACTGGTAATGGATTTTATGACATCTGATGATCATGAAGGATGCAGTATACATGCAGATCTTTCTTTCCACCAACTCTTATTGAAATCTGTGATACCCTGACCTATTTTGAACAGAAACATAACACACTTAAGTCACTGGGTTTAGTTTTTCCTTTATATCTCTTCTCTCCTGTAAACAACAACATGTTCATGGGGAACCTGGTGCTAAATCGTTCGTAGACAACCTGATTCTGGCTCAGTGTTACATAAGTAGCAGAGCAGCTACCTTGCTGCCATCTATTGAAAGCCATCCTTGAACAACACTCTGCTGTCTTGAAGATATTGGTTGTTGCATGGATATATCAGATCTTCGTGACTCATCCAAGTGACACTTCATCAGGCATGACATGGTGTATAACTGTTCAGTGTTAGAGACATCAGCATTTAGCAAATTCTGTTTTCATCCAACATCTCAATACATGTACTTATGTAATGCTTATTTAGTATTAAAGGTTATAGAGTAGTGATCAGAGGCAAGAACTTTGGCTGATATTTTTTCCTCCGTGACCTTGGAGCACCAAGAATAATTATGACATTCTTAGTATTACCGTCGGGGAGATCAGCTAACTTCATACAAATTGGATTTCACGCCTCAACCTTCTTGTTCCATGAGCCTTAGTACACATTAAGTGGTATGTTTGAAGAAGTTTTGGCTTAAGTTTATTTTTGTTTAGAAATTCAAGCATCTTCCAAAAATGCCTGATGGGTGTCATCTATTGGACACCATTCATACTGAATTATTGTGTTTCAGGTGAGGCATATTCTCTGTGAAAAGCACAGTAAAGTCATGGAAGCTATGGAGAAGTTGAAATCTGGCATGAAATTTAATGAAGTGGCTAGCCAATACAGTGAAGACAAAGCCAGGCAAGGAGTAAGTAGCAACTCATGTAAAAGCAAATACCGTAGATGCTGGAAATCTGAAATATAAACGAAAAAATGTAGAAATTCAGTAGGTCCGGTAGATTCTGTGAAGCGGGATCAGATTTAACATTTGAAGTTTAGTGACGTTCTGAAGAAGAGTCATTGGACTGAAAGCGTTAACTTGGTTTCTGTCGCCACGGATGCTGCCAGACCTGCTGAGTTTCTCCAGCATTTCCTGTTTTTATTTAAGTACAAACTGTAAATGTACTGACGGAATCACCTCACTGCATTGATTCCCAGTCGTGACACTTTGTGCGGTTCTTGTACTGTCATTATTTCTGCACTCGGTGACTTTTTGCTCAATGCAAATTGGCTGTAATCTTTATCTGCTTGACATTACTTCCTCTGGCATTTCATTAAACCTATGTGATTCCATGATAAAAATAGATTTTGAACAACTGTTGACTTGTTTATTAAAATAGAGACGTCTGGATTCATTACGTAATTACCCTGAGGCAATTTGGTAGTGTTCGCACTGCTGTTGAAGGAGCAAGTACGTGTTCAATATGAACTGCTTATGGGTTGGTTTATCAGGAGTTTCCATTTACTATCTTCCAAATTTTGACCAGGTTCAAACAAAATCGTATTCTTTCACTTGAACAACCGAAGAATGTTTTCATTTGAATGAGTTTATTAGTTGAAATATTATCAGTTAAGTTTATCCTATAAATTTGCTAGGACAGATTTGCCACGTTTTCCCAATTCCCAGTGGTCTCATTCTGTTACGATGATGCCTTAAACTAATTGAACAAATGCAATATTCCATCAGTGCCATGTTAAAAAGCTGTTGCGAAAGTGACATATTCCCACCCAAGTATAGCTCCAGGTTGTGGAATGCCTTTAAACCAAATTATTACAATCCAGTCCTTGATTTAATATTGTTTTTATAATTCAGCAGCAAATGCAGTTCATTTAAAAGTTGTAGCAAACTGCACATCTTTACTGTGTGCAAGACTTATAACACAGTGTAGAGAAATGTTTTTTTTCCCCAGTTTGCCAACAAATTGAAAATTATTGTTCTCCCTCTTAGGGCGATTTGGGATGGATGACCAGAGGTTCAATGGTGGGACCCTTCCAAGAAGCTGCTTTTGCTCTGTCCAACAGTACAACAGACAAACCCATTTACACGGATCCCCCTATCAAAACTAAATTTGGTTACCACATCATCATGGTTGAGGGAAAGAAGTAAAATGTATTTATTTTTCAGTTGTCACTATATCTGTACTTTTGTTAAGAAACTGAATCATTTCTTCTTTCTGAAGCCCCAGACCAATTGTAACAAGGAATGAACAGTCTGCTGGCACCTCTTCGGTAGTATTATTTTCACTGGCTACAAAGATGAATATTTCAGGGTTACTCTTTTACTCACATCGCTTCCCTCTTGTAAAAGTAACTATGGCATACCATTATTCATCATTCAAAGAAAAACTATTGCAAATTGTATTTTTTTAAAAGTCTGTATGCTGGTGAAATATATCAAAATAAACGGCATGAAGTTGAACAATTCCTAAATTGTAAACTTCATTGAGAGATTAATGAATAAATTTTCAAATATATTGCCCGTCTTGATTTTATGAGACAAAAAGCTACATAAACATTTTGGTCATCTTTGCATTCCTTAGCGGATAACTGATGTGCTCTGTGATATAGAATAGGTCAAAGTAGGGAAGCTGCAAGTGGGACATTTCTGAAGTGTCTTATCTCGATTTAGACAGTTGTGCCAGCTCTTGAACTACCATTATGGACAGCTGAGTATCTTAATTTAATTCCAAATGTGTATTATTATAGCATCAAAATTGTCATTCAGCGACAGCGCAGACCTTATGATAGCAAGGGTTGGGGGTTGTAAAGAGAGGGCAGTGGCTTGCTCCTAATGGGCACATCCCTGTATAAGGGCAGTTTCCCGAACAGGTGCTGACTGCTTCACCTTCCTACAGTGTGACTAATGGAATAGATAAGGATGAACCAGTGAATATGATGTATTTGGATTTTCAAAAGGTTTTTGATAAGTTCCAACATAAGAGTTTCTTAGGCAAAATGAAAGTATACGGGATGGGGGTAATGTGGATGATATATATACCATACTTCTATTATATGTAAAACATAGGGGGTCAGTTAGCTCACTTGGCTGGAGAGCTGGTTTGCAATGCAGAGTGTCGCCTACACTGTGAGTTCAATTGCAGCAGCTCCTCAATTTTTCCCCTCGCCTGAGGTTTAGTGACCCTCAGGTTAAACTACCACCGGTCATCTCTTTCGAATGACAGAGCAGCCCTATGGTCTGGTAGGACTATCGCAACTTTACTTTTATATATGATATGCGTGAATTGAGAATTATTGACAAACAGGAAACAGAGTGGGAATAAATGGGTCTTTTAACTGAGTGGCGGACAGTGACTAGTGGGGTGCACCAAGAATCAGTGTTTGGGCTGCAGCTATTCATGATCTATATAAGTTACCTGGAAGATGGAACCAAATGCAACATTTCCAAGTTTGCTGATCAATCAAATCTGGGAAGGATTATGAGTTGTGAGAAGGATGAAAGGAGGCTTCAAGGTTATTTAGAAAAGTTGAGTGAATGGGCAAGCATATGGCGGTTGCAGGACATGGTTAAGTGTGAAATTATACACTTTAGTGTGAAAAACAGAAAGACGGTATTATCTAAATAATCATATATTTGAAATGTGGATGACCAAAGGGATCTGAGTGTCCTTATATACCAGTCAATGAAAGTAGACAGGTAGGTGCAGCAAGCAATTAGGAAGGCTAATGGGTATATGGGCCTTTGTTGTAAGAGGATTCAGTGTAGAGGTTTCTTACTGCAGTCTTACAGGGCTTTGGTGAGACTACACCTGGAGTATTACATGCAGTTATGGTCTCCCTGTCTAAGAAATGTCACCCTTGCCATTGAGAGACTGCTGTGGAGGTTCACAAGGCTAACACTAGAGCTGCAGGACTGTCCTATGAGAAAAGGTTGGTTCGACTGGGCCTTTATTTGCAAGAGTTTAGAAGAATGACAGGGAATCTGATTGAAATTTATAAAATTCCAACTAGGGGGTGCTAGCAAGCTAAATGCAGGGAGGATGTTTTTCCTGGTTGAGGAGTATAGAACCAGGGGTCGCAGTTTCAGGATATGGGGTAGGCCATTTAGTGCTGAAATGAGGAAAAAAATTCTTCACTCCAAGAATAGGGAATTTATGGAATTCTCTACCACAGAAGGCGGTGGAGGCCAGGTCACTGAGTATATTCAAGAAAGTGATAGATACACTTTTGGATTTTAAAAGCATCAAGGGGTACGGAGAGAAAGTGGGAATCCAGCATTGGTCATATTGAATGGTAGAGCAGGCTTGAAGGGCCAGATGACCTACCCTTGCTTCGAGTTTCTGTGTTTCTGTGCGATAAGCTGCCCTAGGGTAGCAGCTGTTGTGAACCCTACATGGCGTCAGTTCAACCTGCAGCTGATTTAATCCAAGCAGTGGTGAGATGAAGCCGTTCAGCGGTCCTTCACTGGCCATTTACAGACTTCAGTTGATGGAAGGACCAGAACGTAGACCATGAACAGTCTCTCCCAGAATTTAATTCTGGTGGAGATGAGAAGGCAGCAACACTAAGGTTTACTACCCTCCCTAACTAAATGCCCTTCCTGCCTCCAAGATTGCCATCCCGGGGAGCAGACATTTCTTGCCATTATGTAAGCTGATATTTTTAAGTAGCTTGAAACAGACAAAAATGTAATTGTCTTCATAAACAAAAACTAAGATAAGGTAAGGATCAAAGATTTTTAAAAAACCTAAACTACGTTTCAAAAAGAGCAAGATTTTTGAGTAGCAGCAGCCTTTCGGCTGGTGAAACCAGCCTCAAGTTTATCTCAGGAAGTTGATTAGCGGATTGAAACAGTGAATGAAAGCCACAAGAAGAAACAGGCTGTTGGGAGTCAGGGATCAAACACCAGACAGGAGAGCAAAGTTTAAAATGGGATCTTTTACTGAGCACAGAGTGTGGAGTATTGCAAGTAAGTTACAGATAAGTTTATTCATTGGTGTTTTTAGTGGTTCATTAGTTCCAATGGCTAAACTGTGTTAGCCTTAAAGCTAAATAGGACATCTACATTTTCATCTATAAATGTAAGACTGAGATATGGCAAACTAGGTTTTGTGTCAAGACTGCAGAATGTAGAAGTTCGAGGATAGGGAGCCCGTCCTATGTTACACTATTTTTTAACCCCACTTGGCCAGCCACAACAAAGGTTTTTAATTTTTTTTAGCATGCAGTGATTTCACACATCACTTAAAGTGCAGTTTTCATTCAAATTACAGAACAAATAGAAGGTTTTCTTGAATGAAGTTAAGAGGAATTTTATAGCTTAGTAACCCAGAGAAAAGAATAAACTGTGACATCAAACGCACACAAGCACAGGTATAAGGTTTAAAAAGGGGACAGTGTCCAATACAGACAGATTACATAAAGGCTACGAATTTAAAAGTTCGTGAGGCGTTAGGTTTGAACCCGATACGCTGGTTGTTTGTCTGATGACTTTACCATCAGCAAGAATGAAATTTGTAGATATCTTTTGAGTTCTCATCGAATAGTTTCTCCAGTTTGTTTTACTGAGTGGAAGAAAGAGAGTAAGCTTTCAGTTCTGCTGTTACGGATTTATTTTCTTTCTCTCTGCTGTACCCAAAGGTTGCTGGCACAAGTACTTTGTGGTTACATTGAAACATAGAAAATAGGAGCAAAAGTAGGTCATTCAGCCTTTCAAGCCTGCTCCACCATTCAATACAATCATGGCTGATTGTCCAACTCAGTACCCTGTTCCTGTTTTCTCCCCATACCTTTGATCCCTTTAACCCTAAGAACTATATCTAACTCCTTGAAAATATTCAGTGTTTTGGCCTCCAGTGATTAATGTGGCAGAGAATTCTACAGGCTCACCACTCTCTGGGTGAAGAAATTTCTTCTCATCTAGATTCTTCCTGTTGCTGAAATAAAACCACATATCAATCAAGTCTGACATTCCCAGTCTACAATAACAACATTGTAGGTCACCTCATATGATCACATTATCTTCCATACAAACACTTGCAACTCAACTATACATTTAAGGAAGTGATCAGTCATCATGGAATATAGAAACATTTGTTGGGGAAGTACCACACCTAGTTTAGAAGATGCTGATGATTGTATTATTTAGTCTTATCCAGCTTAATAAAGCTATTCCACCCAGTAGGCCCGTGGGCCCAGGCCAGTGATTATGGACCACATGAGTCTCTTAACACTTACTTTGACTTAATGCTATCAAGATATCCTTTTATTTCTTTCTCCAACGTGTGTTCATCTGAGTCTTCTTCACTACCGATGTGCCAATCACTTCAAATACTCCTTGTGGTAGTGAGGTCAACACTCTGACAATTCTTTGATAAACCTGTCATTCTTGGAATCGCTCTTGGTTTGTTGACAACTATCTTTCATTGATGATCCCTGCTGGTTCGACACAAAAGTAGAAAACCCGAATTCCAAGTGCACTCCATTAAACCATTTTGTGACCTTAAAAGACACAAACAGTTCACAAAACATCTGTCTTTTATCAAGAAAGAACTCCAGTCTGTCAAGTACTACCTGATGAGAGTAACAGTCCTGGCATCATTTTGAACTTTATCCACTGCCTCTTTATGTTTCTCATTTTCCATTACCGTCCTGATTTGGAAATATTTTGTTCGTTCAGTATCACTGGGTCAAAATCCTGGAACTCCCTCACTGAGAGCACTTTGCATGTACATACACTCCAATGAAATGCAGCCATTCAAGTAAGCAGCTTACTGCCTCATCCTCTCAAGAGCAACTCGGGATGGGCAATAACTGCTGGCTGAGCCACAATGCCTACATCTCTTGAATGAAATAAAGAATATTTGGACAACAAAACTGTTCTCAACATGAACTGGTTGGACTGAAGGGTCTGTTTCCACCCTGTATAATTCTATGACTATGACTTGATGGACTGAATACGTGCCTCTTGTACTGTATTGTTTCTTTGAATAACCTTGGTGAGAAACCAAGTTTAAATAACTTCTCTGTATTTCAGTACTATCCATTTGGAATGAGCCTCATATTTGTTTGCTTTTTTATGGCAATATTAATCACTATTGTTACTTTTAGTGATTTACTTCACTGTACAACTCAGTCCCTCTACTCCACTGGACACTTTTTGTCCAATGAGTATATGACCTCATTGTTGTTCTTACCAAAATGTACCCATGTCCCATTGACCTACATTGAAGTTCATTTACCAAATATAGACATTCTTCAAGTTTATAAAGTGTCTTAATTTGTTGCAGTCCTCTTTTCTACTAAACTACATCTCACCAATCTCAGGTTGTCTGCAAACTTTGAAATTGTGCTTTTAAATTCCTGAGTCAAAATTATTTATATAATGTAGAAATGTACAAAATAGGAGCAGGAGCAGACCATTCGGCCCTTCAAGCCTGCTCCATCATTCAATATGATCATGGCTGATCATCCAACTCAATAACCTGTTCCTGCTTTCTCCTCATGCCCTTTGAAGCCTCTAGCTCTAAGAACTATATCTAACGCCATGAAATTATTCAATGTTTTGGCATCAATTGCATTCTATGGCAAAGAATTTCACAGGTTCATCACTGAGTAAAGAAATTTCTTCTTTGTCTTAAATGGCCTACCCCGCATCCTTAAACTGTGATCACTGGTTATGGAATTCCTGGTCATCAGGAACACCTTTCCTGTTTTTATTCTGTGTAGTTCTGTTAGAATTTTGTAAGTTTTTATGAAATCCTGCCTCGTTCTTCTAAACTCCAGTGAATATCATTGTAACAGATTCAGTGGGTCTTCATACATTAGTCCTGCCATCTCAGGAATCAGTCTGGTAAACTTTTGTTGCTCTCCCTCATAGCCAGAACATCATTCCTCAGATAAGAAGACCAAAATTTTACACAGTACTCACAGTATGGTTTCACGGAGGCTGTGTACAATTGCAGGAAAACATCCCTGCTCCTGTACTCGAATCCTCTTGCTACAAAGGCCAACATATCACTTGCCTTCTTGACAGCCTGCTCCAACTGTATGCTTACTTTCAACGACTCATGTACAAGGATATCCAGGAGTCATTGCACCTCATGTTTGCTCAATCTATCAATATTTAGACAAAAATCTGTCTTCTTGTTTTTGCTAGAAAGTACATAACTTTACATTTATACACATTATACTTAGCTGCCATGCATTTGGAAGTGCGGATGGTCACTGATGATTGCACAGTGTTCAGCATCATTCATGACTCCTCAGATACTGAAACAGTCAACGTCCAAAAACAACAAATCTGGACAATTTCCAGGCTTGGGCTGACAAGTGGCAAGTAACATTGGTGCCACACAAATACCAGGCTATGACCATCACCAATAAGGGACAATCTAACCACCGCCCCTTG
Source organism: Ginglymostoma cirratum (assembly GCA_024137785.1). Lineage (NCBI taxonomy): Eukaryota > Metazoa > Chordata > Chondrichthyes > Orectolobiformes > Ginglymostomatidae > Ginglymostoma > Ginglymostoma cirratum. The sequence goes on along the minus strand of JAHRHZ010000267.1, from coordinate 22,882,285 downwards.
ACATTCAATGGTGTTATCATCACTGAATCCCCCACTATCAACATCCTGGGGGTGATCATTGACCAGAAACTCAACTGGACTCACCACATAAACGCAGTGGCTACAAGAGCAGGTCAGAGGCTAGGAACGTTGCGAGGAGCACCTCATCTCCTGATTCCCAAAGACTGTCCACTATCTACAAGGCAAGAATCATGAGTGTGATGGAATATTCCCCACTTGCCTGGATGAGTGAAGCCCCAACAACACTCAAGGAGCTTGACACCATCCAGGACAAAGCAACCCGCCTGATTTGCACTATGTCCAAAACCATCGACTCCCTCCACCACCCCGATGCTCAGTAGCAGCAGTGTGTACTATCTGCAAAATGCACTGCAGAAATTCACCAAAGATCCTCAGACAGCACCTTCTAAACCCATGACCACTTCCATCTAGAAAGACAAAGGCAGCAGGTATATGGGAACATCACCACTTACCATCCTGACTTTGAAATATATCACCATTCCTTCACTGGCACTGGGTCAAAATCCTGAAATTCCTCCCTAATGGCATTGTGGGTCAACCCACAGCAGGTGGATTGTAGCAGTTCAAGAAGGCAGCTCACCGCCACCTTCTCAAGGGCACTAAGCGACGGGGAACAAATGCTGGCCAGCCAATTACGCCCACAACCCACAAAAATGAATAAATAAAAATTACCGACTCACAGAACTTGTCCAAATCATACTGAAGAATCTTGTCACAACTCACCCTCCCACCCAGCTTTGTATCATCTGCAAACATGTAATTATTACATTTAGTTTTCTCATTTTAATCATTAATGATGCAACATTTTGCAACTTTTATCAGTCTAAGTAATTACTGCTAACTCCTACCGTCTAATTTATAATCGGCTCGTTGTCCATTATGCTAATTGTCACTGAACACCTCATATCCTGATCTTCATAAGCCTACTATCCAATAATGAAGACTTTCTGAAAATCTAAATGTGTTACATCTAGTCGTAATACTCCAGATGCAAGTGGAGACCTGGCCAACGCTGTTGTTTCTCATGACTTTATTTTCACCCTGCCAACAGAATTGCATTTATGTAGAATTTTAATGTACTGTACACTGGTGCTTCAAAAGTACAGATCAGAAAGAGTAATCAAAATTTGTTCAAAAACTGGATTTTTTGGATTGTTTTAAAGAGAGAATTTCAAAGTTTGCTACAGAGATGGGGAGCGGTGAGATTATGGAGAAATTGGAACTACAAGGAAGTATCAAAGTGTTTTCGATGAACTGAAGTTCATGGAGCACGGGAGCTAGAAAAATTGCAAATTGACGTGCCATGTCAAATATTGACATGCTAGGCTTCAAAAAAACAACCAAAATCCTTTGAACCATAGCCCTGTAAAATTTGTCAGCTCCAGAACAGAACTCAAGGGAGAATGTTGAAAAAATCTTTCTTGATTATCAATTGAAATATACATAAAACTTATTACAACAGGGATTGGTACTAGGTCCACTTTTGTTTTGCATTTATATAAATGATTTGAATGAGAATATAGGAGACATGATTAGTAAGCTTGCAGATGACACCAAAATTGGTGGTATAGTGGACAGTGAAGAAGATTATCTAAACTTACAGACGGACAGGTCAAGGGGGTGGGATGATGTTAGTAGATAGGAGATGGGGGTGTGGCTTGAGGTAGGAGGAGGGGATAGGTGAGAGGAAAAACAGGTTAGGGAGGTGGAGATGAGCTGGGCTGGTTTTGGGATGCGGTTGGGGGAGGGGAGATTTTGAAGCTTGTGAAATCCTCATTGATACCATTGGGCTGCAGGGTTCCCAGGCTGAATATGATTTGTTGTTCCTGCAGCCTTCGGGTGGCATCATTGTGGCATTGCAGGAGGCCCAGGATGGACATGTCATCTGAGGAATGGGAGGGGGAGTTGAAATGGTTTGCGACTGGGAGGTGCAGTTGTTTGTTGCGAACTGAGCGCAGGTGTTCTGCAAAGCGGTCCCCAAGCCTCCGCTTGGTCTCCCCGATGTAGAGGAGGCCACAACGGGTACGGCGGATGCAGTATACCACATTGGCAGATGTACAGGTGAACATCTGCCTGATGTGGAAAGTCTTCTTGGGGCCTGGGATTGGGGTGAAGGAGGTGGTGTGGGGGCAGGTGTAGCACTTCCTGCGGTTGCAGGGAAAAGTGTGGTGGGGCTGGAGGGGAGTGTGGAGCGGACAAGGGAGTCGCGGAGGAAGTGGTCCCTCCGGAAGGCAGATAAGGGTGGGGAGGGAAAGATGTGGTGGGGTCTGATTGCAGATGGCGGAAGTGTCGGAGGATGATGCGTTGGATCCGGAGGTTGGTGGGGTGGTATGTGAGGACGAGGGGGATTCTTTTTTGGTTATTATTGCGGGGACGGGGCATGAGGGATGTGTTACGGGAAATGCGGGAGACACGGTCGAGGGCGTTCTCGACCACTGTGGGGGGGAAGTTGCAGTCTCTGAAGAATGAGGACATCTGAGATGTACGGGAGTGGAATGTCTCATCCTGGGAGCAGTTTTTTTTGCGGCGGAGGCGAAGGAATTGGGAATAGGGGATGGCATTTTTGCAGGAAGGTGGGTGGGAGGAGGTGTATTCCAGGTAGCTGTGGGAGTCAGTGGGCTTGAAATGGACATCAGTTTCTAGGTGGTTACCCGAGATGGAGACAGAGGGGTCCAGGAAGGAGAGAGAAGTGTTGGAGATGGTCCAGGTGAACTTCAGGTTGGGGTGGAAGGTGTTGGTGAAGTGGATGAACTGTTCGAGCTCCTCGTGGGAGCACGAGGCGGCGCCGATACAGTCATCAATGTAACGGAGGAAGAGGTGGGGTTTAGGGCCAGCGTAGGTGCGCAAGAGGGATTGTCCGTCCTCCCTGGACTGACCTATCTCCTCCCTACCCTCCTACCTACACTCACCTTTACTGGCTCCATCCCCGCCTCTTCGACTTGTCTGCCTCCTCTCCACCTATCCTCTCCTCTATCCATCTTCTATTAGCCTCCCCCTCTCTCCCTATTTATTTCAGAACCCTCTTCCCCTCCCCCATTTCTGATGAAGGGTCTAGGCCCGAAACGTCAAGTTTTCCTGCTCCTGTGATGCTGTTTGACCTGCTGTGTTCATCCAGCCCCACACCTTGTTATCTTGGATTCTCCAGCATCTGCAGTACCTTTTATCTCTTATAACAGATCTTGATCAATTGGGTCAATGGGCTGAGGAGTGTGGCAGATGGAGTTTAATTTGGATAAATGCAAAGTATTGCATTTTGGTAAAACAAACAAGGACAGGACTTATACAATTGACTGTAGGCCCTGGGTAATGTATAACAGAGGGACCTAGTGTTTCAGGTATATAATTTTTTGAAATCTGCATCACAGGTAGACAAGGTGTTGAGCATGCTTGCCTTCATTGCTCAGGGTATTGAGTCTCAGAGTTGAGATGTCATGTTGGGGGTTGTACAGGATATTGGTGAGGCCAGTTTTGGAATACTATGTACAATTCTGGTTGCCCTGTTATAGGAAGGATATTATTAAACTGGAGAGAGTTCAGAAAAGATTTACTAGGATGTTGCGGGAATTGGAGGGTTTGAGTTATAAAAATAAGCTGGATAGGTTGGGACTTTTTTCTCCACTTGAGCATAGGAGGTTGAAGTGTGACTTTACATAATTTTATAAGATCATGAGGGGGCATAGATAAGGCAATAGAAAAAGGTTTTTTCCCCTAAGGTGGGGGAAAGTTCAAAACTAGGGGCAGATTTTTAAAGTGAGAGGGGTAACATTTAGAAAGGACATGACAGGCAACTTTTTGTTTACACACAGAGTGGTTAGTGTGAGGAATGAACTGCCAGAAGAAGAAGTGGTGGATGCAGGTGCAGTTACAATGTTTAAGAGACATTTGGATAAGTACATGGATAAGAAAGGTTTGGAGGGATATGGGCCAAATGCAGGCAGGTGAGAGTTGAGTTTGGGAACATGGTCATCAAGGACTAGTTAGACCGAAGGGTCTGTTTCCATGGTGTGTGACTCTATGACTCTAACAAGAACATAACACCTCTGAACTCTCATTATCACACTTTTGAAAATACTGCAAATGCTTTATCATCAGCATACTCCATTTTGTTATCTTCTTTCCTCCTGCGAACTAGTTGTTTTGGGGGGACAGAATTGTCAACGTATTAGAGTTCACTCGTCAATACCAGGTCAGATAAGGCCAAGCCAAGGACTTTTTTTAATCCCATAACCAGAATTTTATTACTGAATTGCTTCAATAGATGACTGTGAAGTGACAATTGCTCAAATAATTGTTTATGGTAAATTCACCTTTCCTCCCTTTACTCCTGGCTCCAATACATCAAATACTTTCCTTTACCTTGTTTTATCTTCGACAGATTTTACAATGAATCCTGTTGGAGAGTTGAATGAGTTTTGTTGTATTCAAAATTCACACATACATCCTAAGAACTCTAGTCAAACTTAACTTTGAATGCTTCAATCTTGGAAATGTTCAAAACCATGGGGTTCATGTTGTTCTTGGAACAATGACACGTTCTACACAATACTAAAAAGGGTTACAGTAAATGTACAGCACATATGTTTGTGCTGAATTTGCAGCTGCTGGAGTTCAACGTGTACAGAATTTACATACCCAATAGCTTACAAGGTATTAATAACCTCGCCAGATACAAAAAGAAAAAAAGAGGTAAAAAGAAGAATTAAAGTAAAAGTAAATCATCACCTTCCAAAACAAAATAGTACAACAACAATAGCAAGCACTCCATTGCTGGTACACTGCTCCAGTAGCATGCAGCGCTCGCACAGGAAAGGGCAATGATTTATCTTGGAATAAAAAAAACTAAAAAAAAAAGTAATTTGTGTAAAGATTGCACAAGACTGTTGAGAGTCATTCTTTGCACGAGAAGCCATCTTTTCTTGCTTGGATCTCAATTAAGTCCAAAACACTGCGCTCACCAACAAGTTCTGTCATGGAGTACCAGCTCTTCATTATGATCCTGCTAAATCCTTTTCCCAAAATTCATTTTATTTTTAAAAACTGTGATATTTGAGTGGCAAATCTTCATTCTGCCATTACATCTAATAGTTTTAAGCTTAATAAAATGTGTTGGTGCAGAGAAAAGTGTCTAATAATACTCTTCCTCATAGTTGTCGGTGTTCAGGCAGTAAAGTATGGCTGCTCCAAGCATAAAGATGGTACCACCCCAGGCAATACCATAACCCCAGTTGAACTCGTGGTATGTCCTCAGTGTGTTGGCATCAATGAATTTGATTGGGTACAAAACCAGGGCGCAAACCTGCAATACAACTAAAAGAAACACACTGATTAGCTCAAGACTGAATGTAGGGTAAGGTAACATTATCTTCAATACACTAATCAGTGCAGTGTAGGGGAATGGAGTAAAGGCTATATTTGCGTGAGCACCATTAGGGAGCTGAGAGATGGTTCAGATGTTGGGGGCTTCGGCATTTCACCAGTCTCAGAGGAGTTGTCTAAAGTAATCTGTGGATCAGCACAAAACTGAGTTGGAATGGAGATATTCTTTGGATTAGCATCACTATGAATGCAGAATGACAGAATGATATGGGCCAGGGGAAGGATGTAAACTGACAGAATAAGGGTTAATTTTTACTATAATCTGCCAATTACTGTGGCTGCACCATTGCAAATGGTTGGTGGTTACTTTCTACAAGTACTTTGTAAAAAATATTAACATTTACTATTCAGATGTTAGATTTTATGACGACATGCTCAAGTGTGCAGCATGGTCTATTTAATATTCATTTCATAATATTGGCCAGAAGCCATATCAGTTGGCTGCTGAATAAGACAACATTCAGAAAGGTTATTCTCTTCCTTTTATTCAAAGAAAAGATCCCTATTCCCTTCAATTTAGGGAGATTTGCTACATGAGATTAATACTCGAGTTGACTTCCTCTGTTAAAGGTATACACATTTGGTTGCTAAGCATCTGTGTTACAGGTAACTCCTGAGCTAATATCAGCGTTAAGTTGTGGACAACATCTACTTGTGAGCCATCCCAAATACTGTCCAAGGTGTTTAGCTATAATATACACTGACCAAATTGGATGAAATCTGTTACATAGATATATTATGAGATTTGAATGTATGGACATTCCTAAGATCACGAAGCAAGGATTTTTTAATCCAATGGCATCAGGTTGTTACAAACATGAAGGGAAATTAAGGTAAAACATGGAATTAAGGTTCTATAGAATGAAGCCTGTAGTTTACAAATAAATGAGAAAAATTACTTTGTTTGTCCGATTGTTATCCCCAAGAGGCCTCTTTCATACAAAGGCACACTTTTCTGCAGAGAGGGTCTGTTTGACTAATCCAGTTGCCTTGTTTGGTGCTGCACCTTACGGTGTCACCTGCTTCTGGAGGTACCAGCACAACTCAAGCTCCCATGCTTGGTGCCCACCCTCACTAGGGTATTCTGTTACACAAATCAGGGAAATCTCAGGATTTATGGATTGCGTGTTTTTATGTGGAGTGGTAGAGATGGAGGGACAGGGGAGGAGCTGAAGGAGATGAAAAAATATATAGCCAAGGTTCTTTTTCTTCATTTCTATGCAACTGTTTTTGCAGGAGGGTATGTATGGACAGGATCAAGCACGGGGTGATGGCCATCTCCTTCAAATCATGTAGATTTGCAAATGGAGAATGACTGCTCCAGCAAGATAGCATAGCCCTGCTTATCAACACAGAACTACGTCACTGAAACTAGTTACTGTCTTTGGTTAGGTGGGAGAAAACTGAAGAGATCTTTTTTTCAAGAAAGCCTAACTTAATGTGATTGTAATTTTCTAACATTAGCAGATTTGTCACATGCTGTGGAAAACAAGTAGCTGTAAGGCACGGCAACTTTTCTTGCTCAGTCCCCACCAAAACTACTTAAGATGATCACATACAGCCACTCACCTGAAATGAACAGCATAACAGCAATTGACCTGTAGCAACGTTTGTGAGCACCCTTGCACAGTAAGATCACAGCAAAGAGGAATGCAATTAGAGTAATAGATCCTCCAGCAATCAGCAACACCAGTGTAGCAACCTGCCAGTCTGTTGGAGATGGAATGAAATTACAAGTAAAATGAAGGAACATAGCAGGTACAAACAAGCTTCTATTACTGACTTGCGATTTTAGAAAGGACAACTCGACCCAGTAGCAGATATTTTGTGCTGGGGGCATTCAAGTGGAATATGTCCTCCTGTGATTCTAACTTATAGAACATATACTGAGCATTGGAGTACTTTTTCAATTCATCCAGCTCATGAATGTCTGACTGAATCAGGGTAATTAGCTTAAAGGAATTGCTGGAACTATTCCCTAGTCAGGAGGAGGTTATTTTATGTTTAATCTATAATCACAAGTGTTATACCTGCTTTTTGTGAAGCAAAGAAGGTCAAGAATTGGAAATTTATTGTCATGTCCTTCCAGCCTTTGTGATCGCAGTTTGAAAGCACTTTTGATTTCATTTTTTACAGGTGCAGTGGGTGGGAAGAAGAAAAGAATATCTGCTCTTAATCATCAAACAGTTGGAAGAAAGGATGAGTGAACAATGGAAATTGGATCAGACTCTATTGCGATCGCTCCTCAGTTAAAAATCTAACCTGACACTTCTCTAGCAATAGTAAGAACTGCAGATGCTGGAGTCAGAGGTAACGCAACAGGTCAGGCAGCAGAGGAGCAGGTTCAAAACGTCAACTTTCCTACTCCTCGGATGCTGCCTGACCCGCTGTGTTCCTCCACTTCCTACCTAGGTTCAAATTTAAACAGCACAGATAAATAAGAACGGAAGAAACAGGAACAGTAGTGGGCAATAAGGGTCTATAGATTGCCAATGATGATATTAGGACTAAATGCCTAGCATGGAGCACCACTATTTTAAAGAGAAAATAAATTGTAGGATTTATTTTGCCAAAAAAAAAATACAGCAGGAACTGAGTCACCTTGGATGACATTGATACCCGAACTTAAAGAAGTTGCAGTCCAAGTTCCTGTTGTGAATGCAACCATCCAGTATTTGACTTCAAGCTTTTGGGAGGTGAAAACAGCAAAAAAAAAAAAAAGGATCATTCCATCCTCTAAATAAAATTTTCCTGTCGCACATAGGTCCATCTCACTCTCGTAAACCACATGTGACTATAACCTGCTTTCCTGGCTCATACCCCAGCCCACAAGTGACAAATGACCTCATTCAGCAATTAGCCAGTACTAGTACATTATATATCACACAAACAGAACAACTATTTCAAGATTATCAGAACTGGCATTATCGAGTCATACTGTTAAGCAAGTTGTCAGTAAACATATGCTGTCATTCAGATTTAGCCTCTGAATATTCCCCTCCCTTGTTTCTGGACAGCACTAACTCACACAGATACAATTCCAGTTCCTGATTTGTGTTGATCGTCCTCTTTCCAAGACGTAAATAGTGAGTGTCAGTGGCCTATTTCAACATGGTAGTGAGACGGGCAGTGGTACCATTTCCCAGTAGAAGCAATTAAACAGAAATATGAACCCTGACCTATCCTTCTGTGGGTCAGTGTTAAATCTTGGACTTATGTAGCAACGCACCTCATAGGAGGAAAATCAAACAAGTTGTTGTTGATTTTCCCCTGCTTGTCACAAGGTAACAAGGCAAATTGTAGCACACTACAAGTGCTGCGCTGGATGAGATCAAAAATTCAACAGAGTCAGGGGAGTGAGAGTATGATTTTTGGTTTACAGTAAAATGCAGCCTTGGACAGTTTGAAGGGAATCTAACCTTAGGTATTCACCTTCCTCCAAGAAATTCTCCAGGTTACAGATTCCCCACTTAGGATTAGCTAATGAATTTGTGTGTAAATGATGTGCTTACGGCAAAGGGACAGCAATCATCATGTGTGACTTTAATCTAAAAATAAACTGGAAAAATAATTAGATTGGCAGTAGTAACCCAGATGGGGAGTTCACAGAATGCTTTCGAGATTGTTGCAGCACATTTTGGAACTGACCAGACAATAAGTTAGATTAGACTTGGCATAAGTCTTGGAGAAACTCAGCAGGTCCGGTACATCGATGGAGAGATTTCAATATGACTCCTCTCTGAAAATCCAGAGTTTGTTTCTTTAAAATTTCAGATTGACAGCATTCAGTGTCTTACTTCTGTATTAAATTTGGTATTGTGAAATGTGACAGGATTAAATTAATGACCTCGGAGTTTAGGTACCCTTATGTGGCAGCAATTGATGAAATTTTACTTCCAGTGTGAAAGGGAGAAGATTGGGTCTAAAACTAGTATTTTAAATGCAAATAGGGGCACTTATGGGGATAAAAGCTGAGCTAACTGAAATACTAGTGTAGAAGATAGGTCAATAGAGAGACAGTGGCAGATATTCAAGGGGATTTCTCAGAATACACAGAAGTATATTCCAGCTATTAAGAAAAATTGTAAATGGAGGTCCTAATTCCATGGTGAATGTCAAAAGTTAGGTAAAGCCTCAAATTTAAGGAAAAAGCATATAATTCTGCAAAGGTGAGTGGCAGGTCGAATGATTAGTCAGAACATAAAAAATAACAGAATGACTTAAAGGTTAAATCATGAGGAAGAAATTAAGAGTGTGAGGGGGAGACAGCTAGGAATGTAAAAACAGATAGCAGGAGTTTCTACAGTATTGGAAAAGGAAAAGAATAAGGAAAGTGATTGCTGCACCTCTAAAGAGTGAGAGTGGGGAGTTAATGGTAGCTAATAATAAAATTGTGCATAAAATTATCAGTCTTCACTACAGAGGATACAAAAACGGTTTCCACGACTGAACTTAGCGAGGGAAGTGATACGAAGCAAACTGATGGAGTTGTGGGTTGAAAGCCTCTGGGTACAGAGGGCTTCATGCTAGGGTCTTAAAGGAGATTATAAGTGAGGTAATAGATGCACAGTCTCCACTGGAGTTTAGAAGAGTGAGGGGTGACCAGATTGAAGTGTTTCAGATCCTGAATCCTGATAAGGTGGACATGGAAAGGATATTTCCTCTTGTGGGTCAATCCAGAACAAAGGGGCACTTTTAAACACTAGTTGTTGGTCTTTTAGGACACAGGAGAAGAAGATTCTTTTCCCTGATGGTTGTGTAACATTGGAATTCTGCCTCACAGGGCAGCAGAGGTGGGTTATTGAATACTTCTAAGGCAGAGGTGGATCGATTCTTATAAGTCAGGAGAAATGAGGGTTATTAGAGGTAGGTGGCAATGTGGAACTGAATCACAACATACTAGCCATAATAATTTTACTGAATGACAGAGCAAGCACGGTGCTGAATGGTCTATCTCTGTTCCTATTTTACATGTTAGTACATTATCGCTGAAGTGAGAACTGTAGCTAAGTTCTCTCAAAATTCTTCAAGGGCAATGCTATGATTGATTACATCAATTGGAGGGTTTTAAGACATGTACAACAAATGCAATCTGATACTGGCACATTATGTAATCAAACCACTTTACATTAATAGGCTTTAAAATTTAATGCCACGTGATACTAACCACAATCCTTGAAGTCAACAATGAAAGTATTATATGCCAGTAGGGCTGCTTCTTTCCTTAGACTGATTCCTTCTTTTCTGGATTGTTTGCAATTTTTTTTGTAATAAAAACTGAAATCTGACCTTAAACCAATACCATTAATATAACAACATGGTGTGACTTAAAAGCATTCCTTTGATCCTTGGCACATTTCTGGCAGTCAGCAGGGCAGGGATCAAGGTGGGAAAATAAAAGTCAGCTAGAGAGTTGCCCGGGCATTGGTTTATAGCTTGTGCTTCAAGTTAGTTTTAGACTGCTGAAGATCTGGTGGTATAATGGGTGACATGGTTCAGAGAGAAAATTTCTTTCAGATCAAGGGGAACAACTTCAGCCTAAAGTGACTGTTCAAATAATTAGGGCCAAAATGCTACTATAATTAAAGAAGCAGAAACGGAAAAAAAAAAATGTTCTGTCATCAATAAAAGAAACTGAACCTTTAATCAGCGATTGCCCATTCTCCCTCCCTCCGCCACCACCTCATCGAAAAATCTGTCTGACAGTGTCTTCTGGGAACCTGGATAATGTTTTCCAATAACCACTTTTAGTGATGGTCTTGCTGCCCTTAAAGACGCATTACTTTTTAATTAAGATGCACAACTTCAAAAATCACTAAAGGCGATCAACTTATTTTAGGAATGCAACTTAAACTATTTTTCCAGCACAGTCCTAAACTACATTTAAGGATTGCAGCATCAGAAGTATTCTAAAGTGATAGCTACAGAATATACCAGGAATTGTGGATGTAAAGATGGTGTATATGTGTAAAAGAATTTACAAAATTGAATATAGTCAACAGCTTTAGCATGGGCATCAGAACCAGAATAAAATTGACATATGGACCTAGAAGGGAAGCAGCAATAGGCCTTGTGCTTTTCACAGCAGCTGCTACTTCGGGGTGTGAAGAATTTGCAGCTGCTTGGACTTGAAGGGCAGGGCACCATAGAAATGACTCGTCCCTCTTTACCAGCAGCAGTTCATTATTACATGGTAAGTCCATTAGAAACAGGGGCTGGCCATTCAGCCGTTGGAGCCTGTTGTGTCAGTCAGATCATGGATAATTTGAACCACAAAATTTCTTCATTCACCTTCTATTTCAAATTCATGCATATCCTTAACCAACAAACAACTAAATCAGAAGTCACATGACACCAGGTTATAGTCCAATAGGTTTATTTGAAGTCACAAGCTTTCAGAATGGAGCCCCTTCATCAGGTGACTTCACCCATTTGGAAATTTCAATTGGCCCAGCAGCCACAGTGAATCCAGAGTTCTACTGTGCTTTATGTCAGTGTTTCCAAATTTTACTCATCGTCCAGCTGTAATCTTAACGTGATGGTTTTGTACTTGACTCCCACACAAGAGAAAAATAGTTTCTATCTCTACTTAACTGAATCCCTGTATCATTTGTTTAGATCACCTCTCAATGCTCGAACCTCAAGGGAATATCAACCAATTATAAAGCATCTTTGCTGGTCCCAAATGGAGCTTATCATCACCAGATTATCATATTCGAGACCTGCACAAATACCCCCTGACAATGGAAAGGTCCAAAGCTAAAATAAAAAATTTCAACTGCAAGTTTTGTCAGGAACTCATGCTGATTTAGCTCTCACTAATCTGAGGCAGTGAGTGGAGCCTCTACTATCTCCCAAAGAACATCTATGCCACAGTCAAACAGAGAACAATCAGACCCAGTTAAAATATTCGACAAGAGCTTTTCCTTTCATCAATCATTTGCACCAGGTTAAGCAACAGGCTGGGACAATGCTCATCTTCTTTTTGGGAGAATGAGAGGTAATCTTATTGAGGCATACAAAATCCTGAGGGGCGTTGACAGAATAGATGTTGAGAGAATGATTCCCTTGTGGAGGAATCCAGAACCAGGGCACAATTTCAAGTAACTGGTCTCCCATTTAAGGGGATGCAGAGGAATTTCTTCTCTATTGCAGCCCAGACAGCAGTAGAATCTGGGTCATTGAATATATTCAAAGCTGAACTGGACAGATTTTTGATCTGAAAGGAAGTCAAGGAGTATGGGGTACAGGCAGGCAGGCAAGTCGAGTTCTGGTGATAATCAAATCTGCCATTTCCATATCGACTGGTGAAACAGGGTAAAGGAGTCAAATGTGCCTATTCCTGCTATTATTTATTATGTTCTTGTGGCTTATTATGCAGCCATGGAAGTTTCTTCTCACTATCCTCTCCTTTAAATCAATACAAGCCAAATACCACAGGTAATATAGTGAATGGCTTAGCCATGCAGATCAGGAAGGTCCCAAATTTCAGATCTGTTGATGGATTTTTAGCCAGGACAATGGCAAGGGAGCTACAATTGACATTAGTCTCTAATGTAAGGAGGGAAGGGTATTATAAAGAACACTACAGTTG
>JAHRHZ010000267.1:22852919-22868894 GCA_024137785.1 Ginglymostoma cirratum | reverse complement strand
TTTTCTGATGAAGGGTTTAGGCCCGAAACGTCAAGCTTTCCTGCTCCTATGATGCTGCTTGACCTGCTGTGTTCATCCAGCCCCATGCTTGTTATCTCGGAAGACAGGATTATGTTATTTTTATGTGCATGCAGAGTCCTGCCAGCTGTCCATCAAAACACCTCCATAAATAGTGAGGAAAAATGGGCTAAGTATCAGAGTCACTGAAAAATCAGAAATTACTGGTGGTCCTAAGCAGGTCTTGGACCTAAAAGGTCAGAATTTGCAATATCAACTCTCTCTCTCACCTCAGATGCCAACGGGTCTATTCAGGTCTTTGCAGCAATTTCTTCTTTTCTTCCGTAAATAATGAAAGTTGGATTAAATTAAGGTGCCAGGTAACAACTGGAGGTAATTGGACAGCTATGGTTTAAGGAAGAGGGAAGAGCAAAAATACTAAGGAAACCCCTACAACTGTTATAAATCAGCTGGTGAGTACAATGCAAGACAGAACCCGAAGTTTATCACTAGAATTTAGTTAAGTGGTGGGACATGAATGCACGTACATGGTATTCTTGAGCTGCAACAAACATCATTTTAGGCAGTGTCCACAGCACTGTCACACAAGATCAGAACGAAATACTTGAGCATAGATTTGTCACAGCTGCTGGAGAGAGAGAGAGAATAAAAGAACTAAGTTGATAGTGATGAATTTTCAAAGCATCACACAGGAATCATACCTATAACAGTATTAAAGTATTTTAACTTGAATTGTGTTTTGCTGTGAACATGCCTGGTGACAGAACTGAACGAACACTAAACGGAAAGTCACTGCCAGGAAGAAAAAAATATTTGGAATTATTGGCCAACACGCTGTTATCTGAAAATTAAGTCAAACTAATGAGTTACTGGCAAGTGCCGGTTCACTCGTAGTTGCATATCTGGAGTAGAAGCTTAAACAATTCTGTTTCGCAGTTTCATTCCCCTTCGAACAATTTTTAGGTCTGGAATACAAGTTTTTTTTTTAAAATCAGGTTATGAATACGCAGTAAGACAATAGACAATGTATTCTCACTCAACTGTGTAAATTAAAAACTTCTGATCCCTACGCTTGTTTTTGTTCTGGTTTCCCTTTCCACCCGATCTGCTTTTACCGTTTCCATGTTTTCGACATTCTGTCTTTCCTCCCCTCCCCCTTTCTTCAGGAGTTCTACCAACAAAGAGAGAAGTTCACTCTGAGTCAGGCAACCAACGCCGCCGCACCCCCCCCGTCCCCGAAGCGAACCTTCTGTTCGCTTCAGGGGAAAAAAAAAAATTTTAAAAAGACTCTTCACAATTGTTGTACACCATGTAAAGAAGAATAACATTTCGAAAACAAGCTAAGTGTCCCGGAAAGTTTTTAGGGGGAAAAAGGGTGCGCGGGAGGGATGTCAATAACACAAGGTAATTTCACTCAAATCAAATCTTGCTTCAACTAAGTGCAAGTCAAAGGGGCTGCTTTCGAAAGCAATGCTGAGCTCATTTTAAAGTACAGAAATCTGGTAATTGTAGCAAACGTTAAACTTCAAAATGATCGCGGTAGCGTTGTCTAAAAATACACTTTTTTTTGAATGTGCTAACCCTTACCTGTCTGGAGAACGGACTCACAGTACCATCCAGCCGTGGTTTGTTTGCAGTAATCCCAGAGAGAAAGCGAAGAGCGCTCAGCAGTGACCCAGGCTGGACTCAGCAAAGATACCACGTCCAAACTCAGAGCCACAAAGACACAGATCAGAGCGATCAACTTAAAGGGTCGAACTATTCGCACCTCATCCATAGCCATCGTCTGTCCTAAATGGAGGGCAGGAAAGGACGATGAACACAGAGCGCAAGCTTCTCCTCCCCCAGCCCGGAGAAACCGTGAGAAGCCGTGTGTCTTTTGCATCTGATTAGTTGTGCTTTCTCACCACTGGGTCTTAACGCCTCCTCTATGTTCATTCGCCAGTCACTGAATGAAGGGGAATCCAAGGACCGCCTGTAATTTACCACCGTCAAGAAGGATCTTAGGTTAACGAGGCACGCATTTCTCTTCTCTAACTTACACGAATTGATGTGTCCTGTTTAAGTTCAATTCTTCTCCCTATAACGCTATCATTGTTTTTCTAGAGATAGCAGGAACTGCAGATGCTGGAGAATCTGACATAACAAGGTATAGAGCTGGATGGACGCAGCAGGCAAACAGCATCAGAGGAGCAGGAAGGCTGACATTTCGGGTCTAGACCCTTCTTCAGAAAATGATTGGTTTGTAAATCTGTATTTTCTGAAGAAGGGTCTAGACCCGAAACGTCAGTTTTCCTGCTCCACTGATGCTGCGTGGTCTGCTGTGTTCATCCAGGTCTACACCTTGTTATCTCATTGTTTTTCTTTTTTTAATGTTTGCAACTTTCTCCGTCCTGTCTGTATGTCTCATACAACTTCTCACTGCAAACAGTACAATACTATAATGTTAAGATCATCCCAAGACGCTCCACATAACGACGTGAAGTAAACATGCTGCATCGCCAAGAAGGCATGAGGAACTGTGACCATCACTCCACAAGTTTTGAGAAGCTTTTCAAGGAAAGGAAGATGGGCAGATTAAGGGAGAGAATTCTGGAAAGTAGCAATGGAATCTGGCTGCTCCCTTGCAGGAGAGAGGTCAAAGGTAGGGGAACGGAGAATAGGGATTAGCGGGATTTAATGAGTTAGGGAGATTAAAGATCACAGAAAAAAAAAGACCTCGAAGATAAGGAATTTACATTTGATGTTGGGAGCTGAGAGGGGTGGGGATGAGCAGCGTAGGAACTGATGGTCAAATTTTGGAAGAGGTTTTTGAACCCAAGGACGGACATATAAGGCAACGTGAAAACAAACACAACAAAGGTGACAGGCCAAGATATGTTTGCTGTAGTAAGTGGATTGTGCTCTGCAACGTGAGGCAAATTCAGTTGTGACTTTCAACAGGGAATTGGGTAAGTACCTGAAAAAGGGAAATGGGAATGCAGCAAGGATATGGGGAAGGGCAGAGGAGTGAGACTAATTAAATTACTCTGTGAGTTTGGTAGGATGAATGGCATCCTTCTGTGCTGCGACCATTCTGTGATTCTGCATGGTAGATCACAGAGCCTGGCAAACAGTGGAGTAATATTGTCTAGAGATTATGTACCAATGTAAATTAGTTGGCAGTTAAAACAGATATGAGCAATTCTGCTGAGGTAAAGCAATCTGACTGATGCTAGTACACTGGGTAGGAAGAGACAATGAATTGACAATAGATGTGTGAACTATGTTCTGGGGGGTTCCCTTCAAACCCATGTGGTTTCTTAGAAATAACAAGCTGTAGAGCTGGATGAACACAGCAGGCCAGGCAGCATCAGAGGAGCAGGGAGGCTGATGTTTCGGGCCTAGACCCTTCTTCAGAAAAGGTTTCTTAGAAATTAGGTTAACAGTTTAGGACA
This sequence comes from Ginglymostoma cirratum, assembly GCA_024137785.1. Classification (NCBI taxonomy): domain Eukaryota; kingdom Metazoa; phylum Chordata; class Chondrichthyes; order Orectolobiformes; family Ginglymostomatidae; genus Ginglymostoma; species Ginglymostoma cirratum. The sequence continues at coordinate 22,865,439 of JAHRHZ010000267.1, read as the reverse complement.
GGCTGTGATTCACTGGTTCATTACAGAAAGTGAATTGACTTTGGAAAATAGACAAGCAAAGCTTTTAGGGAGATGAGATGGAGTTTATTAACATCATTTGTTGGAAAACGTAGTTTTAGAAGCGACTGTGGGGGTGCTCGTGTTGATGGTTGCCGACTAATCTTTCTTAGACCTTGTTTCTGTTTGACAGAAAAGAAATGGCGTTGTTGGTCAGGGAAGCACTATAGGTTAGTGTACACAAATGATTAGTAAATGGAAAAAGCCAGCAGAGCTTTGGATGAGCTCACATTTATGAAAGGTAAACATGCCTGGCCAGGAAATCATTGGAACAAGATGTCTGGTGGTAACAAATGTATAGATGTGTTTTTCAACGGCAAATGAGCTGAGGCAATGTCCAAAGTAGACAACATTGCAGAGATACAACATATTAAATCTGGCAGTCAACTAACAGCCTGCATATATGGACTGGAATTCCTGTGTTGCACTCAAATTGCATTCAAAGTTACACTAATTTAAGAAGCATTTTGGCTAAAACTGTTTTGCACATTGCCAAAGAAAAATCTTTCATAAATCAGTGCAGTCAGGCCTTTTAGAACTTTGTCCATAAAAGATACTCCTTAATATGTAATAGTAATAACTTGGAGTAGTTTGGTAAAGTTAGCAAAGTATTGTACATTTAAATTTTTGCACCAAGGGAGATGTAGGTAAAAAGTTGTTTCATCTTGTGAAATCAACTGTATTGATTTACCACAACTGCATCATTTGTGCAATAAATTTGATCTGCATGCTATATCTGTAAGAGTTTGAGACCGCTTACTCTTTGGTTATCTGAATACTAAAATAGCATAAGAGAACACGTCATTTATCAGAAGGAAATTAGAGTAACAAAGGAACTTTGTTGCGTCCCTGGATAACATTGCATTACTAGATATTGTGCATATAATGTTACATGATATCTTTTAAGGTCATATGTACAGCTTGGTTTTGAGCGCAGGAAAAATTTTCAGCAAGGCATTAAGATTGTAACAACAGTTTCTTTACAGTAGAATATGGAACGGGCATTACACAAAATAATGTTTCTGTTCGTATATGATATCATCTTAATAATTGGCTGTCAGAAATGCCACACAAAATCTGCTGATAATACAGGATTAAATTACACATTGAACTAAGCCATGTAGAGAACTTCAATTCAATGTAGCCTCATTGAATCAAATTACACATTCCAGGCAAAGTGTTGGGTCCAGCATTGTCCTCTCATTTCCTGACAATGTATGCCTTTTTAATTATACTGCAACAAGTGTCACTCAAAACAGCTACATTTTTAAATGATACAATTCAAAATTCAGAGTGATGGATAGCACGCCTTTTTATAAATTCAGATGCTTATAAATTGGAGCTTGAAACTAACCAGTACAATCCAATCTGTAAAGTATGCAGGTTGAGTCTGTGATTAAGAAAGCGAATGGAATGTTATCATTTATCTCAAGAGGGTTGGAATATAAAAGCAGTGATGTGCTTCTGAGACTTTATAAAGCTCTAGTTAGGCCCCATTTAGAATACTGTGTCCAATTTTGGGCCCCACACCTCAGGAAGGACATACTGGCACTGGAGCGTGTCCAGCGGAGATTCACACGGATGATCCCTGGAATGGTAGGCCTAACATACGATGAACGGCTGAGGATCCTGGGATTGTATTCATTAGAGTTTAGAAGGTTGAGGGGAGATCTAATAGAAACTTACAAGATAATGCACGGCTTAGAAAGGGTGGACGCTGGGAAGTTGTTTCCGTTAGGTGGGGATACTAGGACCCGTGGGCACAGCCTTAGAATTAGAGGGGGTCAATTTAGAACAGAAATGAGGAGACATTTCTTCAGCCAGAGAGTGGTGGGCCTGTGGAATTCATTGCCACGGAGCGCAGTGGAGGCCGGGACGTTGAATGTCTTCAAGGCAGAGATTGATAAATTCTTGATCTCGCAAGGAATCAAGGGCTACGGGGAGCGTGCGGGTAAGTGGAGTTGAAATGCCCATCAGCCATGATTAAATGGCGGATTGGACTCGATGGGCCGAATGGCCTTACTTCCACTCCTATGTCTTATGGTCTTATAATTAACAGTTGAAATAAAAGCCAAAAATGAAGAAGTTCAACAGATCTGGCGCATCTGTGAAGAGAAAGAGAGACAGTTCTGAGCAAGAGTCTTTAGACCCAAAAAGTTAACTCTGTTTTTCTCCATAGTTGCTATCAGAGCTGCTGAGCTTCTCTTGCATTTTCTGTTTTATTTCAGATTTCTGGCATATGCAGTATTTTTATTTGAGCAACAATTAAACTTGGAGTAGCTTTTCTGCAGCCAAGGGCAGCAGGAAGCAGCAGTGTTGATTTTAAACACAAACTTCATTTAAATACTACTTCCACATGCTATTAACAATTGGCATAGAGAACGAACAGGGCAACTACTGAGAGGTGAAGAAAGGGTTGTCCTAAATGTTAGGGAGGAGATTCAGGTGGATCTCTTGAAAAGGAGTGGGTGCCCATGCACAGAAAGCTGGCTTTTATTATGGGTCCTGGAGGAACTTAGTGAGTTAAAATCAACTTCATGAGTTAAAATCAACTTCACTCATCTTAAATCAACTTAAATCAACTTGTCACTTTATGAACAAAATACAGACATGTGAACTTCTGTGAATTTAACATGAGGCAGCATTTCTAAATAAGTTTTAAGTTTCACTGATGATCTTGCAAAAGAACTCTGAAATCTCTGGATTTTCATATACATTTAAACAACCGATGATAAAAAGCAACTGCAGATCAACATCTGAAAAGCCTTGAAGATGAAAAGAGTATTCCAGTTAAACCGCAGGTTCTGTTAGCCAGGTTTCATTTGCAAGTGAAACAACTTGACTTGGGAAAAATCAGTGAGAAATTGCATTTGGGAAATACAGTAAAATTTTAAAAAAGCCTGATCTAGAGAGGAAAAGGCCAGGGAAATGTGGAAACTTGAATTCAAATCCCAAAGGGAAAAGGGCTTGAGAAAATTTGAACTAGACAATGAAAGATATTGGTCTGACAACATCTGTGAAGGAAAAAAACAAAGTTAACGTTTCAGGCCCGATGAGCCTTCCTCACTGTGTCGACTGAGGAAGTGTCACTGGACCCGAAACGTTAACGCTGTTTTTTCCTTCACAGATGCTGCCTGACCTATTGAGCTTTTCCAGCAACTTTGTTTTTGTTCCTGATTTACAGCATTCACAGTTCTTTCGGTTTTTAATGAAAGATATTGCTTAAGTGAAGGAGAAGTAATCGGGGGAGTTGAAAATCTGTCAGTTTCAACTCCTGGTATTGATTTGTCAAGGAATATTCTTATAATGTATATACTTAGTGAGGACAAAGTTGAAACATATTTCGTATCATTTGAGAATATTGCTAAAAGATTAGAATAGCCTCAAGAAATTTGGTCAGTCACTTGGTAGTACAAAACTTGAGTATCGCTGAGAAAAGACATGCTTTGAAATTTTTCACCATGCATTGATCAAAGTAGAATCACAAGAATACCAAATTTCAAAGGGAGCAAGAGAATTATACTGCACGAAAAAATAGTTGGTCAGCAAATGCATTATGATTGGTAAAGGCATGCAATAGAGACTGAACCAGGGAATGATACCCTGAACTTCTTGTTTAGATTCAAACCAGGCCAGTTGACTTTGATATTTTTTTGAGGCATTGCTTTGGGGACTGCACCAGGGAACAGTTGTCTCTCAAGTTTATGTTGCATTGAAAAAGGCACAATGTCTGGATTTCTTTTTTGCTTCCAGAGGCCTGGATGCCTTGGATCTATATGTGTAGCTTCTGGAATGAAATGAACCACATTGTGAGCTTAACTAATAATTTTAAGTTGGTTGTTAGTGTAATTCTTACCACACTCTGGATTGTTCACTAATTTTTTAATTCACTCATAGGTCATGGGCATCGTTGGCTGGCCAGCATTAATTGCCTACCCCTAGTTGGCCTTGGAAAGGTAGTAGTGAGCTACCTCCTTGAACCACTGCAGACCATGTACTTTAGGTTAACGCACTAATTTCCAAGTCAGGATAGTAAGGAGCTTGAAGGGGAATTTTCAGGTGGTGGTGTGCCCTGTATTTACTGCCTTTGACATTCTAAATGGAAGTGGTCATGAGATTAGAAGGTGCTGTCTAAGTATTACATAGAACATAGAACAGTACAGCACAGTACAGGCCCTTCGGCCCACGATGCAGTGCTGAACTATTATCCTACTAAGATCAATCTACCCTGCATACCCTACATTTTACTATCCTCCATGTGCCTATCCAAGAGTCACTTAAAAATCTCTAAAATATCTGACTCCACTACCACTGCCGGTAGCTCACCACTCTCTGTGTGAAGAATCTACCTCTGACATCTCCTCTATACCTTCCTCCAATCACCTTCAAATTATGCCTCCTCGTAATAGTCATGTATTGTACAATTGCAGAATCACATCTTGAATTGGACACTACATTCTGAGTTTTATAAGCACAGGTAAGTTGAGAAGGGTCAGTACTCACTCTGCCTGAAATAAATAATGGAATCAATGTGCTGTAGCATGATGATGTAACATGGGCTATTGATTTTCAGATTCTGATTTTACTACCTCATACATTCATGGACTCCGATTGTTTTCAAAATGGAACTAAACATTGACTCAAAATGACCACAACAACCACCTGACCACACAGGTTACCCAAGCTTCATGAAGCCAATTTGGCAAAAACGAAATTGTCTAAACTGAAATTAACATTTTATCAAAAGACACTGAAGTGAGTCAATCCAGTCAAGTGAGCATAGGTCCTAATCTCCTATTTTCTGTTAGACAAGACATTTTCAACTACTTCATCAACAACCTTCCCTCCGTCATGAGGTCAGAAATGAGGATGTTTGCCAATGATTGAACAAAGTCACAACTCCTCAGATACTGAAGAAACTCACATCCATTTGCAGCAAGAGCTGAACAATACCTGACAACAGGAAAATAACATTCACCGTACACAAGTGCCAGACAATTATGATATTTAACAAGAGAGAATCTTACCTTAGAACAGAATCTTGAGAATTTTGTCAATACGGCAAGTGATCAAGCTTACTCACACGAAGAACAACAGCAATTGGATGGACTACTTTTGGGATTGCATAATCCTTCAAAATTACTATGAAGAAAGTTATATGTTTTGGCACATTTCTTGGTTGAAGAGGTTTACCATGTGCCTTTTGGAAATAAAAAAGCACAAGTTAAAACATGTTTTGGTTTACAGAAAGTTAGATTACTTTGTGGAGGGAGGGTTATCAAAGCTTTGAGAGATAAGAGACAGGTTTTATTGCAATAATGCTGGACAGATTGGTTTGGAAGAGGCTCTGTGCTAAAGGTTGCCCAGCAACAGCTTCTGGACTAGTGTTTCTTTTTTTACAGTAAATCTGATTGGATAAATTGAATAATGGAACTAGCAGATTCTGTCTGTCCCTGAAAGTAAGCGTACTACCCTCAGACAGAAATAGCTGCAAGAATCTCTCTCACAGTTGAAACATGGTGGGAACATTAGGATTTTTAAATAACTGTTACTTGAATTCAAGTCTAATGAAAAGTCACCGGACTCAAAACGTTAACTCTGCTTTCTTCCCACAGATGCTGCCAAGCCTGCTGAGTTTTGTCAGCAATTTATATTCTTGTCTCAGATCTCCAGCATCCACAGTTCTTTGTTTTATTCTGATTTGAAGATCTCATTGATTTTATGGTCGCTCACATTTTGATTTCGTGGCAGGAAATCACCAGGACTGTGAAAAATTTCTCAGTTTATCCTTTGAGTTTGGGCTCTAAGTCCAGCATAGTGTTTTTTCCCTTTTGTTTCTTTAATTTTTTAATCCACATCACCTCTGCAAAATTATACAGATATCACTGTCATTTGAATTTGCCTGTTTGGGATTAAGGGATAGAATTTAGTTCTGCATGGTAGCGTAGTTGTTGACCAACTTAATGAGTAAAAGTTTGCTTACAATAAGCAAGTTATTTTGAGGTAATTAAAGAAGCCTGATTGATGTTTCTTTTGTTCCATCTAATAATACATAAGAGAAACAAATTGACAATTTTAATAAGGTGTGGAGCTGGATGAACACAGCAGGCCAAGCAGCATCATAGGAGCAGGAAAGCTTGACATTTCGGGCCTAGATTACATAAGACATTTACACCTTTAGAGGTGCTTGTGGAACCTTGGGGCTAAATTACCAGTGCATCCCTCTTGTCAGATTTGCAACACTACTTGAATTCTTCCCAGGAAAAATAGCAATGACTTCCAATGCTAAACGTGGAACAGAATATGTATATCCATCCATAAGTGTCAGACACATTTGCAGTTACATAACTGCAAGTTCTTTCAGACAGACCAATTGAATGTCTAATATAGTGGAAGCCAACAGAGAAAAACAAGATTGCCAACTTTACTCTGACTGTATCTATACCTTGTAATAGACTTTCCTCAACAGATTAATTAAGTCAAAGCTTTGGGAGGGGGTAGGAGAGATAATGAAATATTATATAGTAAGTTTTGCAATAAGTAGAAATGTATTATCACATTTGAGAATGTACGTAACTGTTAATTGACATTTACAAGGAGGAGAAAAGGTTTGTGGAGGGATGTTTCAGGTCACTGGAACTTGAAATGCTGTCAAGGAGCTGCACATTACTAAGTATAAATACCATAGTGTCGACGGAGTTACAACATTCTGGAAGACTCACATAAGCACACAGACGCAAACACGTAAAGAAAACGATTTAGTCCTTGCCTAATGCGACTCTGAGATCGGAACTTGGTATTATCTAAGATTCCCGTGTGTGGCAGTATTTAGTATTAATGTAGAATAAATAGTTCTTGTCTTTGCCTTCTCCTCAACCAGTTTGTAAAGACCCAAAACTAATACCCATAGAGTCATACTGTATGGAAACAGGTCTTTTGGTCCAACTCACCCACACCAACTAGACATCCCAATATGACCTAGTCCCATTTACCAGCATTTTGCCCATATCCCTCTAAACCCTTCCTATCCATATACCCATCCAAATGCCTTTTAAATGTTAGAATTGTACCCATCTCCACCACTTCCACTGGCAGCTTGTTCCATACACGCACCACCCTCTGCATGGGTCCTTCAGGTCCTTTTTAAATCTTTCCTCTCTCATCTTTAAGCTATGCCCTCCAGTTTTGGACTCCTCCACTCTGGAAAAAATACCTTGGCTATTTACCTTATCCATGCCCCTCATGGTTTTATAAACTTCTATAAGCTCACCTCTCAGCCTCCAAAACTCCAGGGAAAGTAGCACCAACCTATTCAGCCTTTTCCTTTAGCTCAAACCCTCCAGTCCCGGCATCATTCTTGTGAATCTTTTCTGAACCTTCTCAAGTTTAACAACATCTTTCCGATAGCAGGGTGACCAGAATTGTATGCAGTATTCTAAACGTGGCCTCACCAACGTTCTGTACAGCTGCAACATGACATCTCAACTCCTATACTCAATGTTCTCGCCAAGTGTTCCAAATGCCTTCTGTCTACCTGTGACTCCACTTTCAAGGAGCTGTCAACCTGCACCCCTAGGTCTCTTTGTTTAGCAACACTCACCAGGGCCCAACCATTAACTGTATATATCCTGCCCTGGTTTGCCTTACCAAAATGTAGCACATCGTATTTATCTAAATTAAACTCCATTGGTCACCCATCAGCCCATTGGCCCAGTTGATCAAGGTCCCGTTGTACTCTGAGATAATCTTCTTCGCTATCCACAGCCACCTATTTTGGTGTCTTCTGCAAACTTACTAATCATGTCTCCTGTATTCACATCCGAATCATTTATATAAGTGATGAAAAGCAGTACACCCATCACTGATCCTTGTGGCAGATCACTGGTCACAGGCGTCCAGTTTAAAAAGCAACACCCTACCACAATCCTCTGTCTCCTACCTTCAAGACCATTTTGTATTGAATTGGTTGGTTTCTCCTGCATCCCATGTGACCTAACCTTACTAACCAGTTTACCATGTGGAACCTTGTCAAATGCTTTGCTCAAGTCCATGAGACAATGTCTACTGCTCTGCCTTCATCAATTTTCTTTGTCACCTCTTTAAAAAGCTCATTCAAGTTAGTGAGACACCATTTCTCACACACAAAGCCATGTTCATCATTCCTAATCAGTCCTTGCCTTTCCCAATGCATGCAAATCCTGTCCTTCAGAATCTCCTCCAACAAGTTACCCACCACTGATGTAAGGTTCACTGGTCTACAGTTCCCTGGCTTTTCCTTATTGCCTTTCTTAAATAATGGCACAATATTATCAAACCTCCAGTCTTCCGGCACCTCACCTGTGGCTGTCCATGACACAAATATGTCAGCAAGTGGCCCAGCAATCTCTTTCCTAGCTTCCCACAAAGTTCTGGGAAACATCTCATCAGGTCCTAGGGATTTAGAACCACAGAAACTCTACAGTATGGAAACAGGCCATTTGGCCCAATGGGTCCACACCGACCAAACCTTTGAAGAGCATCCTACCCAGACCCATTCCCCTACCCCATCCCTGCATGTCCCATGGCTAACCCACCTAGCTTGCACATCCCTGAACACTGTGGGCAATTTAGCATGGCCAATTTACCTAACCTGCATATCTTTGGACTGTGGAAGGAAACCAGAACCCCTGGAGGAAACCCACGCAGACATGGGGAGAATGTGCAAACTCCACACAGACAGCCGGCCAAGGATGGAATCAAACCCAGGTCCCTGGCGCGGTGAGGCAGCAGTGCTAACCACTGAGCCACCGTGCCACCCTTGTTGACCTTTATGCATATTAAGACCTCCAGCACCTCCTCCTTTCTATGAACTCTTTCCTTGAGTTACCTAGCTTCCATGTCCTTCTCCACAGTAAATACTGATGCAAAACGTTCATTTAATATCTCACCCATCTCCTTTCGTTCCATACATAGACAGCCACGTTGACCTTCAAAGGGCCCTGTTGTCTCCCTAGTTAATCTTTTGCTGTTAATGTACATGTAGATTCTCTTTGAATTCTCCTTGACTCTATTTGCTAAAGCTATCTCATGAACCCTTTTTGCCCTCCTAATTTTCCTCTGAATTACACTGCTACTGCCCTCATACTCCTGTAGAGATGCACTTAATCCCAGCTGTCTATACCTGATGTATGCCTTTTTTTTTGACCGGAGACTCAATTTCTCTAGTCATCCAGCATTCCCTACACCCAGAAGCCTTGTCCTTCACACTAACAGGAACGAACTATCTCTGAACTCTCCTTATCTCATTTTTAAAGGCCTCCCACTTTCCAACTGTCCCTTTACCTGTGAATAGCCTCTCCCAGTCAACTTTTGAAAGTTCCTGTCTAATACCATCAAAATTGGTCTTACTCCAGTTTAGAACTTTAAGTTTGTGATCAGACCTATCCTTTTCCATAACTATTTTAAAACTAATAGAATCATGATCACTTTCCCCAAAGTACTCCCCCACTGACACCTCAGCCACTTGTCCTGCCTTATTTCACAATGCAAGGTTAGGTATTGCTCCTTTTCTAGTAGACACAGCTGTACATTGAACCAGAACGTTTTCTTGTTCACACTTAACAAGATCCCTCTCCATCCAAGCCCTTAACATTATGACAGTCCCAGTTTATGTTTGGAACGTTAAAATCCCCTACCATTACCATTCTATTATTTTTACAGATAGATACCTGAGATAACCTTACAAATTTGCTACTCAATTTTCTACTGACAACTGGGGGCCTCTAATACAAGCCCAATCTCTTTCTTATTTCTGGGTTTCACCCACATAGCTTCACCAGACAATCTTCCAGGAGTATCCTCCCTAAGAACAACCATAATGTTAACCCAACCAAAAATGCCACTCCCCACTTCTCATGCCTCAATTTCTATCTTTCCTATAACATCTATGCCCCAGAACATTAAGCTGCCAGCCCTGTCCATCCCTGAGCCATGTTTCTGTAACTGTTATGATATCCCTGTCCCATGTTCCCAGCATTGCCCTAAGTTCATCTGCCTCAACTGCCGGCCTCTTGCATTGAAATAAGTGCAGCTTAATTTATCAGTCGGGCTTTGTTTTCTACCAAGATCTTTTCTGCCTTGACTATTTGACTTGTTCCCCTTATCTACTGAACTAGCCTCAGCCTTTTCTCTTTTCTCACTGTGCGAATCCTTGCTCCCCGCACCAGCTCCTCAGCCATGCATTCATCTGCTCTATCTTGCTATTCCTACCCTCACTAGCTTGTGGCACCAGGAATAGTCCAGATACTACCCTTGAGAACCTACTTTTTAACCTCTGGCTCAGTTTCCTATATTCTCCCTCCAGAATCATCCCTTTCCCTACCTATGGCGTTGGTACCTATGTGCACAGTGACCTCCTGCTGGTCCCTATCCCCTTTGAGAATATTCTGCACCCTCTCCGAGACATCCCTGAACCTGGCACGAGGGAGACAATACACCATTCTGATGCCTTACTGATGTCTGCAGAAATGTCTGTCTGTGCCCCAGACTAGAGAGTCCCCTATTACAATTGATTGCTTGGAGCCTGACATACTCTTCATTACAGTAGAGCCAGACAACCCCCCCATACCAAAAACCTGGCAGTCAGTGCTATACTCCCCTGAGAGGCCATCCCCCACTGCATGTTCCAAAATAGCATACCTGTTTGAGATGGGGATAGCCACAGGAGACTCCTGCACTACCTGCCACCCTCCCCTACTATTCCTAGCAGTCAACCATCTACTTTACAGTATCTATGTTGTCTCCAACTTCCTGAAACTGCCATCCATCACACCCCTTGATCTTATAAACTCCTCATTGCCTCTAACTGCCACTCCAACCAATCCAAGTGGTCTGAAAGGATTCACAATCAAACACACTTCCTGCAAACATAGTCTCCAGGAACATTCAAATTCTCCCTCATCGCCTACATTTGATAAGTAGAGGACGTCACCCTACTATAAGACATTTCTGCCCCTTTAACAATCCATAGACTCAGAAATTTCCTAAAAACAAACACAACACACTTTGCTCAAAAACACAGCATTAACACAGTCTTCCTGCTCAAAAACACTGCTGTGGGATAACTTAATACCAGTCCTTAATGTTATAAAGTCAGTAAAGAGACATACCTCAGTATAAATATAATTTAAAAATGCCCTCACTGTACTCATGATGTGGAGGTGCCGGTGTTGGACTGGGGTAGACAAGGTCAGAAATCGCACAGTGACATTTTAGGTCAGGCAGTGCATGTCCAAACTAAAACACAAACAGATTCAAAGCAAAGTCTCACAACTAATATGCATTGTCTGACCTAAAATGTCACCTCTCCTTTACACTGACAAAGCCTTTAGTTCTCTCAGGACAGTGACTTGAAAGGAATTCAGGGATTTACATATACATATTAATCAATTACAACCGTCTAACTGATTAAAGATTTAACAGCATCTTAGGTTTGTTTAATACATCCTCATTAATGGTGTGAACCTTTGATCTTTTACTTATAAATTCTGTATCTGCTATTACCTCTCTCACTAACACCTGAAGAAGGACTGAGGCTCTGAATGTTTGTGCTTTCAAATAAACCTGTTGGGCTATAGCCTAGTGTTGTGATTTCTGACCTTACTGTACTCAGTATTATAGATTTACAAAAAAAAATTAAGGTTTAGTTTTATAAGTCTTAAAATCAAACATTTAACTGATCAGGCTCAAAAAAACTCTTCTCCTGTAGTTTCAGGCAAAAAAAAAAGTCACTGATACCTCTGCAGCTACACCTGAAGTTGGATATGAGACCTCACACATCAGCTATGAAACTGCAATGTTTGTCTGTTAATTCAGTGAAACCCGATCTCCAAACCCTTGTCCAATTTCTCAGCCTGACAGCAGTGAAACTACACTTGTTAGGTGCTTCTTAAAAACCCATCTCCAAGCCCTGTGCAATTCTTCAGTCCATAATGTATCATCAAGCCACAGAACAAAAGAAAAGCAAGATAGTCCATTAGAACGTGCTGACTTGGTTATCAGTGATGCTGATACTGTCTGACGACAGATGATAACCCCAGATCACCTAAGAACACATGGAACTTTCAAATTTGAACATGTGTTGTTTACAAGAGAACTGGTAGACAGTTAAAATAACTGGATATAAATCCAGTGGCTATCTGGAGAGGAACTCTGGAATGTCACTTGCAAACGTCAAAGAGGCTGCAGGGTGAGAAAATAATACAAATTGAACTGTCACCCATATGAGTGTCTCAGATGTAAAATGAGAGTAAAAACTGCACAGGAACAGGAGTTAAAAGCAAGATGTGTAATGACCTGAGATAAAAGGTACTGCAGATGCTGGAGAATCCGAGATAACAAGCATGGGGCTGGATGAACACAGCAGGTCAAGCAGCATCATAGGAGCAGGAAAACTTGACGTTTCGGGCCTAAACCCTTCATCAGA
>JAHRHZ010000267.1:22764513-22852519 GCA_024137785.1 Ginglymostoma cirratum | reverse complement strand
GGGCCTAAACCCTTCATCAGATTTTTTCTGATGAAGGGTTTAGGCCCGAAACGTCAAGTTTTCCTGCTCCTATGATGCTGCTTGACCTGCTGTGTTCATCCAGCCCCATGCTTGTTATCTATGTGTAATGACCTGATGTTCTAGTGTGTGGATTAGTATGGTGGGAAGATCATAACTTTGAGAACAGCCATTAAACATCCCTGCAACAGAGAAAGAAATGAAAAGATCTTGCTCTGTCTGAGTACTGCCAGCTTGCCACTGTTGAAATGAACCACTACAAAAGAATTTCAAGTGACTTGTGAAACTAATAATCTCAAAATTGACAGCTCAACAACCAACATCAATGTTACTGGTACCAACACTTTAAAAGCTACAAGATTCCCCTATCTACTCTTACAAATGACCAAGAGAGTCAACCATATATCTTCTAACTTTTATAATTTTTTGAACTCATTTGTCATTTCTAATCTGTGTTTATGTGTGCATTATCATTTCTTCTTGTGATTAGTAACTAATAAATTTCAAAAAGCTTGTTTTAACTGGCTCCTTTAAAAAAAAATTCATTGTTCTAGAAGAAAAGTATCCACAAGGAAGGGATTTTTTTAAAGTTAATATTGTTGTGACAAACCAAGAGGGCAGGCGAATAAAGAAGGCAAGCCAGTTCATCCATCATCACACGAGACTTTTGACAATTTGGGATAACAGCCTGGGAACTTTGCTTTTTTCTGGGATCTGGTTGTAATGATACTGTGGACTTATGAGGAAGAGTCTGGATTCTGGAATACAAATTAACTTACAAAAGGTGTAGCATTGTTCTTGGGAGAGAGGAATTGAGTAAAGTCCATGATGAATGGGGAAAATAAATTAAAATAATTTGTAAACTGGCTAGAAAAGAGTACCAAGATTTCATTGTTCTGACTCTAACGAGAGTCTTAAAACAGTGAAGGAGGATTGGTAACCCTGCATTCAAACATGAGGAGAACAAGAGGCTGACACTTTCTTTAAAGAGTTGGGCATCAAAGAATCTATAGCCATGAAGGAGAATGGAAATCCAAAATTGTCTTATGGCCAAAGTAGTTCAAAATCTGTGTTTATAAGCCCATACTCTGTTGATTATGTTGTGTCTGGTTCAAAGGAAGAACAGTGGGACATACTGAAGCCACATTAGAGAAAAAGCTGTGACAGAGGATTTTGTCTCGATGTTGCTGTTTACACCAAGTAAAATGTGAATATTGTCAAAATGTCAGTAATTAAACAACTAGGTCTTTATAAAAGCATCCAGTGAGACTACTGAAATCCTGTATAAACTATGCAGTAAGATGATTCTCTGCAACGCATAATGGAAAAGAAGGTACTAGCATTGGGAGAAAGAACATTTTGAAATGTTACAAGCTGGACTTTAAATCTTATTTGTTTATGTAATTGGTGGTAACAGGTTAATCTATGTAAAAGTATAGTTTGGATTGTGTAATTATGAAACGTGCCGTGAAGGGAGAGAATATTACTTGTACTATATGTAGTAGATTACTTATGAGGATAAATACATATAACACAGCTTCAACTATTTCTGATAAAAATCAATAACATCAGATGAGGGAACTGAACGTTTGGTCTCTAAATTTGTTGAAGACACAATGTTAGGTAAGAAAGTAAGTTGTGAAGAGCACATTTGGAGTCTGCAACAGAGTATACATAAGTTAAGTAAGTAAGCAAAAATGGGAAATGTAATATAATGTGGGAAAAAGTGAATTTTTCTAGTTTGGCAGGAAGAGCAACGTATTATTTAGTTGGAGAGAGATTGCTAAACTCTGGGGTTCAGGTGGATCTGAGTTTCCTGGTACAGGAATCCCAGAAAAGTTAGTATACAAATGCATAAAATGATCAGAAGGGCAAATGAAATATTGTTTATTTATAATTGTTTTATTCATAATTGCATTAGAAGCAATTCAGTGAAGGTTCATTTGACCGACTCCTAGGATGAATGGGCTATTGTATGGAGAAAGATTGAACAGGCTGAACCTGTTATCCGTTGGAATTTAGAAGAATGAGAGATGATCTTCTTGAAACATATAAGATCAGGGACTTGACAGGCTGAAGACTGAAAAGACGCTTTCCCTTGGAAAGGCTAGAACACAGTTTAAAAATGAGGAGTCTCCCATTTAAGATGGAGATGAAGGGATAAGTATATATTTTTCTCAAAGTGTTGAGTATGGGACTGTCTTTCCAAGAGAGGAATGTAGGTAGGGTTATAGAACATTTTTAGTGTAGAAGTGGATAGATTCTTGATGAACAAGGGAACCAATGGGATAGAATATCAGTGATGAGCAGGAAAGTAGCTGAGGCCACAATCAGATCTGCCATGATTTTATCAAACGAAAGAGCAGTTTGTGGGACTGTATGGCATTCTGCTCCTGCCCGTTATTTATGTATTTGTGAGGTAAGTTAGCTGTTAAAATGCGTAACATGTTATAAGTTGTTATATACTATCCAGTAGTGTTGAAACATCATCACTTCAGATTGTTAAGGTTGTTTATTTTTGGAACTATATATTTAAAGTACAATGGAAGATTGATATGAGTTGTTCTGAATTTTGTTTGACAGTGAGCCTGGCTAGCTTGGCTGCTATAGAGGCCAAAGGGGACCAAGTCAAAATATTTGCTGAGAATGTGCAAGTTGTTCACCCCCATTGACAATAGCAAGAACATCCATGAGGTTATAGGGTAGACTGTTAGTCTCCAAAACTCATAGGGAGGCATTAGGAGTGTTTGGTTTTACAAACGATTATACTTTGAAGTGTCAATTTAATTCCAAGATAAACTGGGCTTTGGGATCTGAAATATAGCTAATTAAATTTTCTACCTGCCGTATAAGGACAGTATGACTCACTTTTCATGGAGAAGGATGTTGAGAGGGGAAGAGAAGGAAATCATTGTCATGAGAAAAAAGATTTCTGATGAAGGGTTTAGGCCCGAAACGTCAAGTTTTCCTGCTCCTATGATGCTGCTTGACCTGCTGTGTTCATCCAGCCCCATGCTTGTTATCTCGAAATCATTGTCATGTTGGGTTGCAGGATTTCTTAAGATATCATTGAACCTCCCAGACAAAAGATAGTGTCCAACAATATGAGAGAGGAAGAATGGGAAAATAAAAATAGTTCTGCATTGGAATCCGAAGCTGAAGAAGAGGAAATGCTGACTCTGTAATTCACCATAGAGAATGACAGCAGTAGCTCACACTCAGGTTGAAGGGTCTGAGTGTGTGAGAATTTAAACAAAGCTGAAAGATTCACCTACCCTAAGCTGGAGAGAAGGATTCTGTAATTCAATGAACTCAAGTGTAACACTCACAATGAAAGTTCCTTCTGGAATTCGAAGTTATCTGCCTAGGATAGGCAAAGGGAAGTAGACCATTCAAAGTCAAGAATAGTTTTGGACTCATTCTGGGAGAATGGTGTCCATTTAGGGGCAGAATAACGTACAACTGTGGGCTGGTATTATTGGTTGTGTTAAAAGGCACGTGGGGAAACCTTCTGTGGTTTAGAATATAAGTTGCCTTAAGATTAGTGTTTATTCAATGTTAATTTAAATTTGTTTGTTGCAGTAAAAAGTAAAATCCAGTAAAACTTTAAATCGTGTCATGTGATTCTCAACAATCAGTCACTGGAAGTGCAAGTTGGTAGCTCCAGCTCCTTAACCTGGGGGTCAACTGTGAAGAACCCATCCCCTCTGTCGGTGTACAACTTCCTCTCTCTGCAGCCTCAGCTTCATCTGTCTGTCACGTATTGCAAATGACTAGTTCATGAGTGTTAGTAAAACCTTGTAGTTTTAGGATTTATGGTCGAGAATAGAGAAATGTGATTGAGGCACATGATAGTCTATTACAGTGCAGCATTTGAGGTCATTTTGCTTTAAGAGTTGAACAATTAGAAACATAGGATCAGAAACAGCAGGGGGGTTTGCTGAATTGGAGACATGGTGTCTACATTGCTTGCAGTAATGTCAGAACAGATAGATTGTTTCTTTTGTGAGCTAAAGCTAAATAAGTTAGAAACATTCAGTGAACTTTGAAAAGCTGTAAAACCCAATTCCTTCATCAGATCAAAGGATAATTTGCAGATGATGGATATTTAACCTAAAAATATGTTCAGGATAGTTCAGAGCATGCTATGATATTATGGCAATGGATGGACATTAATAAGGGTCTGTGGTTTCAATCTAACTGTGTGGTAAGCTGGGAGAGAGGTTAGTTTCAACTTGGAGCTGGGAAAGCACTGAAGCAGAATAACTGGTTCCAGGAAGCACCGTTACTGTTGTCTCTATGTTTTTATTTCTTAATAGAAGCCACAGGGAGTGATGGCTTCACGCTAGGACACAAGGTTAGGGCCCAAAAGAATTCCCGGGATCCTTTGAAAGTTGAGGGCAACTGAGAACGGGATGAATGTATCTTAGAAAGATTGCAGTTCAGATAAACTCAGTGGCAGCTTGGCGAAGTTAGCTGTTTGACAAAAGCTGAAACTGTGCTGGTAATTAGATGCTTGGGAGCAGTCTCCAGTGTCTTGGGAAACTCAGTCTCGGGGGAAGATACTGAACAACCAAGATGTAAGCAATCATCGAGGCAGTCAGAGTTGCAAAGGCTGTTGAGGATGTTCCATGGGAATAAGACAGAATGTTAGTTAGACTTGTTGACCCAGAGTGTCACTAATTTCTGGGTGGGATCTGTCTTGACCACATCAGCCATCTAATGTCTGGTCTGTGAGACATTCAATCACAGTTTATCTGTTGACTCTTAGTTATATCATTTTAATCCCAAATGTTAGAGTCTAAGTTGTATATATAGAGTACAGTGTATGATTTAGGATTATAATCGTACCTTTCTCAGTGCACTTATTTTTTCATCATTGGTTACGTTTGCTTTGTTCAGATTTCCACTAGAAAGTATTTTCTTTGACATTTTAACCCTGGACTCCTGCCCCTTATTTTCTTATAACTGGTTCGTCCATGCATTCTATTCTTTAAAAGATTATGATTTCTCAAGCCAGATCAAAATGAAAGTGAAATAACGCCACAGGGGCTGGTATCCTGTCACCCAGTCACCTTTTATTTACATGTGGAGAGTCCTCGACACTGATCCAGCTCCCTCAGAGCCAGCTCTCAGAGTGAACAGGATGTATGACACTCCATCTGTCAGCCAGGGCTCCCTGATTGGACCAGATTAACAGCCCAAATCACGGAACTCATTTTCTGTGAGGTCCATTTGGCTGACTCGTTACAGTCACTACATCCCTCTCCGTCTGAATCTAAGGACATAGCCTAGTTCTGTCACCGGGTCAGGTTCCTCTGCCTCTGCCTCTGACACGGGTGGCATGTCATGTGCAGTGGCATTGCAGAAGAAATTCATTCACTTCTTCAGGTGGCAAAGGCATTGGGATATTGACATCGGCCATGTTCATCTCAGATTCTGAGGTATCTTCAGTACATGGTGGAGATGGAGAATCCAAGGGTTCCAGAGCTGTCGGAAAGGCTGTTGAGTAGCCGGGCATGTTTTGTTCCTGCACTATTTGCGAGTGTACAGCTTTCATATGGTCCATGTGATTGTTCAGGACTATCGTACCTACCTGAACTTTAGACATGACTGGACTTGACCTCATGTCAACCATGCCTTTTACCCATGCAGGACCAATCTTGCTGTCCCTACACCAAACTTGATTCCTCAGGCAAACTGTCTTTCTTGCTTAGCGGAGTTTTGTGTCTGGAATTGGTGTTCCTGATGCTGTTTCCACTAGGTCCGGAAAGATTTGACATAACCTGGTGCAGAGTCCTCTCCCAATAGCAACTCTACTGGAGCTATCCTTGTAGTTGCATGAGGAGGGGTCCGATAATCAAACAGGAACCAGGACAGTTTGGTCTCTAGAGAAACCGTATGCTATTTCTTTAAGCCCTCCTTCAAAGTTTGGATTGTTCTTTCTGCCAGACCATTGGACGATGGACGGTATAGAGCTGTCCTTATGTATTGAAAACCATTCGACGTTAGGAAATATTCAAATTCTGGGTTGGTAAATGATGGCCCGTCATCTGTGACCAACACTTCTGGGAGTTCAGCAAAATATGCAACACAGTTTTTCAATTGTTGTCCCTGCGTTTGACGAATGAAATCTATGCACATCCAGCAATTTTGAGTGGGTGTCCACAATGACTAAGAACATTGAGCTCATGAAAGGACCTGCAAAGTGTAACTGAATCCAGGGTTTACCCGGTCAGTCCAATGAACGTAGGGGATCTGCTGGCAGTAGTCTTTGCCCTTGTTGGCACTCTGGGCACTGCCTGCCATCACAGCTAAATCTGCATCCAATCCTGGACACTAGACAAAACCTCTCACCTACATCTTCATTTTGGAAACCCCTGGATGACCCTGGTGGAGTTCGGTCAGTATCTGGCAGCAAACTTTGCTTGGGACAATCACTGATGCTCCCCATAATAATGTGATGTCCTCGACTGTGATCTGGTCTCCCAGGGTCCAAAGAGGTTTCATTTCTGGTTGTGATGGCCCTTTGGTTTCTCCCATCACCACCAGCTGTTTCAGTTTTACCGGGACTGGACCTTTCTGTGTCCAAAGTCTGATATTGTCAGCTGTAACTGGAAGTGTGTCTAGAAAATTAAAACCATTGCGGATTCCTCCAATGACAGTACCACCAGCGATGTATGTACCAATGGAAGGCTGCTCAAGGTATCCGCATTTACTACTTGCCTCTTGGACAGTGTTCCAACTTGTAATTCCAACTTGTAACGCACACATAGTATCAGGGCCCACCACTGAATTCAGCCTGAGGCTGTGGGCAGCACTGCCTTGATCTCTTTAAGCAGACTTAGCAGGAGTTTGTGGTCTGTTATTATTACAAATGTACATCTATAAAGGTATTGGTCAAACCTTCTGACTTCAAATATGAGCACCAAACCTTCCTTCTCTGTCTGGGCATATTTATGCCCTGCATTAGCCAAAGTCCTGGATGCATATGCTATTGGGAGTTCCTCTCCTTTGGGTCACCCATGAGCTAATACTACTCTGATGCCATACAGGGAGGCATCGCATGTCAATACTGGATCTCACTTGAGATCATAGGATTGCCGACACCTTACAGGATAATTGCTGTTTCTTCACTTCCCTGAAGGCTATGGCCTGGCTACGCGACCATTTTGAAGGTTGATCCTTTTTTAAGCGTTAATGCAAAGGTGCCAGGGTGGAGACCAGCTTATGTATGAACTTACTGTAATAATTCACCAGCCCAAGGAAAGACCTAAGCTCTGGTACAGATGTGAGAGCTGGGATACCATTGATTGCCCTCACTTTATCTTCCAAGGTGTGTAACTCGGTCTTGTGGACACTG
The DNA here is from genome assembly GCA_024137785.1 of Ginglymostoma cirratum. Taxonomy (NCBI): domain Eukaryota; kingdom Metazoa; phylum Chordata; class Chondrichthyes; order Orectolobiformes; family Ginglymostomatidae; genus Ginglymostoma; species Ginglymostoma cirratum. The sequence continues at coordinate 22,845,138 of JAHRHZ010000267.1, read as the reverse complement.
GAGCCCAGGTAGGTCACTTGGGGCTCCTGGAACACATATTTTTACCTTCTAAGGCATATGGCTGCCTAGGAAAAATGTCTAAGGACTATGTCCAAGTTGTCTAAATGCTCCTTATTGGTCTTCCTTGTTAATAGCATGTCATCTAGATAAGTGGCGACCTAGGATAGACTTTGTAAAATGTTCTCCATCGTCTGCTGAAAAATTGCACAGGCTGTCGATACCCCAAATAGCAGTTTCATATATTGGTACAAATCCTGATGGGTATTAATTGTGGCATACATCCAGGAATTCTCATCTAACCACAAATGCAAGTAAGAAGTTACCCTCTTCCCTCCGGACAAACCTCAGGGGATCTCTCTCCCATTGCAACTCTTTCCATCCCCGCCTCTTTGTCTGTCTCCTCTCCACCTATCTTCTCCTCTATCCATCTTCTATCCGCCTCCCCCTCTCTCCCTATTTATTTCAGAGCCCTCTTCCCCTCCCCCATTTCTGATGAAGGGCCTAGGCCCGAAACGTCAAGCTTTCCTGCTCCTATGATGCTGCTTGGCCTGCTGTGTTCATCCAGCTCCACACCTTGTTATCTCGGATTCTCCAGCATCTGCAGTACCTATTATCTCTTACATATGGCTCATGTCCAGTTTCATGAAGGACAGCCCTCCTGCCAGCTTTGCATAAGTGTCCTGTATGTGAGGGACTGGGTATTTATCCAGCTGTGAAAAACAGTTTGCCATCTGTTTAAAAGCCACACAAAGGCGAACCAACCCATCGAGCATCACAATCGGTTCAATCGGTGCTGCCCATTCTGCAAACTGGGCTGGTTTAATGATTCCTTCGCATTCCAGCCTTCCGATTTCTGCTTCTAGGTGATTCTTTCTCATTCAATTTCACCCCATCAGGCTTGGGCCTGAGTCTTTTACTGCAATCAGTGGTAACTGAACCAGCTGCTTCATGTAAGTTGTACCCTTAATTTGTAAAAGTTCCCTGGTAATAGGCTCTCAAATAACTGAGGTCTTAAGGTTTGGAGCCCAGAGCGAATTTTGCTAAAGACTAGTTCTGCAATTACTGAAGCAGCAGCACCGCTCTCAACCTCCATTAGAACAGGGTGACTGTGTAATGAGACATTTATTTTAATTGGTTCTGATTTGGATGTTGTTAGACAATTTAATTGTTCCCAACCGGGTGTAGGTGGACTTTCCATGATGTGCACTCTCCTTGATACAGGCCTATGAGTTCCCTTACTCAATTTAGATCTAGTGGAAATCTTTTGCTGTTGGCACCCACATACCGACAGCAACTACAATGCTCTGCTGTGCCGGATCCTGAAGAAAATGTTAAGCATTTACCCGAGGCTTGGCTTTGTTTTGGGGTTTTCCAATGGGCTGACTTACAGGCCCCCTGTTCAGGGTATGTCCTGAGTGAAGCCGTGCAATTTCCTTCACTCAAGTGGTGTTCCCCAACCTCAGTCGGACTGGTAAGGGTGTCCACTTCCGTTGAAATTCCCTGCAACTCCCGTGCTCCACTTGCCGCATTTCCCAATGATAAAGCCAGTTGCAATGCCTGTATGAAGTCCAGTTGGACTGGTAGGCACTTTTGCATGTTTAGATCATTAATCCTGCACACCAAGTGATCTCTCAGCAACTCATTAAGCGTTAAGCCAAAGTCACATGCCTCTGCTAGTTGTTTTAACCCATTCAAAAATTCCAATATGGATTCCCCTGGCTCTTGAATGGTCGAATTAAACTGATAGCATCTCAATTAGAGGAGGCTCGGGGTTGTAATATTCCTTAATTAAATCTGTCAATTCTTGAAAGGTTTTAGTATATGGTGCCAGGAAAGGGTAGGCTGTCCATAATAACCAAAAAACCTGCAGGTCCACAAGCAGTCAGGAGAATTACTCATTGCTTTTCATTGCCCCAATATCATTTGTCCAGAAAAAATAACGCGTTCTTGCCAAATCACGGGCCCAGTCTTCAATGGCAGGATCGAACGAGTCAAGTTTCCCAAATAATGGCATGATGCCAGAAGTGATTACCCCAACTCAAAGATGACTATTGTGAGCGAATTTCTTTAGGAGTGTGCTGTACATACGTGCCTTCAAATCCCACTCTTGTCACCAATGAAATAACTCCACAGAGGCCGGTTATCCATCACTAATTCACCCTTTATTTGCCTGTGGAAACTCCTTGGCACTACTCCAGCACCCTCAGAGCCAGCTCTCAGAGTGTCAGACACTCCCCTATTTATCTGTCAGTCTGGCTAACCTTGTTACAATCACTGTAAAATGATCCATACTGACCAGTAATCTCATGATTCGTATAATAACACATGTTACAGACCCTGACGTGCTACAATTAGAACCCATATGCCGGTAGCAGATTTGGTCTGTGCGTGTGATCAGTTCCTCACCACTCCCAGTATGAATGTGTCAATTCATCAAACATCTTCCAAAAGCAGTCAACAGTACTTGCACAAACTTTGCTTTTGCAAAAGTAGGTCAAAAGACGTTATCTGAAACGTTGATGGCTAGTCATTTAAATAGGGCTATTGTGGGTTGGGGGAGGGGCAAGGTGGTTGTCCTTTGTGCAGCTGAACGATTATCTGATAGTGATGGAGTAGCTCAAGAGATCACTGCATTTGTCCATATTTTCAAAACCATGCATCAGTTCAGCTGAAACAACTGATTGACATCATGATCTTAGCACTTGGGACATTTCCTAAGCAACGCAAGTACCTTCCCACTTGAAGAACCATGTGGGCCACACTGATGTGGTTAGGAATGCTACATATGTCATTTGATGACCTCAGAACTTCCATTGTGCTGAAACCAATGGTGCTATGAAGCATAAATCTATTGGTGCAAAGGTGCCGGTTTTGGAACGTTGATACTTAAATCACAATGTGTAACACTTTGGATCAGCTGTAGGGAGTATTATTTGCTACTCCACTCACACCATTTGTATGGTCTTTTGATCTCTCTGATCTTGATTTCTCAGCCCATAAATTCTGTGTCCTGTATGCTTCTCTCTCACTTCACCTGATGAGGGGGCTATGCTCCGAAAGCTTGTGATTTCAAATAAATCTGTTGGACTATAACCTGGTGTCGTGTGACTAATTCCATAGGTTCACTGTTTTATCTTGGTTCACAGTTCAAACAGCAGCTCCTAACAAAGGACCTCAATGTATACCACAATGGGTAAGTACAGCCTCTCTCTGAATGTTGATGTGATTGCTAATTATCATATTCTAGATATCTTACCAATGAGAAAGTTCATCAGTACACTTCAGAAATGCATAAACTTTAGAAAAGCACAATACAGCTTGAAATAAGCATCGTCCATGTGAGATAGTGCAACCTAATTTATTTTGACGTTAATTTTAATGGCAGAAATTCCAAACAACACCACAATATGCTCTTTTTGTCTTTTGGTCTTTCAATTGACCATGCACCCAAGTACCTTAACTATCCATATTTGTCACCTATATTTAATTGGGGCTTTTCACTTATCTGTTTGGAGAGATGTTGCGAACTGAATGTCGGCCAAAGCACTGCTGGGTCTGCAGTTTCTTGCTTTTGCAGAGCTAAAGATAAGCCAAGCTGCAAAATAAGTTTCTTTAACTCTGGAACCATATGCTGTGCCATATGTTGGGAGAATCTCCTGCAGTGCAATGACTTTGTGTCAATAAACTGCTTGATTTTTACTGCTATGTTTTCTGTTCTACTCAAACTTTCAAACTTAAGTCACAATGACTATTCTGCTTTTGCAATTTTGAGAATTTTGTGTATGCATGCCTCCATGGTAAAGATAGACCATTTCACATTTTGTGAAATAAATCTCAAAGACAAAGCTTAGCCACAGAACTTGGCCTGCATCACATTTGGCTGGTGCTAGAAAAATCTGGCAAGGAACTCTTAAAGGTCCTTAGTTAATCAGAAAGAGGAGATTTTGAAGTGTTAAATCAAAACATGTTGGTCCCAAGACATAGGCAAAAGCAATAGTTCTCATCAACAGCACAGCTTGCACATATATAAACAAAATTTGCTAAGACATTGTCAAGAGATGGGCTTTAAGGAGAGAGTTAAAGGAGAAGTGGTAGACATGTGAAGGGGCTTAGGGAAGAAATTCTGGAGCTTAGGGCCTATAAGCAAATTATGGCTAAATATCTCACTGTCCATGCATTGTTTGGCCCCTCACTAACACCTTTTCCCCATTTTAATAGTGAAATGTATGAAGCTTTGAAAAGAAAATTCTCATTGCTGAGTATGGTGCAATGTATAAAACCAAAAATAATAAAAGAATAGTGGCAAAAAAGACAGAAGAAATACAACAATGTATAGAGCAACATGTAACAAAGGAAACATGGACATCAGAACTTGTTGCTCTTTAAGACATCAGCTTCAGCAAATAAGCCCCCAGGACTCCTGTGGTGTTTGCTATTTTAGGAGTAACATTTACATTCTTGGTGGAGTCTTACAAAAATGTCCAAGACTTTGGACCCTGACAATTTAAAATGGAAAATCCTTATTTAAATTATAACATACATAATGATAGTCCAACCTCAATCACCACTCCTAAATTGGAAGTCAGAAAATTGTGCACTCTGCAAATGGTTATGGAGGGTCACGCAACCTGGTGGCACAAAAGATAACTCAAAACCTCTTGAGAAGAAAAACAAAGTTTGAGTAATTCCTTGATTTCTTGGGAAGGTACATTTTACAAACAGCAGCATCAACAAAACCATAGCTGTGGGTGAGCCTTACATGCACCAGCAAGGTCTTGGAAAATTAATCTTTGTAAGTTCATCTGCCAAGAATAAAAGCATGCAAAACACGATAATTCCAACAATAAAAATAAAAGTACGAGAAATACTCAGCAAGTTCAGCAGCATCTATAGAGTGAAATGCAGTGATTTTAACTCATTCACAGCCATGTATTTACAGCATTAAATTAGGACACAAAGTTTAAGATCAATGAAGATTTGTGTTAAATTAGGACACAATGTTTAAGATCAATGAAGATTTGTGTACAAGTGCTGCCTGAGTTTGTGATGAAGGAAGAATGGTAAAACTTGAAAATTACGTATTTTGGTGCAATTTATCTTGTATACCTTAAAGTGGAACTCCATGTGCCCAGCACCTTCATTTCCTACGTCTACTGATTTTGTCCAGTTATCTTTTTTTCTTCTAACCAGCACTTTTGTTCCTATTTTAGAATTCCAATACATGCAATATTTTGGCCACAATTATTTAAGATTTCTTTCTGGTCTTTTCTGCTTGATGGAGCTCAAATTTCACTTTGATGTGGGGTGAGAAATATTATTCAGGTCTGTTTTGGGGTTTTGAACCATCCCCAGGGGTAGAGGGGGAACCATCATTAACCTGGGATAACAGATACATCCTCTTAATTGGGATGGAGACAGGTTTCCTGTTCAGTTTAAGGGTAATGGGTGAGCTCTTGAAGCTGGAAGAACAATCAGGGATCTTCCAGAGAGGAGCAACAGGCTGCAATAAAGGATAAATGAGGGAGGGGTCATGCACTTCAGTATGAGTTATCCTTTAGTAAATTTTTTTTTCAATTTCCAAATAAAAGCAACCAGATCATCGTGTGGGAGATTCCTTCACAGGGCAGCCTTTGACTGCATTTACAAGAGGGAGTTCTCTGGGTGCTTTGGGGTTCAGCTCCCACAACCCTGGCCAGCAACTGTTTACCTATCTCTGAACCATTAAACAATCCTCCCTTACATCAAAAATGGGATATTAATGTGTTATGTTTAGGATCAATTTTCCAGAGATAATTTAAAATTAAGGCTTGCCTTTAATGCTGCTTTTTAAGTAAAGCATATCCACTTCTTTTTAAAAAGATCTTGAATGGTCAATTTGATAAATGGGTGTTGTTTTCCTTATAGATTAAGCAATAAGTAATTCATTAGCTTTCCTCTTTAATTGAAGAGCGCCTTACACCCATTAGACAGTAATTTGATACCTCACTGTAAAGAGAGGTATGAAAAGACACACGGACAACAAAACAGTTTTTTTGAACCACGAAGGCTGTGAGGCTAATCAGGCTTTTACAAAAGGACAGCTGAAATGGTCTCATAAAGACAAAAGTGTGAGAAACACTAATGACTAATTAGAGGGCACCCTAAAAAGTCAAGTAATGCAACTTCCTGAGAAGGCAAGGCATATTGTTCGTTGTGTTTAATAATGTGAAGATACATTGTACTAACTGAACTAAGTGAATCCGATTACATCACACATATTCTGTTCACTTGCTGCGAAATACAGCAATGTAATGATTTGTATTAAGTACCATGACCCATTTATTGCGTAATCTACTTACAGAGAGTTTGAAGATAAACCTATGTGAAAAGTCAAAAATATCTGGTCCAGTTCTTAAGAGGATACAATTAGTAGATCCTGAGGTTAATCCGTTCTATAAATAGTAGTGGGGCAGTGAGATAACTCAGGCTGTGTACCAATGGCTGATACCACAGAACCTAAGGAAGTATCAATGCCAAATTTGAATTTGAAATAAGGGGTTATAATTTTGACTTCAGTATAGACTGGAAAATTGGTTGCATTTTCCATTCTTAATTGATACATGACAACTTGATTGTAAGTTTGCATTTATTGCTGACATGATTATTCTTAGCTGTGATGCTTCCAATACCTGAATAGTCATCGTGAAAGAACTCTCTGAGGGTTCAAACATTAATTATAGGCACATGATGAGCCAGATCAGTGGGATATATATCCTGAGCGAGAAGTTTCCAGGGAAAAGAAAAGGGGAGAAAATGATCAGAAAATAATGTATGTGTCAAAAAAATTAAAAATAAATGACTCCATGGCTCTGTTTTTATACCTCCTCTCCAGAAACAGGATCTTCATTTATGGATAATCTGAAGAAGTAACATAAAATTGTTCAGCACTCTTCATGTGAAAGAATAACTCAGAGCACTTCACTGGGGTTAAGCAGGCACTGAGCAAGAGATTAAGATTGGAAAGTTGGAGAAGATGAACGAGGCCAAAGGCATGAATAGAAGTCAAGGAGAGAAGCTACACTGTCACTGTGTCAAAACCCTATAACTCCCTCTCTAATAGCACTGTAGATTTGCCTATACCACATGGACTACAGTGATTTAAGAAATAAGCTTTCTCAAAGGAAATTAGAAATTGCCACTCAATTCCAACCTAACAAGTGATAGCCATATATTGTAAAAGAATAAGAAAGAAGGCAGGCTCAGATATTCTCTCTGTTTCCAATTTTCCATCTTATGTTTTCCCTTAATCCTCCAGCCGAGGTAGTCAAGCCTTGTGTTAGCACATGGGTTCTACCTTACAAAAGTGACGACACTTCCAAAGTATTTCATTTGCTGCAGAAGACTTTAGGATGTCTTGAGCTCATTAAATTTGACATATAAATGCAAGTCTTTTTTTCTATTTGGTGCTAGTGGTTATGCACTTCATTCTTCAGGTGTCTGCCTCTTCAGTTGATTGGTTAATCATTGTGAGGAGAAAGAAGAAGTGGTTTCACAATAACTTGACAGATACATGAATCAAGCTATTATGGTACAGAGCCACAATGACCAGTTGGTTTTAATTTTAATGCTTGTTCTGTGTTCTTTTAGCTGATCTCTGCAGGAGTAGTCAGTTGGCCTCAGTGATCATGACATTGGCCAATTATCATGCTGGGTGGTAAAGTCGTGTGTGGGTGTTTGGTAAGAGCAATGTTAGGCTTTCCTGTGTTATAGACAGCTGAATAGCTAAACAAAACCATGTACACACATTTAGGATAAATACATGAAGAGTAACTATTTGAGTGAGCACTCATAAAAATGTAGTCCCTGAAAATAGTCTGCACCTTCAGAGAAGGTAGGGGAGAAAATCAATAAAATCTGTTAAGTACGGTACAGAAAATGCTATGGATTGTAAACGGAGTACAGGCTAAAAATGAAAAGTCTCCACTAATCATACACAGGTTAAAACATCCTGCTGTTACATTCATGAGCAACTCTGACAGGTAGGTCGAGGTTGCTGGAAAATGAATGAAGAGACCACATAGAGACTTATGTACTCAATAGAATATGATGTAACAGAGACCGTTCAGCTTGTGCAGAATGGAAATATGTAAAAATGCTGGACAGGGTTAACCAAACTCCCCATGATATTTTATGTGCAAACATTAGAATTATAGACATGTAAATCTCACCCTGCCTCCTACTTATCCTGTCTGACTGTGAGAGTAATTACATTCCAACACATCACTGCACATTTCTGTGAGATCAAAACCAAAGCAAGTACAAGCCAATAAACAGGATGAATGTGTTCTTCCCTGCAGACTAATGCTCAAAGATTTCCAGCCACTCCATCTGTAATTTGATCCATTAAATCCAAGGCAACTTAACACTAAAGATTATTACATGTGGCAAATATATATCCTGTTACGACTAAGTGAGGATGGGAGTCAGGTTCCCCTTTTAACATTTATTTTTAGCATCCAGCTATCACACTTTAATTAAAACTTGGTTTGCTAGAAAATGAAAGAACCAGTTGTCAAGGTTTTTGCAAGTGAAAGAAAGAGGAGATTTTTACCTTGCTAGCTCCAAAAAAATCACAACATCAAACATACATAGACAAATACAGGCAGAAAGTTTAAAACGGAGAGTATCTGGTAGAGATACGGAGAATAAGGGTTACTCCATTAAAGAGCCCTTAGAGCTCTCAAATCAGATTCTTTACCTGAGACCACAGTTGAATGATTGACATACATTCTCAGCAGTACCAGAGTCAATAGATATCTTTGAGGTCTGGGTGAATTGTTGTTTTCTCAATTTACTTTTAAACCAGGTGCTGCATGCTGAGGTGATGTGGGAAGTAAGCAGGGAGAAAGAGAGAGTTCCAGCTCTTCCTGTCGCAAATTAATTTTTCCTTACTGTTGCTGTACTGCTCAAAAGCAGCTGTTGGAATGCAGGTCTGTGAGTGTTCTGGAGTTTAGCTTCATTTTCACTTGAAGTTGGCTAACTGGCAACTGAACCTTTTATCTCCCAATATATGAAATTATCAAACACATATGAATTAAACAGGAGAAGTGAATTTCTTTATGCTGATACAGTTACCTGGCTTTGATATCGTTAGGTAGAAATGTTAGTTTCAACACAGATTCTCAAGAAGTTTTCTTCATTCTATGGTCAGGTGATCACTGCATCCATTTTAGGTTCATGTGTCTGCCTTTTTAAAAACCATTTGATTTCCCTTATTTAATACTATCGTAACTTTTTCTCATTCATTTACCTGATATGGTTGATGCTACTTGTGCTAACACTTACTGCCCAAGCCTAGGTTCCCTTGAGGTGCCTTCTTGAACTGCTGTAGTCCAAGTGTTGTAGATACTTCCACAAAGGCGTAAAGGAGAGAGCTCCACGATTTTGTCCCAATGGCAGTGAAGGAATGACTGTAGATAACACGGTGTAGAGCTGGATGAACACAGCAGGCCAAGCAGCATCAGAGGAGCAGGAAAGCTGACGTTTCAGGCCTAGACCCTTCTTCAGAAATGGGGGAGGGGAAGGTTCTTATTCCCTTAACCCTCATTCTCCGTATCTCTACCAGATACTCTCTGTTTTAACCTTTCTGCCTGTATTTGTCTATGTATGTTAGATGTTGTGATGTTTTTGGAGCTAGCAAGGTAAAAATCTCTTCTTTCTTTCACTTACGAAAACTTTGACAACTGGTTCTTTCATTTTCTAGCAAACCAAGTTTTCTGAAGAAGGGTCTAGGCCCGAAATGTCAGCTTTCCTGCTCCTCTGATGCTGCTTGGCCTGCTGTGTTCATCCAGCTCTACAACTTGTTATCTCAGATTCTCTGCAGTTCCTGCTACCTCTAAAAGAATGACAGTATATTTCCATGTTAGAGCAGTGAGTGGCTTGGGGGTGACCTTGTGGGTGGTGGTGTTCTGACGTATCTGCTGCCTTGTCCTTCTAGATAGTTGTAGTTGTGAGTTTGGAAGATGCTGTCTAATGACCCCTGTTGAATTCTGCAGAGCTTCTTTGCTGCTACTGGTGCAGGGAGTGAATGTTTGTGGGTGTGGTACCAAGCTGCTTTGTTCTGGAAGGTGTCAACTCTTTGTGTGTTGTAGGATTGTTTCTGGAACAATGACAATGCTCACAGTTAATCAAAAGTAGCTTTATTTTATGAGAACAAGAACATTGTGGCATTGACGTACCCTGCATTGCTATGTTGCTAACTTGGAAATGTATTTAATTCATATGCCCTGCATTAAATTTCTGTTGCCCCATCTAGCTTTACATAATTTGAAGTAATAACTTAGGTTACTTTATCCATACAATTTAAAATGTTATATACCTTTATGAGATTCTTCCTTTAAACTAGTTCTTCACAATTTATAAAGTTTGATTTTCTCGAACATTTCTTCATTGCCCAATCACTTTGTGCCAGAGACAATTTTGATATTCTTTTCTGTCTGCAATTCTGATGGTATGATGACCAGAATTAAACACTGTATTCATATAAAAGAAATACAAGTGAAAGCTTTTCATTTCAGGTTTGCAACTTTCAGTCCCCTTTTACCCTTCCCTCCTTTGCAGGAAAAGAGGGCTAGTCATATTCGATGGGTGTTGTTGCATAGACAACAGAAACACTCTTGTTCCTTATTTGATTGATGACAATTCATCTGTGTCTGATTTTGTTGCCACGCAATTACCAGGAGATGTCACAGAATGGTAATAATGAAGAAAAATCCTGATTGTTTTTCTTCCCCTAATCATACAAAAAAACCCAAGCATTAATCACAATATCGCAAAATATCAACCAATTAAAATCAGTTAATTCAGCACAGGTAATGGAACATTAATCTCTACCAGTCTGAGTTCCAGTGTATTAAAGCAGTGTACTGAAGCAGGAGCCTCTGAAGATAATCTGAATGATGAATTTAGATTTTTGGTTACTAGGAAGACAAGGGAAAGTGTTAAAGCAATATTATGAAGAGTGGCTGTCTATTCCTGCATGTGACAGATGGATATTAACAGGAAGCAAACTCAATGAGTGGCTCCTGGTGAACATCTCTCTTCTGTGAATTCTATGGCTTGGGACTTTGCTGTGGACCAGATGGGAGACACCACAGTGAGCAGTCAGGTAAAACTCTTTCTGAGAAGGGAAGTCTTGTTATCGAGAGAGGATCCATGTTTAACAAAATTGACAATAGTCAAGAGAGACTAGACCGTAGAAGTTTTATTTTGTTTGGACTTGTAGACTAGTAAAAGTATGGAAAGAACTCCTGCGAAATGATTGTTCAGCCCCTTTTATAAGCTGTTAACCATCTGTTTGAGAATAGACTGGTGATTTGGTGTGTTTACACACAGAGATGTGCAGAACCTTCCCTCTACAGATAAAATGAGTGAAGCAAGATCCTTTACAAAACAGACTATGGAACATCTGTAGAACATATGGCATTAATGTTAGGCAGACACAACATTATACTCCAGGAACAGCACCGAAACAAGTTATATTCCAGTTAATCCATTCCCAACAAACCCTCTTACATAAACTGTCCTTAGTGTTAATTTGGTAACTAGTCTTTGCTTGTGTAGTCTCATATATGTGTTGACTGCTGCTTCTCTGACTATCCAAATATTTATCTTTTCTTCAACTCTCCCAATTACCCTTGCGTAGTTTTATATGGTCATTTCCAACCTGGAATTCCACATTCACAATTTAAAATCTACCTTTCATAAAGTGCATTTGTAAGCATGAGGTCGCTTTCCATGCAATCAATCACTATGGTACATAATTAGATGATTTGCCCCTATGAACTCAGTCCTGTGTAGGGAAATCAGTTCATTCCATCCCCTCATTTTATCCCTGTCACCTTCAAACATATTTCCCTCAAATGCCTGTTCAATTTCCTTTTTAACCAGTGATGATCTCTACTTCAACCATGTTTGTAGGCAGCAAGTTCCAAGTGTGAAATAGTTCTTATTCACATTCCCCTCATGTCTCTTCACATCTTCATATTTAAAACCTTTAGTCTGGTTCTTCATCAGCTAATAAGGATCTTTCTTTTCATCCTCCTTTTCTAAATCTATAATAATCTTGTACAGCTCTTTCTCAGATCTACCTTCAACCTTCTCCCTCCAAAGAAGATAACCCTATCTCCTCCAAATTAACTTTATAGTTAAAATACCTCATCCTTGAATCCATTCTGCTAAATCCCCTTTACATAGTCTCAAAGATCCTCCTTCTAAAGTGTAGTAACTGAACTGACTGCATTCCTCTAGTTGTGGCTTAACTCCAGCTTTAAAATGGTTCAGCATGTCTTCCCTGCTTCTGTCCTCAAAATTTTTTATTTATGAAGTCCAAGATCCCAAATGATTTGCTAAGCATTCTCTCAGTTTATCTAGAATCCTTCAATGATCAATTCTGAACTCCCAGATCACTCCGTCTCTGCACACTCTTCAGAATTGTGCCTTTGTGTATATAATTCATCTCCCTAACCCTTCAGCTAAAGTGCATAACCTTACACTTTTCTGTATTAGCCATCATTTGCCACGTGTAAACAGGTGAATGAAACCTTGCAGCTTTTCTTACTAATTCCTGGATGAATTTGAGGCTTGAGGAAAATTAAAGTTATTCTTTTTGGGCTGTGTGGGGTGGGGGTGGTTTAGCTCAGTTGGTTGGATGGCCAGTTTGTGATGTAGAGTGATGCCAGTAGGTTGGGTTCAATTCTCATGCTGGTTGAGATCACCATGAAGGACTCTTCTTCTCAATCTCTCCCCTCACCTAAAGCATGGTGAGCCTCAAGTTAAATCAGCACCAGCAGTCTCTCTGTAATGAGAGAGCAACCCTATTGTCTGGTAAGACTATGCCAACTTTACCTTCTACCATTCTTTTTGATGTCCACCATTGGCTGCATGCTCTTGCTTTGACACCACAATCCTTGCTAACCAGATCGAGTGGGCTACAATGCTAGAATTCATAATGACCCTTAACTGAGGAATAAATTTACTTTGGATTGCATTTATATTTCACACCCTAAGCATCAACTTGAAGCAAAAATGAATGTTTTGGTCCAGTGCGTGGTTATAGATTAGCTGAGAAGGCCTGTATTGACTGCAAAGTGAAGTGGGATGAAATTGCTTCTATCTGAAGTTAAATCAGGCTGGATTCAAACTGAATGTACATTGAAGCTGTTACAGTGTGAATCTTGTCTAGAGGACTATGAGATGAATCTTGATTTCATCAAAGTTAGTTTCAGAGAATTGCTCAAGAGGATATCAAATTTTATTCTAATAATACTTGCAAGATTGGAAAGAAGCAAAAACTCTTTTCATTCAAAATGTTATCTTGGTTGGTTTAGGTATATAAATACAATATTGAACCATTTTGCAGATAGTCCTGTGAAGATAAAATCATTCAATTAGCTTATTCTACCTCCACCATTCCACATAGAGTACATTTCTGTTTCATGTGGTAAAAGGTGCTTTCAATTTGCATGAGAATTTAGGACAGGCTTTCTCTTAAGTCACCATTCAGCGAAATTTCCAACTAATGTGTTTATTTGCTCAGGTAATACAAAGCTTGTACAGCTCCCCTTTGTGAAGAAGATTCAACACCTTGTAATCTTGCCTTCAAACACTTTCAGACATTTCTCAGCATGTTGAATGAAAATACTAGTCTTTCAAGTGATTAAAAGAGAAAAGTATAATAGGTTCTGACTGAGGATCACAGTAACCTGACTCAACAACAAAGCAGATTGTTCTCCATGGTGGAGCTACGCTTCAGGCACACAGACAGTGTTCAATTATTTTGTGAACATTCTGTTCTTTCTCTGTTATTAGCAATGGCTCAAGCTTTAAAAGCATGTTCAGCAAGGTAACTCCTTCATTCTTTGCATGATTTTTTTCTTTTTTAATTGCTGAACTTCAACATTAGGACTAGGAACAGGAGTAATTCAGTCCCTAGAGACTACTCCACCATTTAATACAACCATGGCTGATCTCAGTTCAGCCTCAATTCCACTTTCTCCTCCACTTTCCATAACCCTTTATCCCACTACTAATTAAAAATATGTCTGTCTTCTCTTTAAATTGACTCAATGTCATGGTATCCACTGTTTTCTGGGGGAGCAAATTCCACAGATTGATGGCTCTTTGAGAGAAATAAATTTCTCCTCATCTCTGTTTTAAATCTGCTACCCTAATCCTAAAACTATGACTCTCAGTCTAGATTGTTCCACAAAAGGTAACATCCTCTTTATGTCTACTTTGTTAATCCCCTTTGACATCTTACATACCTCAATTAGTTATGCTCTTATTCTTCTAAACTTGAAAGAGTATAAGCCTAAACTGTTCAATCTCCTTCTTCATTGACAAATTTCTCACCTCTGGCATCAATCCAGTGCAGCCCACCAACCGTCTTGATTCATTTTGCCTTATTTCAGGCTGTTTTCCTCCTGGGGTGATAGAGAGGTAGGTATTAAGGGAGATGAATGTGGGTGACAGAGCTATTAGTTTTGGTGCAAGTGAGCAAGTAGACAGCATAGATGGCTCACAGAAACAGTGGTGTCTAGGTGAGTGACAGTGGAAGATGTTGCAAGCAATAGTGAGGGTGGCAGACCATGAGATACCAGGTGGGTACCATAGCAGAGATGAAGTGAACGTAAGGTATCAGACAGAAGATGGTAGCATTTACACTGCCGAAGTGGAGAAAGTGATTCAACTTTCTCCTACACTGGACGTGCATTCTTCCAGTTAACTGAGACTGCACTGGCCCAGGTGGCAGCCCCAAACCAGGTCTGGTGTCATGACCTCCACTGCCGGTCCTGGGAAGAGTGGACATCTCCCCTCTGAACCACTCTATCCACTAGGATCTCTGGGAAGCTGCTAATAAAGCAGGGTGTGAATTTCCTTTCTCTGCCATGTCAGGGGTAAATATCAGGAACTGTGCAGGGAGGCTCCAGCCTAACAGTGCTTATTCAGGTATACAACAACCTCTTAAAGATGGAACCCCATGCCATAAATCCATTCTTGGATTTCCTGACAATAGCGAGTTATTCTGGGAACAGCAAGTGGTTGGATGGGGCTAGAATCAGGTAACAGAGATCCTATGCAAACAAGGTAGGTGGTTAATGAGACAAAGTAGGTAAAATACGGTGAAATAAGCCCTCTGTGAAACTCAACAAAGCTGATGTTAAGATTCAGCCCAATGAATCTGAAAAACAAGCATCCTGCTCAATTCAAGTGAACAGTGCAACAAGATGTTGTTCTGCAGGAAGTAATGATGAAGGAGTGGCCTAAAAGTATCAAGGATAGTTTGGTTGCTATGAGAGACTATTGGGTGTGTAGAGATAAAGTGATAGTCTGCGAAAGCATTTTGTGCAAAGAAAGTAGAATCATTATCTCCAAGTGGATGAGAAAGAGATGCTGACGCACATCTAAGCAAAATATCAAGGAATTGCACTGGAAGGCAAGAGAACTACTCTAGTGGCCAAACAAGGGCAATGAAATTAAGGACCACATCAGCCAGTGCAGTGTTTACAATGAATACTAAGTGAAGCAAGCTAAAGAATCACCCATAATGCAGAACATGATTGAAACATAGAGTTGACCTCTTCATGCCTTTAGGAACTGATTGTCCTGTCATAGTCAACTACTACACTGACTACTAGATCAGCTGACAACAATGAGAGTGTAGGATGTATGAAAGCTTCACTTAGCATGACATTCCAGACATTGTGGAGTGACTGTGGTCCTGAAATTACAAGTGAAGAATTCAGCTGTTTCATGAAGGATTGGGAAATTCAACAACACGTATCACATTTGCACTATCCTCAGCCAAGTGGCTGAAGTGACAATAAAAGTCACCAAAGGGATCATAACACAATTGAACAAATTGTGTCAAGAATTGTACAGGCCAATCTTCATGTGGAGAAACACAGTCACAGAAACATGGAAGGTAGTCCAGTCCAAAAACTAATGTCACACCACACCCAAACTATTCTTCCATTAGCCAAAAAAAAACACTGAAGATAGAAATGGTAGCTGGTGGGAGTGACAAACTCAAGCTAAATAACAGAAAGCCAAATTTCATTTTGATAAAGGTGCCAAATCATTGCCAGAGCTGAACATTGAGGATCAATTCAGAGTTTCAAGGTGCAATGCTCTCAACAAGAGTCACCCTATTTGGCAACTTGGGCCCTGTGTTGAGTAGCTGTCAGCTTGATTGTATGCAGTGAACATGAATAACCAGATATGTCATCGCAACCACAGGACATCTGCACACAATTAGCAAACCTACACCCTCGTGGCAGGTCACTGGTCAGAAAGATGTGATCCATCACCTGAACAGAGTACAGAATGATCATCAGTCCCAGAGGTTACTGTTTCTCAGCGACAGAAATAATGGCAACAACGTTCTCCATAGGGAAGTCACTCCCCAGAGAAGGATCACCATCCTAGGAATGAGCAGATAGAAGAAGAACAGTCAACAACAATGTGTACATTTACCATTCTGAGACCTACTTGGTCCAAAGACTAAGGGGATGGGTAGCTGTGTGTGTTTAAGTGAGGAGTGAAAAAACTCTACAGAGGCCAGTCACCAAGTCAGACTGAACAGGATGTCTGACACTTCTCTTTTTATCTAAGTGAAGGCTTACAGGTATAAGGGTCGAGGGTGGGTCTGGGTCGGATGCTCTTCAGAGGGTCAGTGTGGAATCAATGGTCTGAATGGTCTCTATCTGCACTATAGTGATTCAATAAATAGAAGAGCTTTCAACACTCCTGAGGACTTCAGTCAAATGGAGAAATGTTTATTACAATTTGAACCTTAATATTACAAGATCCAATATTTAACTCTTAGCCCATGAATTTCAAACTTCACTGGATACTAAAACATTTAATCAAGAAAAGCTCAACATTTCAATAGAAGATTTTTTAAATTTCCTGTTTCTGGTGATTTACTGAATCCCTTACTCAATATTCAGTCCTTCAGTGAATCTTACCCTTAGACAGCAAAACCACTGCTTTGGGGCAATATAGTGAATGGATTATACACAGTTAGGTGAAGAAAATAACTGCAGACTGCATCGAACAATATCCAAGGCAGTGCAAGTTAGGATATTTTACATCTTGGACAGCCCACAGGCTGAAATGCATTGCACCTGGTCTGAAATGTGCTGCACAACAGGATACCAACTGAACTGCGCTATATGTTGGATAATGTAAACTTGTGGTGCAGCAGGAGTGTCACTATAAGGTTTTGGAGTAGATTTGTAGCTCGGGTTGTGAGTGTTGAGGTTGGTTGCCTCGCCGAGCTGGTTTGTTGTTCCGCAGACGTTTTGTTACCGTGCTTGGTAACGTCCTCAGTGCAGCCTCTGATGAAGCGTCGGTGTGTTTTCCCAGAGATAATAGGTACTGCAGATGCTGGAGAATCCGAGATAACAAGGTGTGGGGCTGGATGAACACAGCAGGCCAAGCAGCATCATAGGAGCAGGAAAGCTTGATGTTTCGGGCCTAGACCCTTCATCAGAAAATGGTGAAGGGTCTGATGAAGGGTCTAGGCCCGAAATGTCAAGCTTTCCTGCTCCTATGATGCTGCTTGGCCCGGTGTGTTTTCCTGCCTGGTTTTTAAACTCTGGGATCCGTTGCGATGGATTGCCTCACTTCCGGGTTTCCACTGTAGTGGAATGTATATGGGGTTGAGTTCAATGTGTTTATTAATAGCCTGCTTCATGGAGTGCCATGCTTCCAGGAATTCTCGTGCTTGTCTCTGCCTAGCCTGTCCCAGGATCTTAGTGTTGTCCCAGTCGAAGTCGTGGTTCTCCTTGTCCATGTGGATTGAGATGAGTGAGTATTGGCCGTGTCTTTTTGTAGCCAGTTGGTGTTCATGTACTCTTGTTGTTAGTTTCCTTCCTGTTTGTCCGATGTAGTGTTTCTCGCAGTCTCTGCAGGGAATCTTGTAGATGACATTGGTCCTGTCCATGGCAGGGAGTGGGTCTTTAGTTCGGGTGAGCACTTGTCGTAGGGTTGATGTGGGTTTGTGTGCCACTCTGATGCCCAGCGGTCGCAGAAGTCTTGTGGTGAGTTCTGACGTAGGGTAGTGTGGTGAGTGTGTTGGGGTGTGTAGAATCTTTCTGATGCTGTTCCTGTAGGCATCTCCTGACCCAGTTCTTTCGATATCCATTATCCTTGAACACTTGGAAGAGGTATTCTTCTTCCTCTTGGCGTAGTTCCATGTTGCTGCAGTGTGTTGTTGCCCTTTTAAATAGTGTTCACACACAGCTTTGTTTGTGTTTGCTGGGATGGTTACTATTGAAGTTCAATACCTGGTCTGTGTGTGTGTGGCTTTTCGGTGTACTTTCGTTTGCAGTTCCCCATTTGTCTTGCACTCTACCATGACGTCCAGGAATGGGAGTTGTTTGTTCTTCTCCTCCTCTCTGGTGAATTTTATTCTGGTGAGGGTGTTGTTTATGAGTTTGTGTGTCTCTTCTAATTTGGTCCGTTTAATGATGACAAAGGTGTCGTCTACGTAGCGTATCCATAGTTTAGGTTGGATTTGCGAAAGGGCAATCCTTTCCAGTCTTTGCATCACTGCTTCTGCTATCAGTCCGGAGATAGGCGATCCCATGGGTGTCCCGTTGATTTGCTCGTATGTTTGGCCGTTGAAGGTGAAGTGGGTGGTCACTATCTCTGATCCAAAAGGCTTGGGCTCAAGTCCCAACTGCTCCAAAGACTGAACACAAAACATCTGAATACCAGAGACATTTGCTGGTCTGTGCCTTAGGAGCAGCAGAAGGTTTTCACCAAGTGTGAAATGATAACTCAACATAAGACAAATGCTGTCATGGGTACTGGTATTACCTGAAGGATGATGACACAGTATTTGTACAAGTACTGTTATCTGTTGTAGAGAACTGCATTGTGCATTCAGTTGACTTAAGGCTATCATACACCTATGACAACAGAGGCAGAATAAAAGAATACATTTTTAGTGGCACAGGGGGCAGTTCTGCCTCTTACTGAACCATTTACTACAGATTTAAGTCTCATCCAAGTATATTAGGGGCTTTGTTAGCTCAGTTGGCTGTATAGCTGTTCTGCAATGCTGAGCGATACCAACAACATAGGTCCAATACCCACAATGGCTGAGATTAGCATAAGGGACTCTCCTTCTCTACCTCTCACCTCATCTGAATTGTGGTAATCCTCAGGTTAAACCACCACCAATCATCTCACTCAAATCAGAGGTCTATACCTTTATGCGAACGGATACTTGTATGACATAAATACAGCTAAGGAACATGTAGAATAAGGTCCGGTATCACTACAGCTGTGGATATTAGTATAGATGTAACTTGCGGTAACAAAGTTCCACATCCTGCCACTCCTATTTGGTATAAACGTGTAACTGCAAATCATTGTCCATGAACTATAAAGTTTCAGCTGAACAATGGTCACTGAAAAGTGGAAGGCATGCAGCTGCCAAGAAACTACATTTTAACTTGCAGTCAGCTTCAGGAAGAATAAGGAGAGGAAGCATTTGGAATGAAAAGAAATACCAGCTTTTAATATGCCTCCAGAACAGCCAGTGTAATGTTTATGTAACAACAGAGAACTTAATTCAATGCTTCCACCTTGTGGTCAGAGTGACAAACTGATGCTACTGTAATAAATGCTTCTGTGAAGTTGCTGTTTCAGATGAATTCTGTACCTTTATACGAATTAGCACTGAAAAGCTGATTTTACTTTCCGACAGTGTGTAAAATGCCTTGCTTGATTTCATTTTCCATTGAGTTTAATGTCATTTGTATTCCACCACTGCTGCAAGTTAAAAACACAGATTCAGGGCCAAATCTCTTCACCTAATAATTTTTGAATCCAATATTCACCCAATTTGCATCATTACAATAATTATCACCCATCAGGTCATTTGCCCATTGTGTGTTATACAATATACACAAAAGCATTATATGTAATGAAACACAATGAGTTATATAATGTACACAAGACATTATACTTAATGAAACACAATGGGTTCTATAATATACACAAGAGCATTTTACCTGAGCAAACACAGTCTATTATATTTGTCATGCATAAAATATATAGTTAACCATAAAGGGTCTATCACATTTCAAGTCTGCTTGTAGCTGACATTTTTTTTCTACTTGGGTCAAACAGGCACTATTGTTTTAGTTAATTCCCCATGCTAATTCCCCAGGTAGAGGCAAATAGAAAATCTGGCAATTAAATACCAGAAACTCAGGGAGGCAGTGGTGGATGGATTCACAGCTAGTAATCCAGAGGTCCAAGCTCTGGTTGAAATGGCGCTGAATTTTATCAAAAAGTTGGTTTAATGTTAATTTCAGGAAGTTCCGGTGAGTTATCTGTCATAATTCGCCACTGCTCACCTCTTTATGTATGCTCCACAGCTCTACAGTGTGCACTTGTGTGTTTGCAACAGAAGTACTCGTCACTGATTGGACCTAGTGGGATTTCCACCTCCAGCATTGGATATAAAGTCTAGCTGTGCACAAGCTCAAACTGTGGCAGCCAGGAATAGTCCTTCAGGATACACATTGTGGGATGGATATAGGTGGCATGGGTGACACTTCATTGGACGTCAAAGCTCAGATTAATCAATGTATTGCTGCTTTACATCATTGCCTGTTTGAGCACCTGACCATGTAACCATATTTACAAAAATGAAGCTACAAAGCTAGCCATCTTTAGCACTATACCATGTTAAAACCGTGTGTAAGGGAGTGCTACTCTTTCCCTAATGTCCAGCATAGCATAACATTGTGTCATTGTTCAGTATGGGAACATCATATGTTGAAAGTCCTTTCAACAGTTGTTAATGTTAACTTTGATTGAACAAAATTGAAAAGTGAAGGAAAAACAAACAAAAACATTTTTATTTGCTTCTGGGAATAAACAGGGTCTGCTTGCCTTTTGAACAAAAAACAAATCTACAGTCAGTACATGTTGAAATCAGCCTACACACATCTCTTTGAACCGTGTACTAATTAACGCTTGTCTGCCTTGCTGCATCAAACACTGCTCCATCAGGCTGAAGGTATTCTCCTGCATAGTGTCCTCATCTTGCTCCTCAGAGACAGGTGCCACTCTCCCAGCTCTTCAGTGTCCATGGCATCTCCCTTTCTCTGCTCCAGTTGTGCAGGCCAAAGCAGGCAAGGATTGTGTGGCGCATTCTGTTGGGAGTGCACTGTAATAACATTCCCCAGACTTTAATATTATGGAACCCCTGACCCCAACTGCCCCAAATAGCTGACTATGTCCAAACTCATGGACTGACTGAGATCAGACTGAACTGGCTGGGGTGGGATCCCTGACTGATGTCAGCCCACCCTTTTTTGACTGAGGACTACTCCCCTTAGACTTTGAAATGTGGCCATTTGGCTGAAGTGCATTTAGTATGTTTGACACAAAAGTTGTCAGCATATGCTGAAATGTTCATAAATGAAGTGCCATATACGTAACCCCCTCGACTGAACACTGCTGGCAACCATGGCAAACTGTCTGGCTGTGCTGAAAGGCAAGGCAGGACAAAAGTATTGTTAAGCTGCAAGTTCTGAATGATGCAAAAATGTGCAAAAAGGCAAGGCAAGGAAGAGATGCTGTGAGCATCAAAGTAGATGCAAAGTGAGTGAGAGCTAAGAAGGCATGCTAACTGACCTGGGATACAGCCTGTTCAGCTGCATGAAAAGGGTGTTTATGAATTTTCATGAATTGTGAAAATATCGAGATCTATGCATACTGGTAGTCCAGCTACTGCTCAACTGCTGGTAACTCCAGATTTTGGGATGCCATTATGTATTGGAATGTACAATTCTGGTAATGCATGGAATTGGTGATCCATTATACACTCTGGAACGGTCTCTCATTGGCTCTATTTCTGTTCAACGTGAGTAAAATAATTTGAGATCCAGCTAGGTGCAATTGCTTTAGTCATGAATACTAACTCAGTAATGCCACATGTTAGGCATCACGTTACATTTTACTGGCATATGAATGTTTTTCCAAGAATAACCATTACAAATTATGGCCTTAAGTAATTATCACCAATACATTACTTGCATAACTTACCTCCCTCTCGTTAGAAATAGAATGGAATATCCTTTATTGTCACGTGTACTCAAGTACAGGAGTACAGTGAAAAGTTTTACAATGTTGCCTCTTTATGGTACCATCTTAGATATAAGTACCTCGGTACTAATCTCAGATACAAAAAAGAGGAATAAAAAAAAGTAGTTGCATTAGTTTACAGTGATTCATAACATAAGTTAGAAACAAGACATGGTTAAAAGGATGGACATTACAGTCAGATAAACAAATTACAAACAACCATTATATTGCAGTAGCACAGCGCAGAGGCTCCCACACATAGGCTGACCGCCCGCACCAGACCCCATTCCAACAACTGTCCCCACTCCTCTCCAAGCCTTCAGTCGGCTCTGCACTGACTTTCAACCGCAACAAGGTAAGTTTTCTCTGGAAGTCATTCTCCGCGCCAGCCACAAGCTCCAGGACTGCTTCCCCGTGTTGGCCACTCTTCCGGGAATCCTTCCCTGCACTGGCCACCGCTCCAGGACTGCTTCCCCTCGCCAGCTGCCGCTCCGGGATTTGCCCCTGGGGCTCGCCAGCTCCTCCTTTCCCGTCCGGGTAAGTCCAAGTCATTAGATGAAAATATCTTAGAAAGGAGGAAAAGAAAAAGAGAGAAAAAATAATAAGAATGGGCGGAGCCGCCACCATCTGACCATGTCAGATAAGCAAAGCTAATCAGTTGCTAACTTTTAACCTTTAACTTTTTT
Source organism: Ginglymostoma cirratum (assembly GCA_024137785.1). Classification (NCBI taxonomy): domain Eukaryota; kingdom Metazoa; phylum Chordata; class Chondrichthyes; order Orectolobiformes; family Ginglymostomatidae; genus Ginglymostoma; species Ginglymostoma cirratum. The sequence continues at coordinate 22,822,297 of JAHRHZ010000267.1, read as the reverse complement.
TTGCCATTTCTGAATCCCGTTTCACCCCTGATACCGAATGAAAAATGTTTTGGAGGTGCTGCATTCTCACACTGTACAGCAAACATGCAAGGACTTATTCTGTGATGTTCAAGGGTTGTTTCTTTGGGAGAAAGGCTATCATTGTGGCTTAACGCAAATGTTTCCTACCAGTGACATACATCCAAATAAATTTACATCCCTCGGAGTTCCTAACTGAGGCATGACATTTGTCTTTCTTGTGAGAACTCCCTTGCATTTGCGCTGGGGCACGTTGTGTTTCCTCATCGTGATGGATGTGAGCTTGATAATATTATTACGTAAAATGGTGTTCTCTTTCTGACATTGCCCACAGAATAATCGATTCATGTATCTGACATAGACATAACGGTTGTTGGGATCCTTCTGGCCTTGCCTCACAGGCAAAGTCAGCATAGAAGGTGTCATGACAACAGTTCAGAACCCCAAAAGTCTTTGAACATTTTGAATTTGTAATTCCAAAATGTGTTTTTTTTTAAACAAGGGCTGACAGAGCCAAAAATTAAGTGACTGCTTGGAGACAGACGCTTAGTGAGTGTTATACCTTAAAGATGTAAAAGCAATTTGGGTATCCCATCTTGAACTGTAATATCTTGAGGAACCTACCTGAGGTCTGGGCCTAACAAAAGAGACAGCAATCACAAATTTGTCAGCAAGAATAGCAATCTCTAGTAGCTGTTGCACAGCCTCCAGAGGGTGAAACATTGGGTGACAACCCATCAATATGGTGGAGGATAATGAAGAGACCCCATATCTATAGACCTCATTATCATTTGCTGTATCTCTTATAAGTACAGTGCAAGCACAGACTAGGATAGTTCTAGGCCCTTCTTGTTGAACTATGCCACCTGCTGGAGCAGGACCCGAGCTCAGAAGGAATATGTTCCCATCCCATCCTGTGATCCCACCAAGGTTGCAGCTGCCTGGAGTTTTATGTCAGAGGCAGATTTCAGGGAGCATCTGGACACCTATGTGGCATCCCACGATTTCTTAACCCATAACTGTATCCGAGATGTTACAGGTGCTATTTTCTCTGGATTTTTTTCTTTATTCATTCACTGGATGAGGATGTCGCTGGCTAGGCAGCATTTATTGCCCATCCCTAATTGTCCAGAAGGCAGTTAAGAGTCAACCACATTACTGTGGTTGAACTTGTTTAGATCCTTTCCCCATGATGAGGAGAGTCAAGCAGCGAAAAGAAGGAAAAGATGAAGTTGAAAGAGAAACGAAGGAGGAAGAAGGATGCTGCTGGCCTGGGGCTGGGGAGGAGACGAGCTCAGAAGCCCAAACACAGCTTACCAGCCATTGCCACCTGTGGAACACCATCTTGTGAAGAGATGTAGAAAATGGGAACAGGTGTGGGCCATTTTCCCCATTGAGCCCATTCCACCATTCCATATGACCATGGTTGATCCTCTGTTTCAACACCATATGCTGCTTTCTCTCCATAATGCTTTCAGTGATTTGTCCTCCACTGTCTTCTGTGGTACAGAATTCCACAGGTGCACCACCCTCTGACTGAAGAAATGTCTCCTTACTTCTGTCCAAAATGGCTGAGCCCATATCCTGAGACCATGACCCCTTGTTCTGTACCTGCTGGCCAGGGAAAATATTGCACCTGCATCCAGCCTCTCATTTGAGAATTTTATAGGCTTCAATGAAATTCCCCTTACCTTGTCATGCCAGAAATCAGTCTGGTCAACATTTGCTGCACTCTACCCACAGCAATATACCCTTCTTAGGTAAGGAGATGAAATCGCACCATAATACTCTCAGAGTGGTCTCACCTAGGCGCTGTACAGCTACAGTAAGACTTCCTTGTTCCTGTACTCAAAGAAAGACAATATACCATTTGCCTTTCTAACTGCTTGCTGCAGATGCATGTTTGCTTCTGGTGACCATTGAAAAGGACACCCAGGTCCCGTTGTACTCAACATTTCCCAATCTACCACAACGTAATAATACTCTGCCATTCTGTCTGTGGAATAATTGTATGTTGAGACTGTTTAATTTAAGCTGAGTAGTAATGAGTTAAAATAATACATGGCTAGGAGCACGAAGTAGAGGAACTTTAGCTTTGTGAAACACTGCATAATGCTGTAACTGCAGTCTGCCTTTGCCTAGTTTGAGAAGTCATGTAGGGCAGATAACAAAAAGCTAGGGCTCGCAGCATCTGTCCACTCTTACCTTCACTGCATTCTGCTTCAATTAATGTATGTCTGGTTGCCTAAGTAATGACCTTGCCTTGCTAAAACACAGTACAGTTGCAGTATGTTTTAACTTGTTTGTACCACTGTATAAATTCTGCTTCTTTTTTGTGCTTGTCAGTGCCTTCGGACCTGACCTTTTATCAGCGTTGACTCTCCATGACATCACAAATGAAACCTCTTTACTTCGAAGTCTGGACCTTTGGTGTGTAATGTAGTTGAGTTCCTTCGACACTGTCTTTATACCAAATCGTCAGCTTCACAGTTACCTACCTTATACTGCACAAGCCATACACTTACCCACTTACTCAACTTGTTTCAATCACCTTGAAGGCTTTTTACATTCTTCTCACAATCAACCTGGTTTTGTGTCACCTGCAAACTTGGGAATATCCCCTAATCTAAATTGTTGATGTATGTTGTGAATAACTCAAGCACTGATCCCTGAGATCACTCAATATCACCACCTTCTATTCTGAAAGTGGGAGGTGATGGTCTAGTGGTATTACCGCTGGACTGTTAATCCAGAGACCCAGATAACGTTCTGGGGACCCGGGTTCGGATCCCACCATGGCAGATGGTGGAAGTTGAATTCAATAAAGATATCTGGAAGTAAGAATCTAATGATGACCACGAATCCATTGTCAATTGTCGGGAAAATCCCATCTGGTTCACTAGTGTCCTTTAGGGAAGGAAACTGCCATCCTTACCTGGTCTGGCCTACATGTGACTCCATACCCACAGCAATGTGGTTGACTCTGAACTGCCCTCTGGGCAATAAATGCTGCCTAGTCAGTGATGCCCTCATCCTGTGAATGAATAAAAAAAAAACAGTTTATTCCTCTTCTCATTTCCTGTAAACTAACAAATTCTCAATCTATGCCAGTATGTTACCAACAATCTCATGTGCTTTGATTCGGCATACTCAGTTGTTATCTTGGACTTTATCTATTATTTACCTTTCTGAAAATCTAAATTCACAGTGCAAATATACCACGCCCACTGTTTCTCCATCGTCTGGCCTACTATTACTTCCTCGAAAACTTCCATTAGAGTTAGCAAACATTATTTGCTTTTATCAATCCATGTTGATGTAGAAAATATCAATGGGATTATCCAGAATCTCCTGCTACCACGTCCTTTGTAATAGATTCCAGCATTTTTTCTACACTGATGTTTTCTTTCTTTTTTCAATATTGGGATTACATTTCCCACCCTTCAATCAGCTGGAACTATTCTAGAGTCTGCAGAATTTTGGAATTTGACAATCAAAGCATCCATTATTTCTACAGCTCATTAGTACCCTGGGATTTAGATTACTAGGCTCAGGAGATTTGTGAGCTTTCTCTAGCTTTTTTCAATAATAATAATTTCCTTCAATTTCTCCCTCCCACAAGACCCTTACATTCCTAAACTTTTTGCGAAGACAGAACAAAAGTAATCACTTAAATCCTCTGCCACCTCCATGATCAATTCTCCAGTTTCAGACAGTAAAAAGCCTAATTTGTTTTCACTAACCTTTTTCTTTTTATGTGTTTATAGAAGTTTATAGTTGGATCTTATGTTCCGTTCAAGTTTGCTTTTTATTCTACTTTTCCCCTATTAATTAACCTCGTGGTAATCCTTTGCTGAATTCTAAAGAGTTCCTAGGACTCAGGTTTGCTACATTTCCCAGAAACTTTATATGATCTCTCTTCAAATCACATGCTGTCCTTTATATCCTTTCTAAGCCATGGTTGGCCCCAAAATGAATGTATGACTGTTGCAATGCATGCATTCCTTAAATATGTGCATTGCCTAGCTATTGTCTTGCCTTTTACTGAAGTTACACAATCTGTCACAGTCAACCGATGCCTCATACCTTTTTAGTTTCCTTTCTTTAGATTTATGACCCTGGTTTTGGACTGGGGTACTTCACTTTCTATCTCATTGAAGAATTCTATCATTTTATGGCTGTTTCTTCTTAATGGACCTCTCGCAACAAGAGAAATTAAACGCTTTTCATTACACAGTACCAAATTTAGGATAGCCTGTACTTAGTTAATTCCGCAACATACGAGTCTAAAAAGGTATTCTGTATGCACTCCGGGATTGCATTCACATAAACAGTGTTTTTGCTAATGTGGTTAGCCCAGTTTATATATAGATTAAAGTCACCCATTATTTCTGTCACACCTTTGTTGCATGCACCTCTAATCTACTATTTGTTTCCACCCCCTACCTTACTACTACTATTTAGAGGCCTATAGACAACTTTCAGTAATGTTTTCCATCACTTGTTGCTTCTTAGCTCCACCCAGACTCATTCTACACCAAGATTTTCTGTGCCAATGTGCTTCTCGCTATTGCCTTGTTTTCATCTTTCACTAATAACACCTACTTAGCCTTTTTGACCATATTGCCTAAAAATTGAATACTCTCACTTCTGAACCTTGCGGTCACATCTCTGTAACTGCAATCATATCTTGCCCATTTAAAAATATTGACACTGTTAATTAGTCTAACTCCTTGCAAGTGCTTCATGCATTCAGATATAATACCTTTAGATTTGTCTTTTTATATTTACACTTTTTATGTACTATTTGTTGCTAGCCCTTGTTTCCTCTGCCTTCCATTTTTGCTTTCTATTTTTCTATCTTTCATTCCCCGTGGTGTGGTCACCTCTGAGTATGTGTTATTCACAAAGATATCAGCCTTGTGGATACATCACAGTAATTCCAGAAGCTTCTCCACATCCAAAACACAGGGTTCAAGTAGCTGCAGATGCACATGTGTTCACCCTGGATACTGGGAGTATTCCTGACTTCCGACAGTGTAGAGAAATGATGTGACAGGGGTGCAGCATAGCACAGCACGATGAAGTGAAAAAAGGTATCCTTTCATTTTTCTATATTTTTGATTATGAACTGAAATGGGAAAAGGACTGTTTTAGAATTAGAATCCCTACAGCGTGGAAACAGGCCCTTTGGCCAACAAGTCCACACCGACCCTTGGTGCATCCCACCCAGACCCAGACCCATCCCCCTATAACCCACACATCCCTGAACACTATGGGCAATTTAGCATGGCCAATCCACCTAGCCTGCACATCTTTGGACTGCGGGAGGAAACTGGAGCAAACCCACACAGACATGGGGAGAATGTGCAAACTCCACACAGACAGTTACCTGAGGCTGGTATTGAACCCAGGTCCCTGGTGCTGTGAGGCTGCAGTGCTAACCACTGAGCCACCGTGCCGCCCTAAAAGAGAAGGAATGTGGAAAGGATTGCTGCACTTTTTAAAAGCAAGCCACCCCCACATTTTGTGAGTGCTTTTTACATTATTGTTTGTTCAACCAGCGGGAGAAGTTTAGTTGCTGATGAACAAGACCTAGGGAATGTGTTTGAAATGAGATTGGCCTGGCAACAAGTAGCTGATTGGTCTGTAAAGTGGTGACAAGTTATCAATGACAAAGACCTTCTGCCTACCAACAACTTTGTTACTGGCCCCAGGTAGCTGAACAGCTTGTGGGTGTGAACGGGATGGTTAGAAGCCTTTGGACCTCTGGAAAGGGTCCTTGTCTCTGCAATAAAAACCACCTAAATCTTGAACAAAGCCAATTTATTTCCCCTCAGCAGTTACTGTAAGGAGTTGGTCTGAACCAATAAGTCGGATACTTTATAAATTGTGAGCCTGCTGCCCTGTGCCTCCTGCAAAGAAGTGGAAAACACCTGAGGAGAGCGAGAAAGATTGATGAGCAGCAAGTTCTGACGATCAAAAGGTTCATCACAGTGAACTCTGTGGACAGCGATCATTGAACTACCTTCTCAGATTTTCCCTTTTCCCATAGACACAAAAACTGGTGTTATCTGTATGTGAGGAAGGGAAATTTTTAAAGGGAGTTAGAATTTTGACCACGGGGAGCAATTTATAGTAATTTGCCTATAACTTAAATCAATTTATTTCTAATAAATAGGAATTCTTGCTAAGTACAGAAACCTGGTTCATGCTTTCTGACAACCTGGGTTTAAAAAGACAAGTAAATTCGGGAAGTTTTGTATACTTTGTTGAAATCTTTAACTTCTATGATGACTGCAGAAATAGCAGGGCTTGCTTTCACCCCAGTGAAAAATGACAGAGGTTTACTGTCTTAGTCACCCACAGAGGTCTCTATGTCTCCACATGCAAAGTCACATTCTTAACCAGCTAAATATAACATCTTTTCTTCATATGGCATATGAGGAGTTTTATATCCACTATGACCCATCAGTCTTTACCATCTTGCTCTGGTTGTGAGACATCTTTACCTGTAATACAATAGAAGGAGCAATTAAGTCTAACAGAAGGGGTTGGGACAGCCATTAGTGCATGACTAATTAGTACCAGGATAGATGGTATGATAACACCAGTAAGTGAGCAGAAAGATAGCAAGAAGAGTTGTTAGTTTGGGATGAGATGAGTGAGAGTCATTGAATGGATATGATGCATATAATAGTGAGAGCTGTGGTCTATGAGCTTTTGTAAGAACGATTTGCAGTGTCAGAGTTAGACTGAACGGTGAGGTAGCAGAGAGAAGATGGTGGCACTTAGCCTTACAGAGAAGAGAAGATCATTAGTTTCTTCATGTACCGCTGTATCGTGTCTCGCCCAGGGGACTGCACTGATCCACGCTGCTATCTTAGTCCAAGTTGGCTGATGTCTGATCGTGAGGCCTCCTTTGCCAGTCAGCAGTACTTTCGTGCTTGACCCAAATTGCCCATGGAAGTATGTTCAGAACCTGTAATATTAGCAATGGTACTAGAATGTACAGAATAAATTAAGCCTTTAATTACATATGTATCATTTTATATTTCCTATGTATATATACACACACAATATTTTCTGTCTCGTTATGTATGTTTCATGTATATAGCCAGCATCCTGTAATATGTCATGAAAAAGAACGTATTTGTTCTGTTTGCGTTTTTTGTTTTTGATTCAAGGAATAATAGAATCAGACCAACTGCTGTTTAGCTGACAGAATTTCAGCCTTTCCTCTCCACCCACTAAGCAGTTTTTTTACAGCGTTGCGGAGGAGTGGAATAGAATGTCGTTTAAACCCTCAACCAGCTGCTGAGTTCCCAGTCCAAATGATGTTAGTCACTGCTGAAGGGAAGAAAGAGAAATCACTGGGAGATTCCAGCTAAATGGCCAGCTGAGTAAAACTTCCATAGCAGTATTCATCTTCTCAGATTGAAGTTAATGTTGTAGAAAGAAGGACATCAGAGAATGGGGACAAATATAGAAGCGGAAGAATTTGAAAACAAAATCTCAGGTATTTTGAAACATGATTTTTTATTTATGCAACATTCGCAAAAAACAGCATGTGGACAAAACGTCTCAAGGCCAGCGAGTGACTGATTATCCTGTGATAATGTGACCCTCCAACCAGTCTGTTAACATTGCATAATAGTTTTATGAAGAGTCATGAACTCAGTTAAAGGACTACAACACAAAGTTTTCAAGAACTTGACAATCGTACAGAATGTTTGTAAAATTCAGCTTCCCAGTGCTTTGATTACAGATTAGCATCAAAGTGCCATCTGCGCTAAGCTCATTCGCTTCTCCGACAGTTGTATTGGTAGGGGTGTTAGCACTGATATTAGGAATGGGCACCAGAACGATGCAGAGTAGACAGTGTAATGCTGATTTGATGGCAGCTCTGCCATTTTTGCCCTCTCCGCAGTAGTCGATGCTTTCTACCAACCAGAAAAATTAAGAACAGAAGTAGGTCATTCAGCTTTCCAAACCTGCTCTGCCATTCATTAAGATCAGGCCTGATCTGTAAAGATACACAAAGGAATTATCAATAACTTTTAGATTACTTGTTAGAGCAAAATTACTACCTCCCTGTGAAGCACTGTGAGCCGCTTTTGAGTACTTGTATCCACAGATGTGATGACCGCAGTCTCAGTCTTACCTACCGCACTTGCTGAGTTTGCATAAACTCTTTCTATCTATGGTCAAGTATCACTTTAGTTTGAAAGACAAGGAGGTGTGTCAGTGATTGTGGTGCAATGTACTTGAGGGATGATGCACTTGTTACAGTTGAATAGCTTGCAGCATGTGTAAATTGCAAACTGTGCGGCTTGGAGCAGTGCAACGTATGTCACGCTAAACTGAAGCTATGAATGTGAGTTATGCTTTAAATGAAGTGAATAAAGTATAGGACTACATGGAATAGACAACACTGAAGCAGGGCATTTGGCCTTACCAGTCCATGCCAGTGTTTATGCATCTTTTATCATTCAAACCTACTACAATGTCATCTATTCCCAACTCCATCACATATTTTTGTTTAATTTTGCTTTAAATACATCTATCTATACTATTCACTTCTATCCACTCCGTATGGTGACATCGTATTCTGAGTCCCGTTGAATTTGTTTTGACTGTCTTATATTGATGACTGTTAGGTATGATCTTCCCTGTGAGAGGAAACATTGTCTAATTAGATACTCTATCAAAATAATTCAAACTTTTAAAAACCTCCAGTAGGCTTGACACAGGGGAGGCAACGGCCTAGTGGTATTATCGCTGGAATGTTAATCCAGAGCCCCGATGATATTCTGGGGTCCCGGGTTCGAATCCTGCTATGGCAGATGGTGGAATTTGAATTCAATAAAAAAAAATCTGGAATTAAGAATCTAATGATGACCAGGAATCAATTGTGAAAAACCCACCTGGTTCACTAATGTCCTTTAGGGAAGGAAACTGCCATCTTTACCTGGTCTGGCCTACATGTGACTCCAGACCCACAGCAATGTGGTTGACTCTGAACTGCCCTCAGGGCAATTAGGGGTGGGCCAAAAAAGCTGCCTAGCCAGCGACATCCTCATCCTGTTAATTGATAAAGGGGAAAAAAAAACTTACCCTCAGCTTTCTTTGTACCATGAGAGGAGACCCTGCCTGTGAATTCTTCCCTAATATGTATACTCACACATTTCTGGTATTATACTTCCAAATATTCTCTGTGCATGCCTCCAAATCCTTGGTACCTCTGAATCTTTTTATAATATGTCAATCAGAACCGTGTGCACAAGTCCATGCATGTGCAACCAAAGTTTAGAACAGCTAGTGGTTCATTTTTTTTTAACCATTTTCTATCTGAAGCTGTATTCATTGTCTTTGACTACGCATGAGACGATTGAACTTCTTCCTACACACTACACTGGTCCATTGACTACTGGTATTGACCACTACAGTTATTGTGATTACTGCCTTCTCCGTATATTTGTGGAGAGCCTACAGTCCCCTGTGGATAAAAAATTTTCTTCTCCACCCGCTACAACAAGGCCTCTGCTGCTGTGCTTGAAAATGTTGCAGCACACTCTCTGCCCTGCCAAACCATATTGATCTTTTGTTGCAACGCAGACACCCTTCCCCAGCTAATTGCAGCAACTACTACAGCTAGCCAAAATATATCTCATCTTTTAACAGTTTCAGTTTGGCTTTAAATATTGCAGGCTCACTTTAATTAGTCTTGCACAAACCTGGACTCTTTACTGAAATGTGCAGTCACTAAGCAATACATTTAGGCCCAAGTTGCACATGACAATGATAGTCATGAGCCTGTGTGCTGCCTGCATTGCAATGAACAAGCATGGGTTAGCCATGCAACATGATTCCTGTGCCTGTTTTCAGGCCTTATTTTTCCCCTCAGTCACTGTAATGACATGCGATACGTGATTTTAAATCATGTATCTTCCTGAACAAACAAATGCTTTCTGAGGCTCAAACTTCACTCTTTATCTGTGGTATCTTCAGTTAATATTTACTTTTGATGAGAGATTTGACAAGACCTGGATTCAAAATTTCACCTGAGCACATTTCTGTAAACACAGAAGTTATCTTGTTTTAACTAAGATGTTGCCTTCTCAGCCAAAAGCCGTAATTCTTGGCTGGACTTTTGGACAGACAGTTGTGCAGACTCAGGACATATCATTGTGGGGGAGGGGAGAACAAAGGAAAAAAGTGGACGTGATCAGCCCAGCTCCATAGATCCACATCAGCAGTCGACGGATCATGGAACCACTGTTGTAGTTGTAGGTACCAGACTAAATGTAAGAGATTAGAACACTGTGCAGAAGAAGCATTTCATGAAGTGTTAGAAAGCAGTGGAACTTTTTTCAGTGTTAGTTGTTGAAACAGAAGCTTTCTGGTTGAGATTGGATATGGATGAAGGAAAATCTGGTTGAAGGAATAAGGGGGCAAGCTGGTTAAATGAAATAGAACCAACTGTTCATGTGAAGGTGGGTGGTGTGATAAGTACTAATACTGACTGACAAATCTAGGGCTTCCCAAATGGGTTTGTGAGCTGAACTTCTGGAATGATGAGGTTTGACATAGCAGTGGTTGTCATTGATATCCAATTGAGTGAACAGCTGGGAGACAACTTTAAATCCTTGCATTTTTTCAAACTTTGGGAGTTGCCCAAATGACTCAAGCTCACGGTTTGGCTTCTATAGTCATAAAAATGGCAGGCATTACATACTTTAAAAAAAAATTAAATTCCCTCATAACCCTGTCTATTCCACCCCTCCCTCTTAGAGATCCTCTTCACCCTACATCAGCCAAGATGATGTACAACTATGGACCAAAGCAGAACTGCAGTGATGGACAGATGATGGAAAGGTGTAACCTTATTAATAAAATGTAATGGAAAAGTTGAATACATAGTGAAATAACTCCACAAAGGCCAGTATCCTGTCACCAAGTCATCCTTTATTTACATGTGCTTTGTACCTGACATTGACCCAGCTAGCACAGAGCTGGCTGTTAGACTGAGCAGAACTCCTAACACTCCTGTTTATACCTGTCAGCCAGAACTCCCTGATTGGACCATGTCAACAGCCCAAGTTGGGGAATTTGTATTTGATAAGATTCACCTGGCTGACATTGTTCCATTCACTATACTGCTCCCCTTCGAAGTCTCTGGGATGAAGGCCCATTCTTTCTCCTGGGGCGTTTTCACACCATGTCTGGATATTCATATTCTGCCTTGTATACTAGCAGCGTGTACCAAACTGTAGCCCACCTCTTGCATCCGGAGTATCTTGGCTGAATCTCATCATCTTCTTCAGGCAATAATGGTGTTGGGGGACAACACTTACCATGTCCATCTTCTCGTTAGAGGTTTCTTTGACGTTAGCCAGAGGTGGTGAACCCATGGATTCTGACAGTCTTGCCGGATGTTCTGATGTTTATTCCTGTCCCATTTGTGGGGTTACAGCTTTCATGAGGTCCACATGCTTGTTCAGGACCTACCGGTGGTGTATACACCAGTGGGAGGCAGCTCAAGGCATCTGCATTTGCTACTTGACCTCCTGGGGGATGTTCCAACTTGTAATTGTATGCATGTAGAATAAGAGCCCACTGCTGAATTCGACTGAAACTATGGATGACACAGCCTTGCCCTCTTCAAGTTGCTGTAGCAGGGGTTTGCGGTCCATTATTATTACAAATTTACATCCTTAAAGTATTGGTGAAACATTTTCACACCGAAGATGACCGCAAAATCTTCCTTCTCTACATAGGCATATCTTTGTTGGCATTAGCCAAAGTCTGGAAAGATACAGTATTGGGCATTCCTCTCCGCTGGACCATCAGTGAGCCAACACTACCCTGATGCTGTATGGGGAGGCATCGCATGTCAACATCATCTCTTGCTTGTTTCATAGTGTACCAACACCTTAAACGACAAAAGCTGTATCTTCACTTCCCTAAAAGCTACTTCTATGCCATAAGACTACTTTTCCAAGGCTGATCCTTTTTCAGTAGCAAGTGTAAGGGTGTCAGGATGGAGGCCAGGTTACGTATGAACTTTCCATAATAATTCACCAAGCCAAGGAAAGACCTAAGCTCCAGTACAGATGTAGGTGGTCACCTCTGCCAGCAGAGGTGGTAGAGGCAGGCATGATAGCGTCATTTAAGATATATCTAGACAGAAGCATGAATGGGCAGGGAGCAGAGGGATACAGATCCTTGGAAAATAGGCGACAGGTTTAGATAGAGAATCTAGATTGGTGCAGGCTTGGAGGGCCGAAGGGTCCTGTTCCTGTGCTGTAATTTTCTTTGCTCTTTGTTCTTGTTCTTTGACGTGGGAGCCGGGGTACCTTTGATCACCCTCACTTTATCTTCCGACGGGTGTAACCCTGTCTTGTTGACTCTGTAGCCCAAGTAGGTTATTTGGGGTGCCTGGAACACACATTTGTCCCTCCTAAGATGTACACGCACCTCAGAGAAACATTTAAGCACTGTGTCCAAGTTCTGTAAATGCTCTTCATTGGTCTTCCCGGTTATTAGCACATCATCCAGATAAATGGCGACCTGGGGTAGTTCTTGTAAAACATTCTCTAGCATCCGCTGGAAAATGCCACAGGCTATTGAAACCCCAAACACCAGTCTTGTATATTGGTACAAACCGTTATGGGTATTAATTGTAGCGTACCTCTGTGAATCCTCGTCTAATCACAACCGCAGTTATGCAGGACTCATGCCCAGCTTCGTGAAGGAAAGCCCTTGCTGCCTGTTGTGCATATAATTCCTTTATGTGAGGGAGTGGGTATCTATCCAGCTGTGAAAAATGATTCACGGCATCACAATCAGTACAACTGGTGCTGCCCACTCCACAAACTGAACTGGTTTGATGACTCCTTCGTTTTCCAGCCTTCTGATTTCTGCCTCTACTTTTTCTCACAAGGCAAATGGCACTGGGTGGGCCTTGCAGAATTAAGGACTTGTTTCTTAATCAACATGTAAGATGGCCTTAGCCCCTTTGGTAGACCTTATACCTCCCTGAAAAACTTATGGGTATTTAATTAGGACTTCTTTCAGGCAACCATTTTCAAATCAAAAAATGTCGGGGTCAATCAAGTTGAATCTTTCTCAACCAATCTTAATCCATCAAGCTTGGGTCCGAGCGTTTTACTAGGATCGGTGGTAACTGAACCAGCTGCTTCACATAAGAGACCGGAACTGAAGTTGTAACCTTAATCTGTAAAGGTTCCCCAGTATAGGTTCTCAGTCTAGCCCAGGCCTTATGTAAATATAGGTGTTGGAGTCCAGAGTGAATTTTGGTTCCACAATCATACAACCGCGCCGGTATTGACCTCCATTAAAACCTGGTGACCATTTACCCAGGTGTTTATTTTGATTGGTTCTGATTTGAATGTTGCTAAGCAATTTAACTGTTCCAAACCAGCTGTAGGTAGACTTTCCAGGGTGTGCTGTCTCCTGGATACTGGTCTATGGAGTCTCTTACTCAGTTCAGACTTCTTTTGCTGTCTTAAATCCGCACACAAGCAGCAACTGCAATGGCCTGCCAGCCCAGATCCTTGGGAAGATTTTAATCGTTTAGCCGAGACTTGGCTTTGTTTTGGAGATTTGCCGTAGGCTGACCGAGGGTCCCTCTGTTTATGGTATGTCCTGAGGGAGGCTATGTAATTGCCTTCACTCATGTGGTGTTCCCCAAGCTCTGTCAGCCTGGCAAAAGTGTCCACTTTTGTCGGCATACCCTATAACTCTACTTGCCTCATTTTCTAATGACAAAGCCAGTTGTAGTGCCAGTTTGAAGTCCACTTGGGCTTCAGCTAGTAGGCGCTTTTGCATGGTCACAACATTAATCCCACATACCAAATGGTCTCTCAGCATCCCAGTCTTGTCACCACTGAAATAACTCCACGAAGACCAGTATCCTGTCACCAAGTCACCCTTTATTCTTATGTGCATAGTACTTGACACTGACCCAGCTAGTTCAGAGCTGGTTCCTAGAATGAACAGAAGTCCTGATACTCCTGTTTATATCTGTCAGCCAGGGCTCCCCGTTTGGACCAGGTTAACAGCCCCAATCAGGAAACTTATTCTATGAGATTCACCAGGCTGACCTCCAATCACTACGCGTGGCACACTCAAAAACTCCATTGGTAAATTAACAAGATCAGAAAGTACCCCACTGAAGCCCCTTTCCTGTGCTGAATTCTTTCCATCAGCTTGCCATTACAGTAGGTGTTTGTGTCCTTTGTGTAGGGAGAGGATGCAATAGGCAGAGGACTCTCTCTTAATTAATAGTATCCTTATCCAGAGCGCATGGCTGGATATCGGCCAAGGGCAGAACGGGGCATTGATGCTGCCTTACTGTGTTGCAGAAATTTAAATAAGGAGTTAGCTACTGCATGCGAAATCAGGATTAGGGTTTCTACGTGCTCAGGGGAAACCTGTTAGATTGCCTAAGTTCTACTTCTAGAAGCTTGGCTGCATGACTAGCACCAATCAGGTTTATGATATATCTTTTCTGATTGCAATTTATTCCAGTTGCTCTCTGTCGCTACTTAAGATACAAAAGAGGAGCCATATTATTATAGAGACACGAGGTGGGAAAGATTAGTTTTGAGCTCATTCAATGCTTTTCTCATTATAAAGACACTGTTCTGCTTGGTACTGATTCATATCGATGCGATAAACACAAAGTGCACTGGAAACGCTACAGTTTTCCCCTAACCAGGGGAGTAGAAATTCTTTAGCTGTTCATATCATTCAATGACTGACAGATGTGTGTATATGGAAGTTGAGAGCAGGTTCGAGGCTTGCTTTTCTGCTCAGCATAATGTAGTCGATCAGTGTAGTCAGCATTCACTCAGGGCAAAACTCTTGTCATGTGTCAGCAAATAGCACATTTGGGTAGGGGAGGGGGCAAAGTGTGCAGTTGAGCTGCTATCATCTTGGGAGAAATTTTTGAACTTCCCTTGTGTTCCTACATTTATCCCAAAGGACACAAGGGAGAAAATGTTGTAAGCCCCCAGTTTTAAAAATACCTGATTATGAATACAGAGATAATATACATCTGCTTTTCCCATTAAAAGGCTTTCACTGGAATCCACTATTGCGTTTTTTGATTCCACTTGTTTGAGGAATGAGTCATGAGTGGTTCATTACTAAAAGATAATCTTTAAAGTTGCCAAACACTTGGCAAATAATCTGATGTAAGAGCCAGTCCATGCAGATACTGAAATGACCAGAACAGTCACTGTCCTTGAGAACTCTACTTATAGAGCGATGCTTGATCCTGTGACGTACAAACTGCACAGTACCTGAAATATTTGCCTGATAGGATTGAAAAATGGAAGGTGCAAGCTGGAGAACAGGACTAATGATTGTATGCATTACTTTACTTGTGTTTTGTTCTCAGGTAGGTGTAACTATTGTTAACCTGATCTGGACACTTGCAAAATAATGAGAAGATGTTTGTTGATGTGTGCTACATGTCTCTACAAAACTGCATCTTTTTCATTTTTGGTTGTCTAGGTCTCCTTTGCTCTGCAAAGGAATATGTAAAATGATTAAATCAAGTAAAGGGCAGATGTACTGAAGTTAAATCTAAATTGATTCCTATTGCAATATATTATGTCCAGTTGATAATATTGAATATTTGTACTGGTCCAAGAGAAATATTTTTCGCATTTAAGAACAACTTTAGTGGCAAGCGGAGGATGTAATTATTTTGCAATCGTTAACTTCTCATGTATAACCAGGAGCCATCCAGCAGTTAAGATATAATTTGGAAGAATTTTTAGGAAGCTTTTCCTGCACAACCAGCATGATTTGGAAACCCTAGGGGAATCCAAGAGTGAGTGTTAAAATGGAGTTTATCCAGATACTCTGCTACAGTAACACCTGATGGTTGGGAGAATCCCATAGGAAATCTATACCTAAAACAGAGACACAGTAAGAGTGTTATGCAAGGATGTAAACCAGTGTTTGAAAAATAATACATCGAGCAAATTTGTCCCCTTTTAATTAGGGAATCCTAGCCTTTTGTTTTAAAGGGATGCTGAGTATTCTTTTCGAGTTCTGTGCGGCGTAGACAAATGCTGATAGCATTGCCCAGTTCCACATTCATTTCCATTAAGATCCTAAGATGTGTTCCTTTCATAAATTGGATCTGCTATAGATATCTCTTTGGGGGCTCACTGTTGTCAGTTATTTTCTTAATTGCTTTAACTAGTATTTGTGGGCATTGACTTCCATGGAAATCAATTTCCATAAAAGCTAGAAGGAGATCGACCAGTGGGACAGTGGGACCACATAGTATATCACTAAATGTCTCTCTTGATCTGGATCAGATTTCTAAGTCATTCCTTTTATTGACAATAAACAAGTGAGATGAAGTTTGATTCAAAATGTAGACTGTTCAAATCATGGTAATTTAAATAAACAGATTGAGAGCCATTTGTCATTATTGTAAAGATTGCTCGATATACTTTTATAGAGAAGGAATAGAAGTGCTGGCTGATTCATTTTCTTCAATTTAAAGTAGCGATCTTTCAGCATCTTACTTTTTAATGTCATGGTATTAGGGAAGATGGTGGCACAATGAAAAGAATCAGTGGAGAGGTCGTCCAGATCTCCAGGCAAATTCTACCACAGCATCCTGGGTATTTTGAATTCTGTTTATAAAATCTGTAATTGAAAGCTAATCTCAGTAAGTATGACAATGAAACTATCATTGATTGTCATAAAAACCAATTTATTTCACAATGTCCTTTAGGGAAAGAAATCTGCCATCCTTACGTGGTCACGCCTACGTATGGCTTCAGACCCCAGTGATGTGGCTCATTCAATAACTGCCCTGTGAAATGAACGAGCAAGTTAGTGTGTTCCCATTGAAGAATAAAGAGGTGTCAACCTAAGTGACCAAACATGTTAAGAAAATTTCAATTAGCTAGCCTGAGAGAAACAACATTCCATCAAGCATTTTAATTAGCTTTTATCTTCCTATGGAATGGATACACAGCACAGCACTCAGGTGAAGCTAAACGTTGTTAGGTAAGGAAACATCTAGGTCCTTTATGTAAAATGTTGGTCAAAGAATCTGAAATCTGATGATTCCAATTTGTTTAGGATCTTTGAAGGTACTTATGGGGAAATCTACTCTGTTCACTACATGTAGTAAGATCATTATTTCCTGATAAAAGTTTTTGATTTTATGTTCAATGTACAGAAATGAACTCCTTCTGGTTAGTGCTTTAAGTTTCTAGAATTAATGGAGAAGTAAGCAGGGTGCAGTGGAGGGATAAAAATGGCCATTTAATTTATGAAGGAATGGATATAAAGGTCTAACATGGCTGAACCTCACCTAGCAACTGGCCAAATTTGTGGGCTGGTGGGCTGTCAGGTAGGAAAACCAGTGCCAGAATGTTACTAGCCTTAGGAATATTCTCAGAAACCTAGGAATGAGAGACCAGAGGTTGGTGTTTGTTTGAAGCATGGCATGGGATGTTCGTGATCATGGTTTGGTGAAACAGAGGCTGACATTAGCAAAGGGGAGACACCCTAAAAGGATTGAGTGGAGTACTTTTGCTTCTCCTAGTGCACGAAAAGGTGCTAAGTAGTCACTTAGCTGCATGATCCAGATGTTCCTAAAACAAAAAAAAATTATGGATGCTGGAGAAACTCAGTACATCCTGCAGCATCTACAGAGAGAAAGCAGAGTTAATCGTTGGGGTCCAGTGACCCTTCTCTCAGAACTGATTGTAGCTAAGAAAAGGTTGGAGGATTTAATAGTAAGTGGAGGTGGAGCCTGGAGAGTGAGAGTGAGAGAGAGAGAGAAATGCAGTTGAGCAGACAAAGGAATGGATAATGATGAGCCAGCGAGACAAGCAAGCAGCTAATCAGTACCATTAGTGGATGATAATTGAGCCTTGTTGCAGCACTGTAACAGCAGCGAGACAGAAATGTTGGCCAGGGAATACGGTGCTGTGTTGAAGTGGCAGGCTTGGGGCCATTTTTCGCGGACAGATGTAGGCATATTGCAAAGTGATCGCCCAGTCTGTGTTTCGTCACCCCAGTGTAGAGCAGTAAATATGTTAGACTAGCTTGAGCGGAGTGCAGGTAAATTGCTGCTTCACCTGGAAGGTGCAGCTCGGGCCTTGGATAGTGAGGAGGGAAGAAGTAATTGAGCAGGTGTTACACCTTCTGCAGTTGCCCGAGGAGATGCTGTGGGGCTGTGGGGAGATGCTGAGAGTGGAGGATGTGTAGATCAGGATGTCCCAGGGGGATTATCCATGTGCAACGCTGACAAGGGACAGAAGGGAATATGTTGGACCATCTTCACACCCTGCCTCTTGAAAAGGCTCCATTCCGTTCTTCCAGTTTCTCAGTCTCTGCTGCATCTGTTCTGATGATGCTACCTTCTGCAGGGGGACCTCAGAAATGTCCACCTTTTCCCACAACTGAGGATTCCCTGCTACCATGGTTTACAGGGCCCTTAGCAGTGTTCAACCCATTTCCTGTGCTTCTGTGCACCCCTTCTCATCCCTCCCACAACAATGATAGGGGCCCCCTTGTCCTTACTTACCATCCCACTCGACTCCACAAGCAAGGGATCATAAGCTAGCATTTCCACTACCTTCAGCAGAATGCCACCACCAGATACATATTCTCCTCTCCTCCCTTGTCAGCCGTCTGCAAGGATCGTATCCACCAGGACACCCTGGTTCGCTCCTTCACCAATCCCAAACACCTTCTCCTATCCCCACGCACCTTCCCATGCAATTGCAGAAGGTGTAACATCTGCCTGTTTACTTCCACCCTGCCCACTATCCAAGGCCCTAGACGCACCTTCCAAGTCTACTGTATTCGCAGCTCACAATGTTGTCTCCTCTTCATTCGGGAGACTAAGCACAGACTGGGCGACTACTTTGCAGAATACCTACGTTCTGCCTGTAAAAATGACCCTGAGCTTCCTGTTACCTACCACTTCAACACACCACTGTGTTTCCTGGTCAAAACTGTCTCAGGCTTGCTGCCGCATTCCAGTGAGGCTCAGTGCAAGTTGGAAGAACAGCAACTCATTTTCCGCTTGGGAACCCTGCAGCCTTCAGGACTCAATATCAAGTTTAATCATTTTAGGACCTGAACACCTTCTCCCATGTCCTTAACCCACTCTGATACCCCAGGCCCTGTCATGACATTGGCTGCTTTCATCACAGCAACCAATTTTCATCCACTCATGGTCCCTATTAGCAGCTTCTTTTTCTTCCTGGCTCACCATATCCATTGCTTTGTCTGCCCAACTGCTGTTCTCTCTCTCTGGGCTTCATCTCCATTTATTGATAACTCCATTCCCCCAATCTTCAGCTTAGATACCAACCTTTTCCTCGCTACAATCAGTTCTGAAGAAGGGCTACTGGATTTGAAATGTTGTCTTTCCTTTTTCTCCACAAATGCTGCCAGACATGCTGAGTTTTGCCAGCAATTTCTGTTTTTGATCCAGATGTACCTGCCTCCCTTTTGCTGCCACGTTTCTTGAATTTTGCAATATTTGTGTGACAAAGTCAATTATAATTCAGGTGCCCACTTCCATAACAGGAGCCTGATATGAATATATTAACACAGCCCCTGGCAGCAGCAGGGACAGGTGCAGTGTAATGGGAACGCTTTCTTGGTTTTCAAATTTTTAATGCCTACGCAATCGTCTCCTACACATGCGGAGGAGTTAATATTGATATGAAAAGTCTTTGTTTGAGAAGAATTACAAAAAACAGCTGTAATTTTATTCTTCATCTTTAATGCTCCCTTTCTGCAAGCAACAGGATTATTTATTTGGACTTTAACGCTATCCACAATCTACCTTTTGGTACCTAGTTGCTTCATGTAAAATCAGTGAGTTTATCCTTGACAAACATTTGAACATAGAAACATAGAAACAGGACAAAGGAACAGGAATAGGCCATTCAGCCCATTAAACCTGCTCTGCCATTCAATCAGATCATGGCTACCATTTCCTCAATGTCACATTCTTGCACTATCTCCATATTTTTTGAAGTCATTATTCTCCAAAACCTATTGATTACTAACTCGAACATGCTCAATGATTAAATTTCCAGAGCCATCTGGGGTCTAGAATTCAAAAGCTTCACCCTTTGAGTGAAGAAACTCCTTCTCATCTAAGATTATGTCCTCACGATTCAGACTCACCAGCCATGGGAAACATCTTATTTTAGTCCATCCTGTTTTGCCCCGTAAGAGGTTTCTAAGTTTCAAAGGGTGATCCCTCATTCTTTGAAATTCTAAGGAACACAGGCACAGTCCGATTAATCTCTCCTCATGCTACTACCCAGGGATTAATCTGGTGAACCTTGGCAGTATTGGCTCTAGGGCAAGTATGCAATTCCTTAAATAAGGGGACCAAAACTGTACATAAAACTCCGGGTGAAATATCACTCAAGTTCTATACCACTGCATGAAGACATTTATACTCCTGTGCTCAAATTCCATAGGAATGGAAGCCAAAATACAATTTGTGATCCTTATTGCATGCTGCACTCACATGCTAATGTTTAGTGACTCATGAACAAGGACATGCAGGGTCCTTTGCTTTCCCTGTACTTCCCAATCTCTCACCATTTAAGAAATATTCAGCATTTCAGCTTTTGCCACCAAAGTGAATCATTTCCCTCTTACTCACACTCTATTCCACCTGTCATACTCTAACCCGTTCACTTAGCCCAGCCAAGTCCACTTGAAGCCTCCTTGGTTCTCCATACAACTCACCTTCACACCTAGTTTGGTGTCACGAGCAAATTTGGAAATATTATAATTGGACCCAATATCCTAGTCATTTTGTAGATTGTGAACAACTATAGACCTAACACTAACCCTAGTAATATCCCACTAGCAACAGCCTGCCATTCTGAGAATGATTAGTTTATTCCTACACTATTCCTCATTTCCCAATTCTCAATCCATACTAGTATATTTTCCCTTGACATCCTGTGCTATAATTTTATTTATTAACTTCCTCTATGGCATGGCATGTTATCAGAAGTCTTCTGAAAATCCAAGTACATTACACCCACAGGTCTCCTGCATGGATGCTGCAGAAAATATCCCAAAACATCTCCAATAAATTTATTAAAAAATGATTTCCTTATTATAAATCTATGTTAATTTTGCCAGGACTACCAATCATTTCCAAATCAGTAATTATTAGATTCTTTGTAAAAGATTTTAATATTTTCCTTACTGTTGACATTAGATGATGTCAGCATGATTCTTAGCACACTCTCAATTAGGATTGTCATTCAGGCTTGCAGTGTGGTGCACTTACATGTATTGGAAGCTAAATATATTAATATATATGACCCTGTTCTTTTCACACAGAAAGAGCATGTCCAGACAATGTACAAAAATGTACATACAGTTCTGAGGAAGGATCACCGGACCCAAAGCATTAACTCTGAATTCTCTCCACACATGCTGCCAGACCTGCTGAGCCATTCCAACAATTTCTGTTTTTGTTATGTACAATGTGCCCGCTTCAGCTCAACAAACTCGACACTCTCTGCTTCATTTCTTAGAGCCATGCCTTGACTAATCAAGAGTCAACATGCCTACATTAGATTTTAATCAAAGCCTGACAGTTAACTGTCAGTCATTACTTGACTGGTGCATTCTCCATGGCAGCGTTTTTACTAATGAGAGTCTACTTGCCAAGCAAGTAGCACTCTCTTCTCACACTGAAGAAATGTTGCTTTCCCTCCAAATTGGTATTTCTTGCTCTGGTGGGTGGAAGATGAAAAGCTTTGACAAAATACTACCCCTTTATTAATACTAATGTATTTTAGTCGTTTAGTTTCTCAAATTCTTTGGTTTCCTAGTACTTCTGGAGGACTTTTTGTATCTGCAACTGTTGAGCTTCTTTGGTGATTCCTGCTCTCCATTATAAATTCTCCGCCCCGATCTGTAATAGGCCCACATGTCTCAGCTAATCTTTTTCATATAGTTAATAAAACTTTTACAACCTGCCTTCATGTTGCTGGTTTCAATTATTTTTTTTCCCATTCTTATCAGGTTTTTTGTCACTGTTGCCGATTTTAAATTGCTCCCCCTTCAGGTTTACCACATTTCTGGCATCCTTATAAGCCACTTCCTTTCGATTCAATGCAATCTTTAACTTCTTTTGTTAACTGTAGTTCATGTAGTTTTCCTTTTAGGTGTTTACACCTATGAGAAATGTATATCTGTTGTAGACCGTGTGGTATTCAAATACTAGTCATTGTCTGTCTATTGTCTTACCATATTTTTCCAATCCACAATTTGGAGGTGCCAGTGTTGGACTTTGGTGGACAAAGTCAGAAATCACACGACACCAGGTTATGGTCCAACATGTTTATTTGAAAACACAAGCTTTCAAAGCCTCGCTCCTTCTTCAGGTGTTAGTGAGAGAGGTCGAATCAGACACAGAATCTATAAGCAAAAGATCAAAAAGAGAGTGTGTGTGTACGAGAGAGAGATGGAGTGTGTATGCGTGTGTGCATGTGTGTGTATGTGGTTATGCGTGTGTTGGAGAGAGAGTGTGTGTGTGCATGTGTGTGTTTGTGTGTGTGTGCGAGTGAGAGAGAGTATATAGTGTGGTGGGGTCACCTGTAGTGTGACGTGAACCCAAGATCTCTCACACTCACACTCACACACACGCACGCACATGTAAATCTATGGGTGAATTTGTATTTACATATACATTCTATTTCATTCAAAGAGCATACTATTTATCGACAGTCAGTCAGTCAATGTGGAGTTTTATAAATTCCTAGTCAAGAAATAAAGCCAGTCCGACTCCAAACCAAAACACAAACAGATTCTAAACAAGGCCTCACACCTAACATGCATTGTCCGACCTAAAATTTCACCTCTTCTTTACACTGATAAAACGTTTAGTTCTCTCAGGGCAGTGAATTTGAAGAAATTTGGGGATTTACATATACATATTAATCAATTAAAACCTTTTAACTGATTAAAGATTAACAGCATCTTAGGTTTCTTTAGTACATCCTCATCAATGGTGTGACCCTTTGATCTTTTACTATAAATTCTGTGTCTGATACTACCTCTCTTACCAACACCTGAAGAAGAAGCGAGGCTCTGAAAGCTTGTGTTTTTAACTAAACCTGATGGACTATAACCTGGTGTCATGTGATTTCTGACCATTCCCAATCCGCCACAGCTAATTTGCCCCTCAATTTCCTTTCTTCAAATTTAAGACCCTAGATTCAGAATTAACTATATCTCATTCAAACTTAATGCAAAGTTTGAGCAATTATGGTCACTATTTCCCAAAGTCTCCTCCTTTTACTGCAAGATTACTTGTTAGCCCTTCTCATTACATAACACGAAATCCAAAATAGTCTCATCAACATTCGTCTCCGGGAACCAATCCTGTACACACTCCAGGATCTCATCCTCCACAGAATTAATGCTTATTTGGTTAACCCAGTCTTTGTATAAAGTTTTACCCACAATACATTTATTTCTAATTTCGTGATTTATACAATACCCAAAATAACCGTACAGTTTGGCAAAATATAAAGAACTTTTTTCAATGTTTGCTGTCCCTTGCTGTGTCCTAGCTCCGCATAAAAGTGCTTCCACATCGTTATCTTTCTATCTAAGATGCTTTTTTAATCAAATATTAACCTTGTCCTTTATTGAGTGCTGCCACACTCAATAAAAGGACAAAATGTAAATGTGGAAATGGTTACTTCATTAATCATTTGAACAATAAATTTAACAATGCTTGTCACCCATTGTCAAATCATAGTATACCCCTTCAATACTTATCAGTATTATTACTCCAGCGAGGTGCCTCTTCAGCAAAGCTACTGGAAAGCTGCTGGTATGTAAAAAACTTTGAGATGTTATAGCCACCCCTTTGCTAGTCTCCTAGTGTTTTTCTAGTTTCTTGTATGTTTTAAAGTGTTGTAATTCTGAACCAAATTAGTTCATATGCTGGTATTGATTATGAACTTAATCTGTTTATTTGTTGGCATGTTATTCTTTATTTTCTATTTATTTTGCATTATTCTTTATTCAAGTTGGATTCAAAGCCCATTCAGAATGAAGTATTTCTGAGATCCCTTCTTAGACGAGTATCCCGGAATACACCCTTCTGGAGGGTGGTCAGTGGTGATAAACCCATTCAAGCTTTCTGTCAGCACAACTATGAATGCAGCACAAAAATCTGCAGGTAACACGAATGTAAGATCACTATGTTGGGAATAAATAGCTGCTTTTATCTCATCTTACGTAGTTGCAAATAATTACCGTGCAGTATAAACCCAACATGCGATGTAACAATGATTCATTCCCTCGCATCTCAAGCTCCAAATGCAGCATAATAACTTCAAATAATCCCCTACACATCAAACTCCACGTGCACAGCAAATTTGGATTTTATCAAATTTCTAGGGATTACCTGGGAGATTGTAGACATTGGAGAGCCTGTAAAATGATGAGGGAAGGCATGGAATGGAGTGCCCATCATCTTTCCACTTCTTGATCAGTGGCAGGGAAATTGGAGGATGGCACTCCTGTCCAGACACCACTTCAATGGTCACTGCTGACATGTGGGCTAGGGCAGACACTAATGGAGCAAAACGCACAGAACATTCCCCTTCCATGACCCATAACACAGAAAGAATTCCTGAGTCCCAGAAGGACAAATCTACTGAATTGATCTGCTGAGCAGTGAATACTGTATGGGGCCCAATTATGGCTTCATACCTGGATCTGGCCTGGAAATGAACTTGGATCCCTTAAGGTCAGGAGATAAACTACCTTTTTGTCCAGCACTATATTTTTTTCACACCCTGTTCTTTATCCCAGTTGTAATTCTGGCTATATTTCAAGCAATGTGAACTCCCTCTGACCTCAAATGTTGCAGCATCTTCAGGAGACAGGTCATGGGACATAAAATTATCAAATAGGGGATAGACCAGCTGAAAACATGACCCTTCGATATAAAACTGATGTGTGCGAAGATGGCTTGGTGATCTCCTTGTGGGGCTGGATGGAAGGTTGCAACCCTTGTCTTTGGGCACCCTATTGCCCACTGAGATGTCCCCACAGCGATTGTCCCTATGGCAAAAGCACTCACACTCTCTCATTGCTGGTGACTGCCTGACTGATCCTAACAGGTGTACTTACTAATGGAAGAATATACTTGCATTTGAAGCAGTTTGGAGATTCACCAGGTGATTCCTGGGATGAAATTATGAGGGAAATTGATTAGGCTGGGAGTATGCTCATTGGAAGTTAGGAAACTAAGATATTAATTTATTGAAATATATAAGATCCTGAAGGGACTTGACAGGGTCGATGTTGAGAGCATATTTCTCTTCAAGAGAGAATCTACAACTGAGAGCACAGTTTTGAGATAGGAGTTCTCCTATTTAAGTTGGGGAAAAGGAGGAATTTCTTCCCTCTTAACATTTGGAATTTTCTAATTCACAGAGTAGTGGAGGCAGGGTCGTTGAATATATTCAAGGCTGTAATAAACGTATTTTTGATCAACAATGAAGGCAAGAGTTATGAAGAGCAGGCAGATAAGTGGACTAAAGCCACAGCCAGATTAATTATGATCTTCGTGAATGGCAGAGCTGGCTCGGTTGGCAGAATGGCATATCTCCATTCCTTTACCTTATGGTTTTATTTTCAGGGAACCATAAGTGCACCAAATATTGGGAGAAATAGACAGTACCAGATTGGGAAATAATAAGGTATTGGATGTGTCTGGTGTAAGAGGGTAAACAATTAGGTTTAATTAGTGCATCAACGTGAATGTGTGAAATGTGATAAATATGATCTAGTGTTGACAAAAGAGGCCTGGTTCATATACGAGAACTATATATTAAATATGCTGAACACAAGGCATTCAGGAAAAATAGAAAGCAGCACAAAGGGGATGGGTTAAGGAGAACATTGCTAAACTGGAGAGAACATGGACATTATCCATTTGATTCGATCAAAAATTGTGTAATTACATAATCCATCAACTACCGGGAAAGATGTAGAGGAACACATTTGAAAGCAAATTACAGAGAAGTGTAAGAATTATACACTAAATGTAATGGTGCACTTTAATTATCCGAACTGGCTTAATTGTAGCATAAAGGGAACAGAGAGGCAAGAGCTCCCAGAGTCTTTTCAGGAGAATTGTCTACAGCAGAATGTTTTCAGTCCAATGAGAAAGGAGACATGCTAGATCTGATACTTTGGAGTAAGGTGGTCTAAATGCATCAAGTGCTGGTAGGAGGACACTCAGGGGACAATGATCACTATAAGATTTCGGTTGGCTAGAGCAAAAGATAAGGAACAATCCAGACTAAGATTAATTAACTAGGGAAAAGTGAACTTCAAAGTGATAAGATTTTTCTTTTTCACAAAGAAATTGGAAAGATTAGAAGATGAATTTAGAACTGAACATGGGCTGCCTTAAAAGGAGAGAGAGTTCAGGCAAAGTTCATCTATATTCTGATATAGTTTAGAAAACATTCCAAAGCTACCTGGATAACAAGGGATAGAGATTAAGATGAAGCACAAAGTCTGACAGATATCAACTCAATAATAATGTAAGAAAATAAGAGAAGCAAGAAGGGGAGATTGGCAGCTAACATAAAAAGGAAATCCAAAAATCTTCTGTATGTGTAAAACTCATAAAGTATTGGTAAGAGGTGGAATGGACCGAAAAGGGATTCGTGTTTAGAGGCAGGGGGCATGGCTTAAGTATTGAATGACTATTTTGCATCAGTCTTTGCCAAAAAAGAATATTTTACCTAAATCATAGTGACAGAGGAGGAGATTCAGACAATTGAAGGGTGTAAATTGATAAAGTAGGGGTACTGAATGAAAACAAAAAGTGTTAAGAAGAAACCCAGTAGGTCTAACAGCATTTGTAGAAACTGAAACAGTTACTATTTTGAGTCCAATATTTCATTAGAAAAGCATTGGGAAGGCTGTCTGTGCTTAAAGTTGATAAAAACTAGGACCAAATGAGGTGCAATCAAAGGTACTAATGGAAGTGAGCGTGGAAATTGCAGAGACACTGGCCATAATTTTCCAAACTCCTTAATTCCCCACTGATATGTTAGGATCTCTCCGCACCCCAGTGTATATTAGTAACCTAGGTTTTTGTAACCATGAGACTATTTCTTAATCTGTGAAGGATACAAGGTTGGAAATATTATGAACTATGAGAAGTTAGTGTAGAATTGCAAAAGAAAATAGATTAGTGAAATGGGTCATACAAGTGATAGATTGAAATTAATGCATAGAATTGTGAAAAAATTCATTTTGGTCAGAGGAAAACAGGGAAATAGTATAAAATCTCAATCTTTGCATTCCAAACCTCTTTTCTCCTTCCTGACTGCAAATGGCAGAATAATGTCAATTACTGCCAGATTATATGGTTTTCACCTGTAGGTTTATGGCCAGAGTCTTGGATTTGAACTGGAAGGTTTCAAAATTCTGCAGAGAGTGTGGATTTCTGGGTTAGATTCTAAATCAGTTCACAGTATGAAAAGATCACAGGGTGAATTTCCTCAGTTTCTCTTTCCTTTTGCCATAGCAACTTTGGTAGCGTGCTGTGGGGATCCTGTTTATGCACAGAAAACGGATCTTCTGCTGAATTTACAATAATGTTTTGGTGACTGAGGAGAAGCTCTTTAGTTGCTATGTTTAATCTACAGCACTATTGCATTACCAGCCTTCTAAGTAATTTCCATAGGCTTTGGTAAATCAGGATTTTATCTATATTTGTTCAACAAAAGGCATATTTCTAAATTATTGTGTTCTTATTTAAGTGCTAACAAACTCCAAAATTCTACATTACAAATTTGATTGATTTCCTTGATAATCTATAGAAATAGGAGCATTGAAAGAAAACCTCCCTTCGCCTGTTCTACAATCCCCATAAAGTGAGTGCTGTGACAGTGGTGTCTGTGCCAACAACAAACCACAATGAGTCTGCTGGTTGAGACTGTTGGTGGAGGTGCCACAGAAGATTAGGAGTTTCTTCACCTCGAATTGGATTTATTTGTCTTCCAGCCTTCTCTTTTGTTTCCTCTTCTCAGGTGCTTAACATTCTGAATCAAAGCACCATTCATGAGGTTACTCACTTGTGTGGCCAGTGGCCATATCTGAACTTCATGCTGGCTGGATATATGGCAGTGTAAAGTATCACGGTTGAAAGTAATCCTATCCTCAACTCTGTCTAAACACATGTGGTGTTTTAAAAATAGTGTATGGCCATTAACTTTAAGAGACGTAAAAAGTTCCTTTCATAAAGGCATCAAAATTTTAGTTTATTTATTTTTCAGACTGTGAAAAAATACAATTTAGTTTCTTGGCATTAAATAGATCATAATTGTGACTGTCAGTTGAGGAAGTATAAGGGCAATCCTCATTTCAACATCCCCAGTTAGCCATAACAAAGATTTAAACTCTTCTTAGCACTGGCTAATACCTCTCTCCAAACAAAATGTAGTTCACTAACTTCTACTGTAGCAACAAAGAGTCAATTATTTCTTTTCTTGAGTGAAGAAAGTGCAACTTTATTAGCTGCTGACTCCGAGAGAGAAAAAAAGATGTCTGTAACGTCAAGCATGTGGCCATTGGCAAACACAAATAAATATGGGACCAAAGTTGAAAGGGAATAGGACCAAAAGAAGAAAAGGAATAAATATTTTCAAGCCCTTGAAGGGTGTCCTTGAAGCGTAAAGTTTTAACCTAAAATCACAATTGTTCATTAGGGTCTTGGGCAATCACTAGTAGTGATTATGAAAGTTCTAAGGGTTCTGGTATTTCATTTTAAGCAGACATTTTCCCTTCTTGAGAAGTGGAGAACCTCCCACCTTTAGTTCTGCTGTCAAAAGTCCTGTTTTACTCTTCTACCACAGGAAGCAACTTGAAATACAAGCTTATTTGTGTATTTCTGTCTAAATTTATTGCTTTTAAACTTGATAACTACAAGTGGTGTATTCATCCTCATCTCTAGCCTATTCTTTTATGACTAGGTGAGGAAGGGAATCAGTTCCCCTAAATGGTTGTAGCCATTTTAAGTCAGCGCTTTTGATTTCTTTCTTAAAAACTACTTCAATCCATGAAAGTTTCATGTGTAAATCGAATGATGGAATTCAAAAGTCATTGGCCATTCTTTAAATTATTGTGACAAAGGTATCACTAAGAAATAAAAAGCATTGGACTCTGTTGTGCACAGATGAGTCTGGCCTAAGACCGCTTAGAGGTTTCAAATTAATTGTGTGCATTTTTAGTGGGGCAAGTACTTAGAAAATCGGAGCTGAAATCGCTCATTTGGCCCATTGAGCCTACTGTATAATTTAACACCAGTTTGGTTGACCCACTAACTCAATATCATATGCCAATGATGTGGAGAAGTCGGTATTGGATTGGGGCAGGCAAGATCATATGTCAATGGCATATCCCTTGACACCATTAGTGTTTGGAAATCTATCGATTTCTTTCTTAAATATATTTAGGAACTTATCTCCACAGCCTTACGTGATAGAAAATTCCACAGATTAACCACTTGCTGAATGAAGAAATATAACCTGTCCAGCCCAGTCAGAATTTTATATGTTTCAATGAGATCCCCTCTCATTCTTCTAAACTCCAGTGAATACAGACCAGTCAGCTCAAGCTGTCCTCAGACGATAATCCAACCAGCCAGGGAATCAGACTGGTGAAAGCTCACTGTATTGTCTCTATGGCAAGTATATCCTTTCTTAGGTAAGGTGATCAAAACTGCACATAATACTCCATGGTCTCACTAAGGCCCTGTACAACTGCAGTTAGACATCCTTTTTCCTGTACTCAAGTAAAGGCCAAAATATTATTTGCCTTCCTAACTGCTTGCTGCACCTATCTGCATGCTTGCTTTCAGTTACTGGTATTTAAAGACACCCAGGTTCCTTTGTACGGCCACATTTCCCAATCTATGCACTATTTAAGTAACACACACTTATCCATATTCTACATTTGCCTTCTATTTGCCCATTTATCTGAAATATCCTGAAGCCTCTTTATATTCTCCTCACCACTCTCAATCCCACCTTTTATGAGTCATTAGCAAACTTGGAAATATTACATTTGATGCTGTCATCCAAATTGATTGATGCATGTTGGAAATAGCTACCCTCCAAGCACTGATCCCTGTGGTACCACATGAGTCACTACCTCCACTCCAAAAAATACCTTTTTATTCTTTCATTTTGTTTCCTTTTTGCTAATCAATTCTCAATCCATTCCAGTATTTTACCCCCAATTCCATGTACTTTAATTTTTCACACTTTTATGTGTAACTTTGTCGAACATTTTCTGAAAATCCAAATATATCAAATCTACTGGTTCTCTGTAATCTATTAAATTAGTTATTTTCTCAGAAATGTCTAATAGGTTTTTCAACAGACATTGCTAGTAGCAAAAAGAACAGGAATATCTTAAGAATTTAAACAAAAAGAACTAACATTAAAAATACTGTATCTTTGCTTATTAGGATTTAAGTGGAATACAACAAAACATTATGAGAGCTCTACATTGACTATAATATAATCATGATTGTTTCACATTGTAATGTATGCTGCATTATTCTATTTTTCATAGAGATGGACATTGCACACATTCCAAATTTGTGTCCTGAAGAAAAGTCATTCTTGTGTTTCATCTATCAAGACAAACAATATCAAGCAAACCGAACAAGGTGCTGATACAGAATGAAGGCTATTTTCTAAAGGTCTTATTTACTCCCTTTCTCTTTGTCATGCTTTTACTCTGTAGGTAAAAGCATAAAGCACTTCTCCCTGTGTCCCCTAATTATTTCTTTGCAATGTTATTCCTCTCCGTTTTGATGTTCCTATGAGAGACAGCTAGACCTTTGTGTGTTGCTGCTGTTATTGTAATGTCACCAATCTATGTTCTGATAGTACAATGATGTCAAAAATTACTTGTTATAAAGTGAATGAAAATTGAAAAGCTTTGTAATTACACTGTATTTCAATCCAATCCTTTACAGTACTTAATATCCAAGTTATCTGTGGGTGTCATAAATTCAGCTCTGGTGAGTACAGGTGGTAAGAGTCCTCTTCTTTTACACTAACTTCCATGTTAGAGTCCAACCCAAATTGATGTAAAGGGAGTTTCCTGTGTTTGTTCGCTATAAGGACCCATTCTGAAATGTGTTATTCATTCGCCTCTTGGTTGCTGGTGTGAGCAGACTTTTGGATCAAAACTGTACAATCAAGAGGTCATGCATTCTATCTTACCTCTTCTATCTAGAATAAAGGGAATTTATTTTTCCCAGTTCCTTCATCTAAATGTCTCTTGAACGTCTAAGACCATTTGCAACCATGCCCTGTACACAGTAAACTATACAAAGTTTTGAATATTCTTTGCATAAAGATGTGCTCCCTGACAACTCTCCCAAGACCCACTTTTACATTTTTATTCTTTGTCCTAATATTGTAGCATATCTTGAAATAGTATTTCTAATTAACCTTACCCATGTGACTTATTACCTTAGATAACAAGGTGCAGAGCTGTATGAACACAGCAGGCCAAGCAGCATCAGAGGAACAGGAAAGCTGACGTTTCGGGTCGAGACCCTTCCTCAGAAAAATGTCCAGACCCTTCTCCAGCATCGGCAGTTCCTACTATCTCTCTCACTTATTACCTTGTACATTTTATAATGTTGCTTCTCAGTAGCCTTTTTTCAGGTCCAAAGAACTCTGGTTCTCCAGTTTTACTTTGTAAAATAACCCTCTGATGCTCTGGGCCAGCTTGTGGCTCCTTCCTTTGCCGCCTTCATGCTTGAATATGTCCTTTACTTTATAGTGATTAAAATGAAGTCTAATTAGTACACTAGCAGTGATATTACCGAATAGAAAGTGAACTGGCAGCCAAAAAGGATGCTTGATGGAAGTGGAGAAATAATGTTGTGGGAGGCAGTTCTTATGGGTTTAGTATTAAGGCACGGTACATTTTTGTTCTGAAGTTGACACAAAGGCATATTACCAAGAAAGCTTTATTTTGTATTTAGTCCATGCCATGTTTAGTTTAGAAGTATTTGATGAGTAAGTATAGGAGGATTTTTACCCTGCCTCCAATCTTCACAACATGTGAACTGTAAACACTAGGTGTGAAAACACAGTACTCCCTGAGATTGAAATTCATAGCAACATGCTCGTGATAAACAGTATGGGAAATGAATTTCAATTGTAACATTTCATTCCTTATGGTAATTCAAATCTTCTTATATGAATAAAAACAGAAAATGCTGGAAACATGGAAGAAATACTTATAATATTTTAGGTCAATTTGCTTTTAACAGATTTAAGAAAAGTTAGAAATATAACAGGTGTTGGAGCATACTGGAGACAGAAATAGAATTAAAGGGAGGAAAGAACAGAAGGGAAAGCCTGTTAGGTTGGAAGGTAGGAGCAGTGATATTGTAAATAACGAAGTAAAAGACGGGAATAGAGGAGGTGTGACTGTGAATAGCTGAATGATTACGAACAACTGGGTCTCCAAAAGATGGGGCTGTGGTTATGATCCAATCTTGGACTTACAGTTGTGTCTGAAATGCTAAAGGAAAGATACAATGCCATTCCAATTGAACTCAATGACGATGGCCATGAAATTAGGGCCAAACATCTGGACTGAATGGGGGTGATCCACAAAATGGTCACTGAATCTTCCTTTGGTCTGCCCAGTGTAGAAGATATTATGCTATTGTCACCTGCTTGGGGCCTAGGATAGAGAGGAGGTAAAGGATTCAAGGTGTTAAACCTCCTATATTTGCATGGGAAGGAGTGAACGTGCTGAGGGTGACTGAAGCATGGAATAGGTTGAAATAGAAAGAATCATTCCTTCAAATGCTGAAAGGGGAGGATAAGGAAGTGAAAGGTGTATTTCATGGTGACATCACATTAGAGATATTTGAAATGGCAAGGCATGATATGTTGAATTGCGATGTTGGTGGAGTGAAAATGAGGACAAGGAGAATGTTTATCATGGCTCAGAGAGATACCCAAAAGAGTGAAGCATTTGGGAAAGGAGATGGACATGTTTAGGAGTCATGCAACCTTGCTGGAGGGGAATCCTTGAACTCCTCAAATTGCCATGGCACCTGCCTGGCCAAATACAATAGAAATAACAGCAACTCTTTTTGATCCCCACTCCAAGTTTACTTGTACATTGCCCCTTGAGCCTTGCCCAATCATTCTTTTTGTCAATTAATCACTCCTACCTTCCGCCCTATCAAAGAACTTCCCTTTTCTTCTTTTGCCCCTCTGTCCTTTCCTTGTCTATGTCCTTCTGATGCAACTTCATCAATTTGAAATATTAACTTTGTTTTTCTTTTCACTGAAATCATTAGAAATCAGATGGAAACTCCAGTGGCTGAAGCCATTCACTGGACAAGGGGAGTTGGTTGTGGTTACTGCAGACCAATTATCTCAGCCCATGGTTATCACTGCAGCAGTTGCTCAGAATAATGTCCTGGTCTCAAACATCTTTAGCTGCTTCATCCATGACTTTTCCACCATTGTACGGTTCAAGTAATGATGTTTACTAATGACACAACAGAGTTCTTTTCCATTTGGAAATTCCTTAGATACTTAATTCAGTTGTCTACACTCACATGCAACAAGAGCTGGTCAGTATTCTGGTTTGGGCTGATAAATAACAACTTAGTCATTGTTTGACACTTGTATGGCATAATAAGGTTCAACAAGAGGGAACCTAACCACTTCTCCTTGATATGTAAAGGGATTATGTTTGCTGAATCCCCCACCATCACCATCATGGGGCTCACCAATGACCTGAAAATTAAATGGATGAGCCAAATAAGTACAGTAGCTACAAGAGCTGGTCAGTAGCTTTGTGCAACAAATCACTTCTTGACTCCCCAGAGCCTTCCCACCTTCTACAACCACAAGTCATGACAGTGAAGGAATTATAGCAACTTGCTTAGAGGGGTGCAGCTCCAAAAAGACTCTAGAAGTTCAATACCAGAAATAGCATTCTATCCACTTCTTAAAAATTCACTCCCTCCACCACTGGCACTCCACGTCCACAGTGTGTACCATCTACAAGATGCACGACAGCAACTCACGAAGGCTTCTCTAGAATCCCCTTTCAATCATCCAAACCCTACTTAGAAGAACTAGCATAGCAGATGCAAGAGAACACTGCCACCGGCATAGTCCTCTCAAAGTACATCATTGCTATCTCAAAATCTGGAACTTCCTACCTAACAGTACTGTGGGTTTACCACACAACATGGAAGACAGAGGTTGTAGAAGGCCATTCATCAGCACCGTTTTCTCAAGGCCAATTATGAATGTGCAATAAGTGCTGGTCTTGCCAGTGATGCCCACATCCAATGAACAGATAATAAAAATGAAGACATTGTGTGACCTGCTGAGTATTTCCAGAATTTAATGTATTTATTTTGGAATTCCAGCATCTGCAGTATTTTGCTTTCTTATATTAATACTAACGAGAATTTACTTTGTGAATATTTTAACAGTAATGGAATTTATCTGCAATATTGTCATTGTATTTCTGCAATGTCGTTTGGTTGGAATAAATTACATGTTTACAGTGTCGTTGTTCTTCTTCATATATTGAACTTCATATGATAGAGCTATCTGGAAATGAAAAGAGCTTACAATCCTTTCTAAGGTTTTCCTTGTTAAGATTATTTGGATAACATAAGGGACATCTATTATTGGTTTTATGTTAATATCTAAGAACAAAACTAACTGTTTATCCATTTAAAAGGTCACCCCTTCTAAGTAGAAGACTCCATGAGTAAATTTCCATGTTCTACAGAATGTACTGAAGTTTAACTACTTGGTCTTCATATAAAGATATGTATAAAGTTGGCAGGGA
This sequence comes from Ginglymostoma cirratum, assembly GCA_024137785.1. Lineage (NCBI taxonomy): Eukaryota > Metazoa > Chordata > Chondrichthyes > Orectolobiformes > Ginglymostomatidae > Ginglymostoma > Ginglymostoma cirratum. Next base: position 22,787,293 of record JAHRHZ010000267.1, on the reverse strand, counting down.
AAGAGAAACCTTTGGAGTGGCATGTCAGACAGTGAGAGTGCAAACCCATTCAAAATATGTAGATCTGTTTTCCCAATGCAACAGTTCTTATTATCTATATTTCTATCAATCTGTCTGTTGTCTTTAGTTATTCTTTCTGAGACAACCCTGATGCCAAGAAGCTGACAGATTGGCCTGTTTTCTTCATTTCTTTACAAAGAAGTAAATGTTGCTTAAAAGGTCAGTGTTTGTTGCTCATCAATAATTGCCCTTGCAAAGGTGATGGTGAACCATCTTCTTGAAGTGTTATTAGACCACAACTTAGAACTGCTGTGGTATGAGATATCAGGAACCGTGATATATCAGCCTCTTTTCCCACATTTCTTGCCCAATGTACGAAGAATCTTTGGTTAACGCTCTGCTTTTCCCATTCGCCAGAGATCCAAGCCTTTTGGAAAAATGATTGTTGTTGTGCAGGAAAATATTCTAGCTCCTACAAATTTGAGAATGCTGATAATTTGTGTCAAGCTGTCGCAAATAGAGGCAAATTGATAAATAAGAGTTGACTCATTAGAGTGCACACTCTGCCTCGTGTGTTAAAACAATATTATTACAATTACGTAACTCTTCTTGAAATATTCCCCTATCTGGTTTATGCATTGTAGCTACAAAGCTGAAAAATATCAATCTCTTTACTCAGAGCTTCTGTTTCCCCTTAGCATTTTCAGGCTAATCCACATCCAACAATCTCTGCTGAAACTTTACTTGTGTTTTGACAGCTATATCAAATTGCAACAGAACACATGATGCATTCCACAAAATTGAGAGAATCCACAAAAATTTCCCAATGTTAATGGATCCATTTTAAAGCTCCAAGATCCAGATCTTCACCAGAAATTATTCATTTCCACCTTGGGCCTTTCCAGCTTTTGTTGCAAACTGTCCATTATTTTCTAAGAGACTAGAAGTAAGGGCATCAATTAAAGTGAGACAACTCCTACTTACAACAGAAATTAGAATTTTCTCTGTCTGAGTCATAAGTCTTTGGCATTCTTATCCCTAGAGACCAGTAGAACATAGAACAGTACAGGCCCTTCGGCCCAACATGTTGTGCTGACCTATTATCCTACTAAGGTCAATCTACCCTGAATACCCTACATTTTACTATCCTCCATGTACCTATCCAAGAGTTGTTTAAAAGTCTCTAAAGTATCTGACTCAAAGAGATGAGTCATTCAATGTTTTGGTGGAGTTAGTTAGATTCTTGACTAAAGAAGGAGTCAAGAGTGAATCAGCAGGACTATATTCACTGGAGTTTACAAAGATGAGGAAAGAAGCCTATAATATTCTAACAGGACTAAACAGTGTAAATACAGGGAGGATGTTCCTGATGACCAGGGAGTCCAGAACCAGCGTTTGTAGTGTAAGGATACAGGTTAAGCCATTTAGGATTGAGATGAGGAGAAATTTCTTCACCTATGAAGAGGGGACCCTAAGCAGTAGTGGAACAAGAAAGAAAGTTGAGGCTGGTATGGAAGTTCAAGAGAGCAAGTCAAATAGACAAGGCAGGAAAGAGCATGGCAGAGAACAAGTGAAGCATGATGAATTAAACTGCATTTATTTCAATGCAAGAGGCCTGACAGGTAACGCAGAAGAACTCAGGGCACCAACAGAAACATGGGACTGAGATATCACAGGTATTACAGAAACATGGCTGAGCGAGGGACAGGACCGGGGGCTCAATGTTGCAGGGTACAGAAGCTACTGAAGGAGAGACGGGGAGGTAAGAGAGACGGGGAGTGGCATTTCTGATTAGGGAAAGCATCGTGGGAGTACTTAGAGAAGATATTCCTGAGGGATTGTCCAGTGACGCTATATTGCTGAAACTGAGAAATAAAAAGAGTGTGACCACTTTGATGGGATTGTACTATAGGTCCCCGATAGTCAGTGGGAAATTGAGGAGCAAACATGTAAGGCGACCACAGATAGCTGTAAGAATAATAGGGTAGCAACAGTTGGGGATTTTAACTTTACAAACATAGACAGGGACTGTCATACCGGTAAGGGCTTGGATGGGGAGGAATTTGTTAAGTGGGCTCAAGAAAACTTTCTCAATTATTATGTAGATGGCCCTACCAGAGAAGGGGCAAAACTCATCCTCCTCTTGGGAAATAAGGCAGGGCAAGTAACTGAGGTGTTGGTGGGGGAGCACTTTGGGACCAGCGACAATAATTCTGTTAGTTTTAGAATAGTTGTGGAAAACAATAGGTCTGGTCGACAAGTTAAAGTTCTAAATTGGGACGAGGCCAATTTTGATGCTATGAACTGCCAAAAGTTGGTGGAGGGAGGCTATTCACAGGTAAATGCAATGGCTGGCAACTAGGAGGCTTTCAAAAGGTAGGTGAAAAGAGTTCAGGGCCAGCATGTTCCTGTTCGTATGAAGGGCAATGCTGGCAGGATGGTTAGAGATTTTGAGGCTCTGGGCAAGAAATAGAGGAATAGGTCAGGCATACACAGCCAGGGTCAAACAAATCCCTTGAGGAGTATGGGGGGGTGTAGGAGTACACTAAAGATGCAAAGCAAGAGGACAAAAAGGGGACATGAGATAGCTTTGGCAGATAGGGTAAAGGAAAATCCAAAGATACTCTTCAAGTATACTAAGGGCAAAAGGGTAACCAGGGAGAGAACAAGGCCCCTTAAAGATCAATGAGGCCATCTAAATGTGGAAACACAGGAGATGGGTGAGATCCTAAGCGAATATTTCACGTCAGTATTTACCATGGAGAAAGGCATGAGAGCTAGGGAACTTGGGGAGGTAGATAGTGATGTCTTGAAAAGAGTCCACATTATAGAAGAGGTGGTGCTGGAGGTCTTAAAACTCATAAAGTTAGATAAAAGTCCAGCACCTGATCAAATGTATCCCAGGACATTGCAGTAAGTGAGGGAAGAAATTGCAGAGCCGCTAACGTTTGTTTCATCAACAGCCACAGGTGAGATGCCATAAGACTGGAGGGTGGCTAACATTATGTCATTATTTAAGAAAGGCTGCAAAGAAAAACCAGGGAACTATAGACCGGTAAGCCTAATGTCAGTGATGGTTATGCTGTTGGAGGAGATTCTGAGAGATAGGACCTGCATGCGTTTGGAAAGGCAAGGACTGATTAGGGATAGTCAGTATGGCTTTGCAGGGGAAATCATGAGTTCTTGAAGAGGTGACCAGGAAGATAGATTAAGGAAGAGAGGTCAAAGTTGTCTACATGGGCTTCAGGAAGGCCACTGTCAAGGTTCTGCATGGTAGACTGGTTAGTAAGATTTGATCAAATGGGATCCATGCAGAGATAAGCAGATGGTTACAAAATTGGCTTTACAGTAGAAGACAGAGAATGGTCGTAGAGAGTTGTTGTTCAGATTGGAGACCTGTGACCTGATCGTGTGCTGCAAGGATTGGTAATGGGTCCCCTGTTGTTGATCACTTATATAAATGATTTGGATGAGAATATACGGGGCACAGTTATTATGTTTGTGGATGACACCAAAATCGGTGGCACGGTGGACAGTGAGGAGAGTTATCTAAGAGTACAATGGGATCTTGATCAGCTGGGCCAATTGGCCGAGGCATGGCAGATGGAGTTTAATTTAGATAAATGTGAGATATTTCATTTTGCCAAAACAAACAAGGGCAGGACTTGTACAATTAATAGTAGGGCCCTAGATAGTGTTGTAGAACTGAGGGTCGTAGGGATTCAGGTACATAATTCTTTGAAATGTGTGTCGCAGGTGGACAGGGTGGTTAAAAAGGTATTTGGCGTGATTGCCTTCATTGCTCAGACCTTTGAGTATACGAGTTAGGATGTTATGTTGAGGTTGTACATGATGTTGGTGAGTACTTCTGGAGTACTGTGTATAGTTCTGGTCACCCTGTTATAAAAAGGATATTATTAAGCTAGAGAGAGTTCAGAAAATATTTACCAGGATGTTGCCAGGAATGGAGGGTTAGAGTTATTAAAATAGGCTGGATAGGCTGAGATCTTTTTCACTGGAGCATAGAAGGTTGAGGGGTTTATAGAGGTTTATAAAATCATAACGAGCATTCATAAGGTGAATAGGAAATGTCTTTTCGCTAAGGTGAGCAAGTTCAATAATTAGGTGAATATATTTTTAAGTTGAGAGTAGAAAGATTTAAAAAGAACATAAGGGGTAATATTTTTACACAGAGAGTGGTTCGTGTGAAGAAATGGTGGATGCACTTCAGGGCATTACAGGTACAGTTACAATGTTTAAAAGACATTTTGATGAGTAGATGAATAGGAAAGGTTTGGATGGATATGGACCAAATGCAAGCAGATGGGACCAGTTCAGTTTGGGAACAAGGTCAGCATGGACTAGTTGGAGTGAAGGATTTGTTTCCATGCTGTACGACTCTATGATTTTGCATGCATGAAGCCATATTAATGATCCCTAATCAGTCCTTGCCTTTCCAAATGCATGTAAATCCTGTCCCTCAGAATCCCCAACAACAACTTATTCACCATTGGCGTAAAGTTCACCGGTCTATAGTTCCCTGGGTTTTCCTCACAGCCTTTCAAATCATGCAATGTTTTCAAGGAGTTAGATGTAGTTCTTAGAGCTGAAAGGATCAAGGTGTATGGGGAGAAAATAGAAACAGAGTAATGAGTTAGATGATGTTATGATCATATTGAATGACCTATTTGTACTCATATTTTCTTTTCCTGTTATGAGGGGAGTAGTGTGAATGCGGAATGCAGGCCACAGTCAAATGAGCCAGGATCTTGTTGAGTAGACAAACAGCCTAGAGGGGTCATAGACCCAGTCTTTCTCTTGTTTCCTTTGATATATTATGCATAAACAGGCTAACAAACAAGGGAAATACCTTAATAAAAACCAAAAGAACTGCAGGTGCTGTAAATCAGGAACAAAAACAAAGTTGCTGGAAAAGCTCAGCAGGTCTGGCAGCATCTGTGAAGGAGAAAACAGAGTTAACGTTTCGGGTCCGGTGACCCTTCCTCAGAATTGATAGTGGCTGGGAAAATGTCGGTTTATATGCAGAAAATAGGGAGGTGGGTGGGGTAGGGAGTAACCGATTGGATAGGGGAAAACCTTACCTACACTGGCCATCAATGGGAGACGTTTAAGATCAAGGCATACTTTTTGATAGAGTGCTATGCAGCTTTGTAATAAAAACATACAAGTCATCTTTAAAAACTTCAAATTCTGCTTCAAAGGCAGCATGACAGCACAGTGGTTAACACTGGGGTTAGATTCTAAATTTGGGTGAATGTCTGTGCACATTCTCCCTGTGTCTATGTGGGTTTCCGCTGGGTGCTTTGATTTCCTCCCACAGTCCAAACATGTGTTTGTTAGGTGAGGGGGCAAGAACTGCAGATACTGGAGTCAGATAACACAGTTTGGAGCTGGAGCAATACAGCAGGCCAGGCCTTTTTCTGATGAAGGGTCCCGGCCTGAAACGTCAACTTTCCTGCTCCTCTGATTCTGTCTGGTCTGCTGTGTTCCTCCAGCTCCATACTGTTTTATCTCTGCATGTTAGGTAGGTTGGCCATGCTAAATTGTCCTGCGGTGTTCAGGGATGTGCAGGCTAGGTGAATTACCAAAGTAAATACGGCGTTACGGAGAAGGATGGGTTTGGATGGGATGCTCTTCCATGAGTCAGTATAGAGTCTCGGGGCTGAATGGCCTCTTCTGCACTGTCGGGATTCTGTGATGTCATGCTCAAAATATCCAATTACCCAAGGCTGACGAACCAGGTCAGATGTCAGCATGCGCAGTAACCTCCAGTGCTACTGCTCTGCTTTGCGCATGTGTAGTATGCCGTAGCTCCCTCTAACGGTTGGTGCCAGCATGACGGGGAAGAGGCGGGGCTTGTGTGGATGGCTTCAAATTGAAGGGACAAACAGAAATTGCTGCAAAAGTTTAGCAGATCTGGCAACATCAACGCAGAGAAATCAAGGGTAACGTTTCGGGTCGAGTGACTCCACTGAGTGACCCATGCCTGCCAGACCTGCTGAGCTTTTCCAGCAATTTCTAATTTTGTTTCTCATTTACAGCATCTGCAGTTCTTTCGGTTTTTATTTCATATTGAAGGGGGTGGACGTTGTGGGTGGTGTTTATGTGTAGGGCAGGGTTTATTTAGAAGCAGAACCTGAGTGGGCGGGGTCAGTGTACAGGAGCGGGGCTGGTGGAGGAAATGTGGGCGTGGTTAGGGTGTTGTAGGCGGGGCCAGAGTGTGTGGGCGGGGCACAATAAGTGGGCGGGGTCATGTTGTGGGGGCGGAGCAGAAACGGCTGGAGGGGTCAGTCCGCTGGCGCGTGATCTGTAGGCGGGGTAGGCTTGTGGGGGCGGGGCTGGTGCGGTCTGTGGGCGGGGTTAGATGTCCCTGCGGGACTGGATTGGGACCTGTAGGCGGGATCGGATGCTGGACCTGTGTGGGGGTGGGGCTGCAGACCGACGTAGCCAGTCCGAATCCTCAGTGACGGTTGGCAGTGAGTCTGGTCCCGTTCCGTCGCCAGCTGGTGGTCTGGGGCGGAGACTTTTGGAGCTCGGCCTCGCCTCTGGATCGAAGGAGGGGGAGTAAACTTGACCGGCTATTCCCCCGTCCCAGTAGCAACCCGGTGCTCGTATCTTTCAGGATGAGGAGTCGAAGTAATTCCGGGGTGAGATTAGATTATTACGGGCGACTTGTAAGCAGCACTATCCTGTGTCACCAGGTGAGTACATACTATCCATTTACCTGTTTACCTGCTGCAGTTTATAGGAACCACCTCTCGCGTGGTGATCACTGTGAAAGGGGCGCAGTTTTCGTGGAAACACTTCGCGCAACTCAATTAGACAGCCTCATGATGAAAGCGCGATGTTTTAAAGCGGTTACCGAGGTTAAAGAGGTTTCAGTTCATGAGTGAAGGCACTATGTTCTCTCTCTCTCAGTCTCTTTCAGAGCTTATGTAACATTTCCGAACTTCAGTGACGTTGTCATGTGCAACAGGTGTTTAACTGGCCTGCGATTAGAATCGTTGCTGTCTATGTGGGGTATGGGAGAGATATTTTAAGTTTATTTCTTAACTACAATGATGTGCAAAGTTGGCAAACTCTGTACTCAGGCACCAGCCCATAATTAACTTTACGGTCTCAGGCTTTTGGAAGCGTTGCATTCATTGTCCATCACGAGGGGCGTGAGAACCGAATATTTCATGTTGGTCTGTGATCATGTGTAGGCCAGTTCTGTCGTGATGGCAGATTGGATCTTGATAATGATCCAAGTTTCATAGTTGGGTTTTTTTTTAATAGTAATCCACACAAATCCGACCTGTTTTTATTGTGTATCCAGTACTGTTTTGTCTAGAGTATTGCATTACAATCTACCCACTAGGCTGAATGAATTTTTAAATATATATTTGAAGAAAGAATAAGAGGTGGAAAGTGCAGCTCTGTGCTCTTTATGTAGTGCCAGGGGATGTCTACCTTCCATTTGAACCAGCAAAACAGCCAGGGCAGCTTTGGTTTCCATGCAATCTAAAGACAAGCAACAATTACAATTGCTTCAGAGATAGTAGGACCTGCAGATGCTGGAGAATCTGAGATAACAAGGTATAGAGCTGGATGAACACAGCAGGCCAAGCAGTATCAGAGGAGCAGGAAGGCTGACGTTTCGGGCCTAGATCCTCCTTCAGAAATGGGGCTTGTGTCATTCTAGACAATAAACTTGATTGCTACTCAGTCATACAATGGCATAATCTATTCCTAAAGTTTCACAGAGCCATGTGAGAAAATACTTCTGCAGAGGAAAGCATTTGTGCCTGCATTATCCTTTTTCGGTTGTAGCCAATGATTTAGAAACAAAAACTTGCAATCCAGTGTTTCTTGAGGTAAAATGGGACTTCTTTACTGATTTGTACTGTCCACCACGTCAGTCTCTGTTTCCTCCTTTATTTCTGTTTCTTCTTCATTTTCAGTCTTTCTTCTGTTATTGCTTCTGTTTCATTTTGAGCTTGCCTTATCACAATGCCGCCCCCCCCCCCCCCCCCCCCCCGCCACGCCATGCCACGCCACGCCACTTTTGTAACCTTTCCCCCGTGGCTACTGAATATAGGGAATTTAGATCAAATAAACCAATGTTAAGGTCTTTGTTTTAACCATGTGAGTATATTTACTGGCTGAAGGCGCAGAGATCTAGAGCCCAATCAAACCATTTATTTGACATAGATGAGATTGGTGCCAAGTTTTCATAAGGTCCATCTACAATGGGCGAAGAAATTGTTGACATCCGATGAAAGAAACGTTAGAAAGAGACAGCGGTAAAGAAAAACGCTGACAATATTACTAAGAAGTTATGCAGACTGGAAGTGCAGTGACTAGGTGACAGATTAGATTAACCATACCCGTAGTAGGAGGAATTACTTGAAATATGAACCATTCATGTCAAGAAATACAGTGGTGGTTTTGGAAGTTCCTGTTGAGACTCTTTAAAATGTGTAAGAAGTTGCCTTGCATGAAAATGTGAGATTGAGTCTTTGAATATTGTGTTCTTTGTAATGTGCAGCGAAATATTCACCACCCATGTCCAAGGCATGAATGTAGAAAAACATGACAGGAAAAGACAGAATGGTATGACCCTAAAGTGATCCAAATGAGTTCAGACTACCACAGAGGCCATAATATACTAACTAGTATCCCACTACCTTTGTATTTATTGATGCTTGCCATTGGTAGAACCTTGCCCAGTTCATTTTAAAACAATTACAGTTAATCAGTAATTACCAGATGAGCATACAACTTATTTCAAATGTATTTTGAAAAGCATTGATCCGTGAACTTTAATTTTTATAAATCTAGCCTGTTGAAATAGCCTGTTCACATGGATATAGACCAATAAATTACTTTATTAAGTTTTTGCTTTTAGAATAAAAAAACTTAAACTCTCATGTGACAAGTAACATTTGTGCCTAGCAAGTACCAGGCAGTGACTATTTCCAAGAAGAGAGAATTGCTCTTCTTGACTTGTAACAGATTTATGATTGCCGAATTCTCCTCCATCAATATTCTGAAGGTTAGTATTGATCAGAACTTAATTGCACTGGCCATATAAGTACAATGGCTACAATACAAAAGGGCTGGGTATTCAGATATTTCCTGACTTCCCAAAGCTTTAGCCACCTTCAATATACAAGTCAAGAATGTGATAGAAGTCTACTTGCCTGGATGGGTGCAGCTTCAATAATACTTGAAGCTTTACACCATCCAGGGCAAAACAGCCTGCTTAATAGACACCACATCCACCACTTTAAATACTCACACTCCTTTCTTCTCACTCACCATGACTGCAGTACCATGTATACCTGCACTGCAACAACTCACCAATATTTATTCTACAGTTCCTTTCAACATCATGGCCTTTACCAAAAAAGAAACAAGGGCAGCAGGTCCATGAGAAGACTGCCAGCTGCAATTTCACTTCCAATTTCCACAATATCCCGACTTTCAACAATATCGCCCACTGATCCTACGTTATTGCTGTGCTTCCCTCCTTAATATCACTGGGTATACCTGCACCACAAGGACCATATCAGTTCAACAAAGCAGCTCACCACCATCTTCTCAAGGATGCTTAATCATGGGTGATAAATCCTGACATTGCCTGAGACATTCATCACCTGTATGAATAAAATATATTTAACATCAGGGATATGTTTAAGTCTAAGTCTATTGTGATGCATTAAAGATTTCTGAAATTTTGGAAAGTTTCTGGGAACCAACCTTGGCTAACTTTGGAGGTGAATTTGCAGGAATATGCTGCAAGCTATGTAAATAGCAGTTTTGCCATGTTGATTTTAGGTTTTTGAGCTACATTCAGACAAATTTCCCTCTTACTTTCTCCACTCCTCTCAGTGTGTACTAAGTGTGCAGGTTTACTCTATCTTCAAATTCCCAAGGAAGGAAGAAAAGGAATAAACGTAGTCATTACTTGAACTAATGGCTCATTAATCAAAGATACATGTAAAATTTCATCTCATTAATCACCTCTGATAGTAATTGGCTGCTAAACAAATGCTTCCACAATACAATTGGTAACAATGGAGCTATCATTGTAGACATTGTCTGTCATTCTTCTGCACTATAACATGCAGTGAAATATCCAATGTAATACGTAATTCAATATCCGATGAATATCATGTCCGTTCAAACTGTGATAGCATCTCTGCATCTCAGTTAGTATCATTTTAATCTTAAAATGTCAGCTTTCGTCTTTGTGTTGTAAGTACAATGTAATTCAATAAAAAAAGGTTTTGAATTATCAAGCTTTAATCTTATAAAAAGCTATCTGTGAAAGTGTGTGAAACCAAAGCTCTGATGTATGTTACGGGTTTGTTCTTTTGTGATAGTCCTGTATACACCATTTAATCACAATGTGACATTCAGTCCACATTGTGAAGGTATTTTTAATTTTAAAAATCAAAAGTGTTGAAGAAATTAAGTTTCAAGAAATGATTTTAAAGCGAACTTCTAAAAAGGCTTTAAAATTTGCTTGATTAAATTGATGTTCAAATGAATTTGGCATAAGTTTGAGGGAACAAACACACAGGTTTTTGAAACCAGATTTTGGGCACAATTTGCTCCTGGATCTCTAACAGCACCCAAAGTGAGACTTCCAAACCCAGAGTTCAGTGCTAGCTGTGTGCAGGGAGGATTGTATCTGGGCTGAAGGCCACTGGATAACTCAGGAAACTAAAGAATGAACCAACTTCCCTGTTTCTTATCAGTAGGTAGCAATTTTGACTGTTAATTGCATATATGCATGATGGATTATTGATGCACTGTCCTCCTTACAAAACTCAGATGGTTTTGCCACATTACACGCTAAGTATAAATAAGGTGAGTCGTCCATTTAACTTTGGAAAATTGTCTAACAGGCAATATTTAAAGGTGAGAGTGCTAAATTCACCAAGTTCAGAGATTTGAAATGCAAAACTGTTTTTTCCAGAATCAGACTGCAGACGTCAATAGAATTACTGTATGCGTGGTTAGAAAAGTAATCACTTATGGTTTTTATATGCCTCTAAAGAGCAATCAGATGAATAGTCCGCAAAGAGAATTGATCATTATATAAGAAAATAATAGTGTGCAAACAATATGATGGTGATGATGTGAGAATACCCCTGGTGTATAGATTATGAAAGTTAAAATAGTTTTGTTTTGAAGCTAATGAACTTCCCTTCTTTCCAGACCTCCTCTTATTCTTGGGTCTGCATTTGTCACGCCAACCGACCCAAGAATAGGAAGAGGCCTGGAAAATTGCTCCTGCATTTCCAGTTGCCCCTAACTTGAAAATTTCAAGCCTAGATATTAGCACTAGCAGTGTGAATGGAGAATTGCTGTTGGGCTCAGGCTCACTACTTTTACACTTCCATAAATACTATAAGTACAAATGCATTCTGATTTTGAAAATGAATTTTCTAATCTCTAATCATACTGATGTTGTGCATTTAGTAGCCACGCCTTAGAATATTGCCTGAAAATTGTTTCAAGCTAAACACACTGCTCACCTTTGCTAATGCTTTGGGTTACAATGTTATGCTCTTCTGTAAATTACATATTATTTCTGTTTCAGTACGTTATATACTTGTGTAATTAGCATCTACGCAACAGTTTTGTGCTTGGCAGACATTGATACATGATAAATATAGTATGCTGCAATTGATGTTATTGGCGTTGTGTAAACATCTGCAATATTTAGTGTGTTAATATTTAGAAAGTGAAATTACACTGCAGTAATAGTGAATGTAGAAATATATGAATTAGGAGACGGAATTCGCTTGCTGTGACATTCAGCAAAGTCATCACTAAGCTGAAGCTTTAATTCCACATTCTTGCTTGCCTTTGATAACCATGGACTTCCTTGTTTGGCAGAAATTTATGTGCCTCTGCTTAAAAATGTTCAATAACCCCACTTCTATCGCTCGTTGGAGAAGAGAATTCCAAATACCCATAACCCTCCAATAGAAAACAAACTTGTAAAATGAAGTAGCCATATGTCATTTCACAATAGAGCTTTGATCCTTCTATTGAACTGATGTGAATTTATTGCAGTGTCACTTAAAGCTGATTATTTGTAATCGGATCCTTTTGTTTTGTAGAATGCTGTAACTGGATTACTGCCTGCTAGCTCTGAACAGCAGGATGCTTGGGTTCGTGATAATATATACAGCATCCTGGCAGTATGGGGCCTTGGAATGGCCTATCGCAAAAATGCTGACCGAGATGAGGATAAAGCAAAAGCTTATGAGCTTGAGCAGGTGAGTAGCTGAACATAATTGATAGCTCTTACTACACAGAGTTGGAATGGAGGTTGGGAGGTAGGGCTGTGCTCCTGTGAGTACCCATAAAGTTGTAACATTTAAGAAAAAGGTTTCTTCTACTCCTACCAGTAACGAAATGACAGAAGAGGTAATAATTGATAAGTCAGTAATTCTACCTTCCACGTAGGCTCACCTAGATTACTTACATATACTCCAATCTTATGACATAACCTTCTATTTACTTGATAAATTAGTTTATAACTTTTATTGCCTCCACCAAATTCTTGTTCACTGAAGTGGCATGGTATTTCTGTCATAAGTTAACTACTCTTGAGTGTTAATCAAAGTTCTGTCAGATGAAGGTTTCCTTGTCTTAATTCTGTTACTCCAATTCACTTTTAAGCTAAAATCTCAGCTTTCATATCTGTCAATCTTTTTATTTCAGTAATGAGTGAGTTGTTTTAGTCAATGGTCTGTTAGATGTGTGGAGAATAGAAGCTTGTTACTGTTAATGGACTTTCGAGGAAAAGACCTACTCGTGTAGGCTGAACGACAATGAAGAAAACACAACCAGACTCTGGCTGTTCAATGGCTAATGGAATAACTGCATCTTGGACTGATGTACCCTGCTGAATGAGGAAATCATGAACATGTTTCCAATCAAGAAGTACCTTGTTTGAGTCAAAGAATAAATATATTGAATTTTCTGGAAATAAATGTAACCAATCTGCAAGATTCCGATTTTGTTGTACGGTCAATGCTGAATTATCTGGTCTCAGCAATAGTGATAAGGGATCCACAGTTGGCCTTGGCATCTCTAGGATGAAGAAAAATCACTACGATCCTTCCAGATGACCACCTAATGATGTCTGCTGGAAATTGCATTTATGAGAGTACAAAATGAGAGCTAGCTTTGTGTCAACTGTGATACATCCTGTACCTAAACAAACAGGTTATGGCCTGGGTTCAATCAAAGAAAGCCTGCTTGTATGAAACTTTTGAAAACTGTTAAAGGATCCAGCAATGAAAAAAAGAGATATGTCTGCAGTAATATGTGAAATTGCCCCTCACCACTCCTACAATTTCACTTTACTAGTGATGATGGCTTAAGTGAAAGAATCTCCAAGTTAATGAGTGATTTGAGTAGAAGCACACTACATGTAAAATAGATAAAAACATAATTTAAGTTGGAGCAAAAAAAAAATTTGCATGCTGAATATTTTTGTTGTTCTCAAATTATTTTAAAGTAAAAGTTAAGAATCTTCATTTGTTTATTTCCTTACTATACCTTCCAAGCTAAAGTTCCTCTATATTGCATCTGCCAAAGTGGTTGTAACTTAATCTCTGAACAGTGTCATCTTTGAACAGTTTGAAAATGTCATGTGAAAGCTGAGGTGGGTACAGCAGTGCCAGAAAAGGGCTCCTGGAGGGTTATGGCCTGGTAGGAATTGCTGACTCCATGTAAACATGTACTGGTTTTTATTTCATCTTCCAGAGTGTGGTGAAACTGATGCGAGGGTTGCTACACTGTATGATGAGACAGGTACGAGACCATTCCAGATTTCACATCAGATCTTTTGCTTGCAAAGTAATTAGTTACATTTTATCGCTTCAAACTATTCTATGTTGATGTTGTTCCTTCCAGCATAAAGAGAATGCGTAGTTAAATTTAAACAAAATAAACCCACCCTTTTATGAAATCAGTGGAGTTTTTATGTGTTCTGTGTAAAATAGCTTAACAAGTATGACTTTAAAACTGAATCCTCATTTTGAATTTGGAGACTAATTGGTGGAATGGTGAGAGGTAAGAAATTGCAGCATGGTATAATAACTTGGAGAAGTGATTAACTATGCAGTATAATAGGACATCAGTTTTCCCTTGACTTCCCCTAAATACAGACTGTTACATTGTTCTGTGATCACAAAGGTATGTAGTTAACTTGTGCAAATAGTTATTCTTTATGTTTGGAATGACAAAAAGGTTAGCCAGACCTTTTAACAATGAGGAGGTTTTAACTTGAAATCTGATTCTTACCTGGTGTTCACACAATACTTTTTTAAGAGTCACCATATTGTGGTCAGGTGCGTGAACCTGTCTAAATATTTTCCTCACTACCAGCTGACCATCTGTCACAATCATGCTTGTGTTTAGACCAATTTTGACTTGTCTTAGGAATTGTAGCTGTCAACTAGGCAGACCGTAAACTTTTTCCTGTAAAGTTTTAAGGGGTTAGTGCAGGGTATTGAGATCGACTAACTGATCTGCAGTTGATTTCTCATGATAATGAAATTCTTTTATGCACATAGATAAAGAAAGTTGAAAAGTTCAAGTACACCCAGAGTCCACAAGATGCCCTTCATGCTAAGTACAACACTGGAACGTGTGCTACAGTGGTTCAAGATGATCAGTGGGGTCACCTACAAATCGATGCTACCTCCATCTTCCTGCTTTTTCTTGCACAAATGACTGCTTCAGGTAAGAAGAACTAACCAAAGTTGCTCTGAAGCATTGTCACATTGCTAGCCAATTCTCCACTTTTTGGTGATGACTCTGGTTCGCCTCTTAATGCTTTCTGACAATTGCGTTTCCCAGTAATTTATGCAATTAATGGTTTGGCATCAATTCTTTATATATTGTTTGAAATTACAAAACCATACTTGGTTTTGATTGACATTGAATTCTAACTCTTAATTCTGATTTCCTACATTACCCCATTCTTGAATGGTTGTTTATTTCAGTTCAGATTGGGGCCTTCTGACAACAAAACAGTATCACAGCACCCTTCCTCTCTGCTCTCTTTGCCTCATTACATTAAAGGAATGATATTGCTTTCCTGAGCAAGCCTAATTAATAACTTCTAATAATTCTGTGGTTGTTTTCAATTGGTTCTGCAGTACAGTATTCAGTTTTCAGGCACTATTCTGGTGTTTTTGGACAGAAGAGAACTAGCTGTCGTACTATTCGGGCAAATGAGAGATGTCCTGTACCCATGCTTGACCACTTTCTGAGGGGACCTCAAACAGGTATTAGACCCATATCTTATTTGTATATGCAAAGGGTCTAACTCTTGTTTAAGTTCCCATCGGTCAGAATACCTGTTCTTAATTATAACCAAAATAACATAGCTGGATGTGGAGTTGAGACAAGTAGATGTGCTCCTCTTGAACTCGTGTTAGAGGAACTGATCACCGTCACCTCTGATTTTCCTCATCCTTCTGACCTCTGGGTTCCCATACTCACCACCCAAAATCTGGTCTTTTATTTTCTTGTATCTGCCATCTCCTGTGGATTCAGTAACCCTTACGGTAGCAGCAGGTAAGTTTTCAACCACTTTTTGCTGATGGGTTCTGATGGGTCCATTATTGTTATAATCCTGTTTGCTCTGTGTACTCCTAAATTTCTCAGTATTCTGGATAAATCTAGTTTTATTCTGTTTCTGTGTTACAGTGTTACCTGTTTACATTGCATCATGCCAGAGCAAAAAGAGGCAGACGGTGTAGGTCAGCATTTATGATTTTTCCACTGTTGGAATAATGAGAACAATAAAAACAGTGCCTGAGGAACAGACAGTTCTGTTTTCTGTGTTTTACTCATTTTATGTTATTGACCATATTGATTATGATTTTCCATTTTTGTGCAGTCTGCAAGTCTATGAATAGACAGGAAAACTTCCTGATAGTGATACATCTTTTTAGTTTTTGATCTGAAATATGACTTTTTAACAAGTTGATCATTTTCCTTGGCAAAAGTATTTGTAATGTGAATGTACAGTATTGAAAACTCTTGTGCTACAAATCAGATTCACTTCACTTGAAGTTATGGTTGACAGACTGTAAACTTACATATGGCAAAACTGTAAAAAACTTTACAGTTTCTGTGTGATTTCTTCATTCTTGATATTGTGTGAATGTGGTTGATGTGGATCTGTCCTTTGAGTATCATGATGGCTTTATTGCTATCAAGAGTACACAAATCATATTGTTATTTTTTATTTAAAGCGGGAAGGAAAGTTTTCCTTTATGTCTCTCTCTCTCATAACTATACAGATTTTCGTTTGATACCTTGTGCTCCTCTAACTGAGCCAATATGTCATTCATAACCTGGTTTCTAATCAAGATGTAAACTCTTTCAAGGTGTGACACAGCTCCTGGTGATGTCTTATTTGTTTTAATTCTTTTCTGTTTTTGAGACAAGAAATTTGGTAGCGTGGAATATGAAACTTGAATAACTTGACCCCATTACGTGTTTTGAGTAATTTCCTCTGTCATTCTCTCATAGTCCCAGCATTAGAGATCCTGGAGAAGCGTTTTTTGCATTATTCCAGCTATCTATAGCTATATTTTGTTTTAATTTGTGGTGTTTAAATACTTAGAATCACTTGCATCAATATACTTGAAATGTTTTCCAAAGGTGTGTTAATATCTTTGCATAAATGATGATGTGTTGAATTACATACCATGGTAAATGTTTTTTTTAAACTGTCACTATTCAGTTTTCCAGGAGGATTGATAGAAATAGAATTCAATCTCATGTACTAGTAAAAGTTGTGTGTGTTTCACATATAATAAAAGCTGGGTTTAATTTTTTTTTAGTCAATCCGTTCAGAGATGTTACATCTTTTGAAGCGAGTAGGACTTGAACCTGGGCCTCTTGGCTCAGAAGTAGGGACACTGCTACTGCATCACAAGAGCACCCCCCGACACCAAAAAAAAAGCTGAGATTAACTTAAGTAATCGTAAATTGATGCAACTGATTATTTAATGTTCGAATTGAAAGCATTAATGATGAGTATTTTTTCTCCCTAGGGCTTCATATAATTTTCACTCTGGACGAAGTGAATTTTATACAAAATCTTGTGTTTTATGTAGAAGTGGCTTATAAAGTTGCAGTGAGTACCAGATATTCTGAATGTCTGCTTTGATCTTACTATGTCATGGGAAAAGATAATTGTGGTTATTCCTAAATCTTATAGGACAGATGATGTTAAGTAGCTATTCTCTGTATTTTTTTATATGCTTGCTTTTATTAAAACTTTGGCACAAGGTATATGTCACTGCTAGGCATCAAAATAATTTTATTTTCCAGAGTTCCTGAGATTTTTTTGGGGGCTGCTTTTTGGTTTTCAAAGATTCCATTTTCATTCTGATCAACTCATTTATCAGGTGATGCACCCACATGGTATTTGGACTTGCATTGAAGCAGAATTAGAATTGATCAATATTTCAATTTCAACCCTCCATTAACCTTGGTCCCAACTTGCAAGGAAAGTATTAGTTTTCTCAATACCACATTATTTAAATCAGCACGAGACAACAGGTGCAAGGTAGCAACAGAAGTTCAAAATAGCTGCCCATTACATTTTAAAAAAAAACTACTTGTGCAAACTGGTGAGGTTGCAGCTAATGCATTCCTGTTGCATATGCACAAATGGAACATTTAGCCAATTATTACTTCTTTTTACTTCAACTCAAATCTCAATCTTTTCATATTTTCCATTCTCATTTTTAGCTGAATATTCTTTTATTGAGAGAATTAAAGTGGTCCTATTTCCCTCATAGTCATCTCCCAACCTCAACAGCATGCATCAGCCTCTCATTGCAGGCTCCCTCCTTTCCCCCATCCCACATTTTACAGAATCTGTCTGATTCGCCCTTTTTTTCCTCTTTCTCCGCCTCCTTGCAGCCTTCCTCTTCGACACCAAACTTTGTTACCTCTGTCTTCCCCCATATTTCCCCTGCACACCTCCACCCCAACATTTCCTCTCTTTTTATGCTTCTACTTTATTCATCTCCCTCAAATTCCCTATAGGACACTCATCATAGACCCAGCAAAACATAGCTCCCTCCTAGCGTTTGCAAAAGGCAGTTATTTCCTGGCTCCAGTATGACATTGCAGTTACTGGAGAAAGATTCCCTTGGCAAATCTCCTTGCTTTCCTAACTGCTGGTGGTTCCTCCAATCGTAATAGTGATCCTATCAGCAGCAAGAATGGGAGTGAAGCAGCCTGTGTGATTGGAGGAGTTGCTCTTGGCCAAGACTAATTATCAGGGCTAGGTTTTCTTGCATTGGTCATGCCCATGGTTGAATACTCCCCTGGCATTTTCTGGGGGCTTTCAGGGGCAAATTTCTCTTTGTTGCTGTTGAGTGCTGTACACTGCAGTTGTGTACAATGCAACAATGTATAGGTTGATAGTCACAATTCCACGAGCCTATATTTTGCCTCAAAGTCATGGGAAACCCCAGTCTCTCACCAGCTTTGGTAACAGTGAAAAGAAACTTAAACATTTTCGCAATATTTTACAAATTTAAAATGAGCTACTGCTAAATTTGTGTGGCTTTTTCTGTTGATCTTTGGCCTCCCAATTTAGTTGCATGCTGGAAATGTGCTATCTGTGACATACCCAAAAATGAACCATAATCTGTTTAGGCTCCCCTTTTCTGGGAAGGGAATTGTACTCCTTGGCCCACGTGATGGTTAAATCCGTTATTCACATTTCCTTTTTTTTTGAATTTGGCAGGATTATGGCATGTGGGAGCGTGGTGACAAGACAAACAGAGGAATTCCGGAGCTCAATGCCAGTTCTGTAGGTATAGCCAAAGTAAGTGTTAAATTTATGTTTTTAAATACTTGTGTGGAGTGGCAAAGCAGTGTGACTGGACGTTCCAATGTGTTGACATACTTTCGAACTTGGACTTGAATCTGACCCAAGCTTCTGGAATGAAAGTCACCTTCCTTTGTTTATTGTAAGGATTCTTTGTGTGCACAGATTCTTGCTATCAGTTTACACTATCTTTCTAGTTTTTAAAAGGCTGTAATTTGTGTGGAAGGGAATAGAATCATTTGCTGTCCTTGAGTTTGGGACAAATAGTACACTAAAATGCAGATTATAGCGAATTATATGTGGCTAGTATTTAAATCCACCATGGTCTATAACAGATATACATCTCATCTAAGGCACACAACTCAAAGGGAAAGGTAAATCAACTGTGGCCAGTGAAAGAAGTTAAAGATAGAAGCATTAAAAATAGGAGCAAAAGCAAGCTGGTCCATCAAGCCTGCTCTGCCATTTAACATCACGGCTGATCCTTTATCTGAACATTATACTCCCGCCCTCTCCTCACACCCCTCAGTATCTTTAGTATCTGGAAATCTATCCATTTTTATACATGTTCCAAGCCCTTCTATGGTAGACAATTCCAAAGGTTCATCACCCTGAATGAAGAGGTATCTCTTCATCTCTTCACTCTCCATAATGGCTCAGCCAGTATCCTGTGACCTTGTTCTCAGACAGGAGAAACATCATCCCTGAATTCAGTCTGTCCAGCTCCATCAGAATTTCATGTTTCAATGACATCCCCTCTCGGTCTAAACTGAAGTGAATGCAGGCCCGATTGGCTCAATCGCTCCTTGTACGGCACACTTGCCAATCCCAAGAATTAGTCTGGTGAACTTTTGCTGCACTTTTTCTAAAGCACGTATACCTTTTCGATAAATAGACTTAAACTGCACACAGTACTCTAGGTATAGTCTCACCAAACTTCTTTAGAGCTGAAGTAAAACTATAAGGATAAAAACACAACAGCTTTCTCAATTTTTAAAAAAACAACTTGTTTTAAGTGAGGTCTGAAAGTAAAACTGATATTTCTTATCACAGGCAGCCCTCGAAGCACTTGATGAATTGAACCTCTTTGGAGCTAACGGAGGCCCCAAATCAGTTATCCATGTCTTAACAGATGAAGTACAGCTCTGTGAAGTAAGATCTAAAGAAAGATGGTGCATTTCAGCTGGTGTTGTGACTGCAATGTATTCTGGCAAAACCTTAATATACTTAGTCGAATTGTAATCATATCAATGTATGAGATTTAGCCTTACATCCCAAGGTTTGTATATGCCATGTTTGAAGTACGTAAGGCATATACGTTAGCTTAAATTTATAGCCATCCATCTAGACATTTAATGTTCAAAATAGTTTTTTGCACTGCAATACACTTTTTGGTATAAACCATGAACTGTTAAAATCAGCCACTTTTTCTTTAATCCATTGTGAGCTATATTATGGGAAAAATTTAATGTTAGAATATACAATTAATAGAAAATATTAATTATCAAATATTTTATGTACAATATTAATATGCATATGTAAATATATTTATTATATATTCAGCATCTGGGTCATACATGTTGCAAACTAATATGAGCATTGGTCTGCATTTTCTAATGGCCAGATAATCATTTTTAAAACTTGGATGGTAGTTGTGCTTGGGGACTCCGCAGAATCTCCAGCATAGCAGTCCCCATAGCAAACTGTTTCTTGTAACTCAGTCAGTTTTGTATCCTACAATGTACAGTGCATTTCAACAGGCTCGTGAGCAACATTAGAACTATTGTTTAGCAGTTTATAAAGTGCCTTTTGGAAGACCATGTTCACAACACAAAACTGCTGTGTAATGCAAGAGTTAGAGGGTGATGCTTTTGAAGTGATTTTAAATATTTTCTGATCAACCTGCTCAGCGATGTTATTGTACATGTCTGGAACAGGTGGGGCATGAACCTGGGCCTCTTTGCCCAGAGGAAGGGATGTGACCATTGCATCATAAGAATCTCTTTTGAAGTGATTCTGTGTTGACCTTGAATTTTGTGACTGAGGTCATCTAAACAACCAAACAGAAATGGGCTAGGGTAAAGGATCAAATGTTCAGGTATTAGTTATTGCAAGCTGTGCATTGGGAAGAATTACTCTACATAGTGCTGCACTACTGACTGCCTCTGTAAAAAATAAAGATTTACCGTTTTTAAAAAAAAAAGGGAGAAAAAAAATCCTTTCCACAAATACTTATGAATAGAGTGTTTAAGGAGAAAGAATAAATGAAGAATGCACACATTAAGCAAATGATGTAAATCTGTCATGGGAATTGGGGATCCAACAAAGTGAAAACTGGGAATGAAAGGTTTGGGTCATAAATAACATACTTGCTTCTTAACTTTTATAAAATGAGGGTAAAGAAAATAACAAAAGAACTAGCAATTATGCAGCATCTTTGAAAAATTCAGGATAACCCACAAACAATTAAGAACCACTGTAGCACTAATTGCATATATCAAGGTCCTACAAATATCACTTTAAAAACAATCAGTCCTTTTGTTGATGTGGTTTGAGGGATAAGCTTTGGCTAGAATCTCAGGTAGAACTCCACTGCTCATCTTTGAATAGCTCTATTGTTTTACATTCATCTGGTGGTCAGAGAGTCGTTGGTTTAACATCTTGTTTGAAAGATGGGAACTGCAGGCCCCTCTCAACACTGCAGTAAGGTTTCATCTAGATTTTTCAATCAAGTCTCTGAGTGAGACTTGAGCCAAGATTCTTACACTGAGGTGAGAATGCTATCACTGAGCCAAAGCATATAAAACTCCATTAATAGCTTGAAATCATTAAGTAAATATCAATAAGGTTTTTAATATTTTCCTTGACTCAATTTTGAGCTATATCACTTTCACTGTTTAAGTGTTATTCATAGCAATAAGTGTACAGCTGTTTGATTTAAAGTGCAGTAGGACCCAGGTGATAGTTGCATATTGTGTACCTGGGACCACACTGAGTAATAATATGGTTGTTATGCATTTCCATGCATAAAATAATTGTTTTAAATTTTTTGCTCATGAAGATATATGTGCATTTTATTTCAGTCTATTCTACATTCAATGTTACCTAGGGCATCAACCTCCAAAGAGATTGATGCTGGTCTCCTCTCAGTCATTTCCTACCCAGCTTTTGCAGTAGAGAATATTGATTTGGTAGAGTTAACTAAACGAGAAATCATTACAAAACTACAGGTAAGTCTTTTTTCCAATTTACTGTTCTCTTCAGTTAAAACTAACTTGTGCTTAAATACAATTCAAAGCATGCAGCTTTCTGATAGCAATCTGTTTGGCTGTTCTTCCATATTCTTGAAAGTTTGTGCTTATGTACTGAGTGATAATGAGGCATGTTTCAACTTGATGTAATATTTTCTCTTGCATGTTCATTGAAGTATTGACATTAGCAATCTTGACTGGGGACATTCTTGGGTAAATGTACTATCACCATCCTGGCTGAAATTGGCTGACTAATTCCAGAATAGAGATTGATTCTGAGAGATTCCTAAAAGTGAAACAAGCTTGACTTCATTAGCATTCTTGTACTCGAGCTACACCCAATGAGAACTTATTTTTTGTTGCCAAAATTATCCAATTAAGGTCTTCACATTTATTCTGCTTTCTAGGAGAAGTTCTGATGTTGGGATTGGAAAGTGGAAGAATCAGCTAGAAGCATTGCAATGATGAGGAAATTTAAACACAGTCATTTAAAGAGATGCCTTTCTTAATTACTGATGTAACTCAGTAAAATGACAATTGCAAGACTGCAAAGTAAAGCATTACCAAGACTAACTAGATTGACACAAATTATACATAAAACAGGTGTAGTGATTGGAACCAG